>CP092881.1:52135538-52540505 GCA_030710605.1 Cordylochernes scorpioides
AAAGCTGGCCACCATGTATTGTCAAAGGCTCCTTCAATGTCTATTGCAATTAGCGTCACTAACTGTTTCTGCCTATGTTCTATTATAGCATCTGCTATTTTATTCAAGCACGTTGTCGTTGATTTTGATTTGACAAATCCATGTTGTCGGGAACTCAAAAGATTATTACTTTCATAAAATTCATAAATTCGATTTTTAAAATTTTTTCAAAATATTTTGAAAGATTTGAAATCAATGAGATAGGTCGATAACTTTTTGTGGATTCTAAATTAGATTTGTGTTGTTTAGGAATTACCTTTAGAGCTGCTATTTTCCATTTCTCCGGATAATACCCCTTTTGAATACATTTATTAAATAGTTTGCATAACATAAGCTTAATTTTTGGGTGAGCACATTTGATCGTATTGTTACTTATGTTGTCTAAACCTGGAGCTTTTTTAACATCAGAATTAGAAATGATATTCATTATTTCTTCTTCTTCGATTATAATTATACTTGAATTATTCATTCGTGGCTTAAAATTTCTAATTATTTGTTGTTGAAGATTATCCAAATTAGGATCGTCTTCAGGAATTAAATCGTCCATTAATTTGGTCACATTGTTTGCTCTTTTAGATATTCAGGTGAATTGTCAATTATGGGAATTCCATTCTGTACATTTGAGGATCTTAATTTATTGAAGAACTTATAAGCATTACCAAATGGATTATCTGTGTAATTTTCTTCAATAACGTTTCGCCAGTTAGTTCTTTTTAGCCTTTTTTATTGCATTAATGTATTTGTTTCTTGCCAACTTAAATGTATTGTAACTGATTGTTTTATGACGGTAATACAAGTTTCTAATATAATGAAAATAATTTTTCATTATTTCCAGTTCATTAGTCCACCAGTCAATTCTAGAAACATGTTTATTAATGGGGGATTTAACCTTCAAAGATTTATATGCTGCTTCTCTCAATAAATTCGTGAGTGCGTTCACTATCCCATCAATGTCTTCCTCATCTTTCACTCTGCTTATATCAATTTCCAGTTTGTTTGTATCTTGTAATGATATGTTATTAGAAAAATTTGCCCAATTCGCATCTTTTTCAAAGAATTTCCACGTGGAAATTTGATTATTGAATAATGACCATTCTTTAACCTGATATCAAATTTAACAGCAACATGGTCGGAAATATTAGTCAGATCAGAGGTATGCCAGTTGTTTATTAAACTAAGTGAGTGTTTATTCGAGATTGTGAGATCAATTATACTTACTCCGCGGCAGGTGGATATTTTCAGGTTATGTATAAAGAGGTTACACTCGTCTATAATAGGTTGTAATCTATATCCATTAGAGTTTATAACATTGTTAAACCATATAGTATGTTTTTGAATTAAAATCACTGCAAAGGATTACAGGTTGATTTATATACGTTTTTAGCAGATATCTAATGAATTTTTTATGAACAGGGTTAAAAGTATTCGGATGAAGGTAGAAATTAGAAATAATTAATTTAGCCTTAACTCTAGAAATAGATATTGTTGTACAAAAAGAATTTGTGAAATTTTCCTCTCTGCTGAACTTTATATTTTTATTTAAAATTATAGTTGCCGTATAGTTTTCCCCAGTTTTATTCGAACATATAATTTGAGATTCCATATCATTAATAACATTTTCATGCAAATATATGGTTCTTGAATCAAAAGAATGTCAGGTGGGTCATCTCTAGTGTTGGCCTGTAGTTCACTTATCGCAGTAATACCTTTTCTCACATTTTGTTGTATACATCTCACATTTTCAATCATATAGGATATTAATCTATTTAAGATTGAGCTTCAAATTGTAGTTGATACATCATTTCCCTCTTATATTTGTGAATATTGTGTCCTTTGGATAATTCTGTCTATTTGTGATTTGTAAATCGGGCATTCACTTGAATTTGATTTATGGTTTGTAGAAAGGTTTTTAAATTTAGGGTGCTTAGAGAAATTGTGACAATCTGGTGCTTCAGTACAGTTGTGGCTACCCTATACACCGCATATTTTACATATTTTAATGTTTTGGCAGTCTTTTGTTTTGTGGTTCGGATTAAATTCAAAACAATTTTGGCATTGTCTTACAAATATTCTATCTTGTGTAGAACATCACTCAAAATCGGTGTATATCTCATTACCCATTTTTCTTAAAATTTGGTAAACTTTAGGAGATACTCTTAATACTATATTGTGATATGGAGAGTTAGATCTCATAGTAAATATAACTTTTATTTCATTTTCCAAATTTTCTAGATCAGAATTCATTCTGCATATGGTTTGAACGAAGTTCGCCGTATCTGTAATTTTGGATACGTTTTTGACTACTATAGTTGGATTTCTTAGTGTCGGTATGTAACTTTTACTAATCAATTTCAAATCTTCTGATTTGTTTAATTCATTCAGTAGTATTTTATTGTCAGTTTGGTTTGGAACCTTTATAATTACAGACTTTTTAGCGTTTATAATTCTATTAATCTTAATGTTTTTACCATTTTCTCTGACATTTTAAATATTATTAGAAATATTTTGAAGTGCATCAGAATTAGGTACACCATCATTTAAAGCCACAATTAAAGTAGATTCATCTTTGAATGACTGCTGTTTATTTTAATTAGTTCTGCTTCCTGTCGCACAACTTGAGCATAAGAAGGTGTCTGTTTCGGAATATCTTTAAGAACTTTATCTAGTTTATTAACTATAGCCTTTTCTATTTTGTCGGTCAAACTATCTATTGTATATTGTTTATTTAGCTCAGTTATAGATTCAATTCAATTTTTTTGCTTGGTTAATATCATTGAAGATAAATAAGTCATATCATTTTTTTGATTAGTTTTAAATTTGTTATCAAAAAATATATTAATATTTCCTCGAGTTTAACATCTATTGATTTCAAAATACCATCCATGTCTTCTGTCCAAAAAGAAAAAAAAGGGGGGGAAAATAAAATCTTATTGAAAAAAGTGATATTAATACTATACTTATGATATAAATAATTTAGGACAGAAAGATATAAAGGGTATAATTAAATTTAAAAGAGAAAAGAAAAAAGTACTTAGCTTAACGAGACGAGCGAAGCCAAACACGTCCGCACAGTTGGCTTCAGAAGCCAACAGACCTTATACTGCAATGAATAAAAATTGCAAGAGAAATGATGATAATACACTGGTGTCCAAAATTAAGGTAACAAACACTAAATGTTAGTTTTCTAAAATAATATAGTATTGTTTTGAACAAAAATTTGTAGGTCAATAGACAAACCTATATCAAATAAGGTTGATAAAATAAATTTATGGTTGAAATATATTTTACAGCGTTATGAAAATTTATTTTGATTATTCCAAAGATAAGGTAGATGTTGACCAATATTCGAAGACTTAATAGGATGTGTGGTCGTCTCTAACAGCTGAAAAGCTGTCACAACGATATTTCATGCTGTTTATTAGGCAATTAAAGAACTCTTGAGGCAACAAATCTCACTCTTCAACCAAATCAGTTTTCAGTTCTTGGGTGGTCTTGGGTGGGGGTGAACGAGATCCAAATTGTCTCCCCAAGGCATCCCAAACATGTTCTATAGGATTGATGTATAGTGATCTGGCAGGCCACTCCATCCTTTGAATACCCTCACTTTCAAGATATTCGTTTACCACCGGTCTTTATGAGGACGAGAATTATCATCCATGAAGATGAACGAGGGTCCGACCCCATCCCTAAAAAGACCTTACATAGGGGTCCAGTATCTAGGCTCTGTACCGCTGAGAAGTCAGGGTGCCGCCATTAAACACATATAGTGGCGTGCGTGCGTCTAACATAATACCACCCCAGACCATGACATCTTGGCTACCGTATCTGTCCCTTTGATATTTGAGGGATGGTTTTGAGTTCCGGTTTCTCTCCAGATCAGTACACGTATATAATCCGTGTTAAGACTAAACCTTAACTCATCACTAAAAGAAATATGAGCCCACTGATTTTGGGTCCAAGACTGATGCTGTCTGAGCAATTTAGACGAGCCCTTTTTTGGATGGCAGTGGGAGAGATACAAACTTTCGACCTCCTTACATACATCCTTCTCTCGTTGAGTCTTCTGTAAGCTGTTTGCCTTGATATCATGGTTCTTATGGCCGAAGAGAGCTCAATTGTTATCTGTCAGGCTGCCATGGTTTTGTTACGTTTGGCCGTTAACTTCAGATAACGTTCTTCTAATGAGGTTGTGATTCTCGGGCGACCATGTCCGTCTCTTCTGGAGATGTCTCCTGTTCCTTGAAATTGTTTCCATAGATTCGAAACCACATTTCTTGACGTTTCTAGCCACTTGCAGCTTCTGATTGGTACTGGCCTTCCGCTATTCTACCAATGGCCCTCCACCTCAATGAGTCTTCTAAACGTCTATGACGTTCCATGGATAGATAAAACGGAATAAATGTTGTTTAAATAAAATTATATAGCTGGATAAAAAGGCACGCAAAAACGGACGTTTTAGAGAATGACCCTAATTAGTATATTAGGTGAAGCATCAAAATTATTTTTAGTGGCTAGATAAACCGCGTATGAAATTTGCATATCATATAATGATTTTTATTATTTTTCTTTAATATTATTTTTATCAAGGATTTAGTGTTTTTTACTTTAATTTTGGACACTAGTGTATTTTATATGCTAACAGGCTAATTTTGTGATTTTGCCGAAAAGCATTGCTCGATGCATTATATCTTTAATTCAAATATACTTTTATACAGTCCTAGAAGCATATGTCCATAGTTGCTTCAAAACACCTATTTACTTTACTCAATAGCAAATTCTGGATATTAAAATGGCGGAACCGTTGAGAAGGTTCACTACTATTGAACCATGCCTTCCTTCTTTCAATTTTTAATTATTGTAGTATAAGGGGTGTAGAGATTGATTTTAAATATATCTTATATTAAAAAAATATATTTTTTCTGTTTGTATTTTGATCATGTTGAGGATTATGGTAATGCAGTTATTTGCTGGTTCTTTTTAGTACTATATGGTATGGGTGATGCAGTCGTGGTTAAATTCTTGATAGAATAATAATAAAAATGGTTTTGATCAGTAATTGCTTTTATTGTGCTAAAGGAATATATAAAAACATAATTTGGTAAAATGTACTGCCTGGCTTAAGGCGTAAGATTTAAAAAAATGAATAACTTATTTACATAAGGTACAAAAGGTTTTAGCCGGCCAACGGGGATAAAACAACACTGAGTATTTATAGAGAAAGCGTGAACCCTGGCGATCGATTTAAACAGAATATTTGAATCTATAAAATATATTTTTTAATGAAATAATATTTCAATATAACAATCTTAAATAAAATATTTCAATATAACATATATATATTTATATACTAGCGGATGTGTACCCGGCTTCGCCCGGGTTTTATCCGAGTGAAAGTTTGCCTAACGAATATTATATATTATGAAGTATAATAAACAATGTTAAAGATTAGTTTTAATTATTAATCAAGATTGTGTGTGAATATGTGAGAAAGATGTAATATCGTTGTTGTTTTCTTGGCCGACTGTTTTACATATGGTGTTATCTTAAAATTGCTTGTTTTGAATATTTTTTTAGATTGAGTTGAATGAATTGCTGATTTTTTTTTTGTATTTATATAAAATAAAATTAACTCTGTTGATTTTTTTTGTATTTAATCGATAACAGCGAAGTTACGCATGTTAAAGTTAGGAAAAATATTTTAATTAATTCATATATGTAATAATAAGTTGAAGTTCTGGTTGACTCTTGTAGTACCTCGTCGACTCTCTGTAATAAGGTGATACAACCGAGGGTCAAACCTGTAGTAACCGCGAGGGACAGTCAGGGCGTGGAGAGTTTTCCAGTACCTCTCTGCACCTTGTAGGACCTTTAACAGTTCTCACAGAGTACAGGCAGTCGTGGTCGAGGCAGAGTGGAAAACTGGGGAATGTCCACACACAAAAAACGAAGCGACACAGTTGTAGAAGGAAAGTTCCATGAACAGATAAAAAGTCGAGCCAAGAGCAAGATGGAGATCGAGTAGATTTCTTACTGTTTTACATGGTCGATGAGTTGGTCCTTGGAGACGACAAGGGGTGACGCTGACCGGAAGACTAACTGACTCGCTGTTGCTAAGCCGGGCCCTTCTATATAACTCTTCGGACAAAGAGAATTGCATCACGGCACGTGTCGCTGTTACTCGAGACTGGCGCCTACCTGTCGGCTTCCACTTTATTTTTTAGAAGTTACTTTGTGATTTACTTCTCAAATCTTGCTTTTAACTCAGCTTTTAATCTATTATATAGTTTTATTTATTCCTCCTCAGTACATTACATATGGTGATGCAAGGTCACATGTCAATTATGCGTATAATTATTTATAGATATGTTTCTATATACAACACAATCTTGTTATAAGTATTATATAATATAGGGTTGTTGGTTTAAATTATCATATATATATATTATATTTAAATAAAAAAGATATAAGAATGAGATTTCTGTTGTATTTTGATATTAAATACTTGTAGAGGAATTATTGGTCATTTGCTTGATTTTGGTATGCAGTCGTGGAGATTATAATGAAATATTTAATAAAATAATAAAATTAATAAGATTTCTGTTGTTTTGGATCATGTTGAGGATTATGGTAATGGTGGTGCAGTCGTGGCTAAATAATCTTGAAATAAAAATAATATTGAAGATCAGAGATTGCTTTATTGAGCTGAGGAATGAATTCATATTAAAAACATAATTTTGTACAAGTGCTGCCTGGATTAAGGCGTAAGAATAAATGAAACAAAATATTATTTACATAATTGCAAAGTTTTGGGTCGGCCAATCGGGGAAGAACAACAATGAGTATTTATAGAGAAAGCGAGACCTCTGGCGGTCGATTTAAACAGAGTATTTATATCTATGAAATTATAACTTTAAATAAAATAACATTTTAACATATAACACTTTTAAATAAAATATTTCAATATAACATTTCCCCCCTGTGAAGAGAACAATATAGGTTAATTAAGAGTAAAGTGATAAAAAAATATTGTTAAAAAAATAAAATGATTAGAAAGAAAGGTGAGAGGTGATATTCACTTATCATATTGGTTTTAAATATAGTAACCAATAGACAGGAAAGTACAAAATGATGATTGTTAAAGAGAGAAAAAAAGGTGTTCCATAATCGTATTGGCTTATTGTGAACCAATAGATTGGAAAGACATAAGAAAATGATACACATATATTATTAATGAGGAAGAAAAATAAAATGAATGAAAATTACAAAAGTGAAATTAAAAGGTGGCTTTCCATAATCGTATTGGCTTATTGTGAACCAATAGATTGGAAATAGACAAAAAAAATACACATATTATATTAATGAGGAAGTAAAATAAAATGAATAATAAATTACAAAAGTATTTTAATGAAAATATGAAGAACATAGAAAACAATATGAAAAATAATTGGCATAAGATATATGGTAATGCTAAAAACATTTGATGATAAAAGGCATTTATGAAAAAAAAAGCAAATGGGTAAAGGAGAGATAGGTGACAACATTAATACATAGGGCGATTATAGGGAAAAAGGCATTTGTGAAAAAGCAATTTGTGAAAACAAGGAATGGGCATGTAAATATAAATGAAATTAATGTTAAGAATAAAGAATGGGCATTGTAAAAAAGAATCAAGGTGAACACAAAAACAAAAGTTAAAATTTACATATGTTGGTCTCGCTAAATTTACATATTGGCAGAAACGCTTTTAGATAATTACATATGATATAAGTAATGGAGTAAAAATGCAAATTTTAAATATAGAAACATTGTGAAATAAGATTAAATAGGAAAATATCAAATATTAAAAGTTTGGGAATTTCAAATATAAGATGGAAATGTGTGTGAAGACATAAGGTATAGTGGTCACATGATAAACAATAGGAAATTCTGAACCTATTGTAAAAGTAAAATATGATTAACATTAAAGTTTAGCTATTTTTTTAATAAAGAAATTGAATGTGAGTAATATGTTAATTTGTTGTTGTTGTTGTCATCCCGGCCGACCGTTTTACATATAGTGTATTAAAACTGATATGGTGTTAATACTTTAACTTAATTGTAAATATTTAATAGTAAAGTATGGAAAGAGATAGTTTGGGAAATAATTATATGAAGAAAGATAAGGCTTAAAAGGATCAAAAGGTGTGGTTCTAATTTAAAGGGCAAAAACAGCTATGGCAAAATTGATATTTGAGATTGAATTGCATAAAAAGGAATATATCTCTAAATATGCGAATGAAAACTATTGAAAAGTATGGGTGAGAATTATAAAAGTGGACATTAGGTAAATATGTAAAAGGTAGTTACAAAGTACCTTGGATGATGGGCTGGATTTGAAGATCTCGGGAGATGGCTGGTGTTGGGCGGAAGATGTGATGGCTGGAGATGGAAAGGAGAAGGCCGCTTGAAACTTTTTGAGATGGCTATGTTTGCTTGTGGAGAAGGCTATGTTTGCTTGTGGAGAAGGCTATTTTTGGTTGTAGAGGGCTATGTCTGTTTGGAGATGGCTATGTTTGTTTGGAGAAGGCTATGTTTGCTTGGAGCTGGCTATGTTTGTTAAATTGGGCTGTCTTGTTAAAGTAGGTTATTTTTGGTTGAAATGAGCTATTTTTGGTTGAAATGACTTATTTTTGATTGGAAAATTTGCATATTTGAATTCGAAAAATTTTGCTTTTGGCATATTGTTCACACAAGTTTCAGATATCCTGTCGACTAATGTTATAGATTAGAAATTTTTTGTGCGTTTGATTGTTGAAAAGAGGTGCAGTCGTGGAAAAATAAAAATAATTATTTACCTTTCAAGCAGATTTTTATTTTGAATCTCTTGAAGTAAAAATATACATATAAATTATTTATATCACAGGAATATAGAATTTATATAATGAATTCTATAATCGTGGATAAAAGATAGGTATGGTTAAATATACATATTTACAACAATAATAATTAAAAGTGATATTTTTTGAATATATGGTCAAAAATGCAGAACAGTCAATGAATGAAAAAATAAAATATATGTTTTAAAAAAAATAAAATATTTGTATTTTAGATTATATAATATATATATTGTCGCGAGGAAAAATAATTAACTCGGCTTCCGAATATCTTTAAATATTTGTTTAATTAGTTATACGAGAGATTTTAAATACAAAATAAGAGTTACTATGTACATGAGCCAAATCGACCCAGCAGTTAGAGCAAAAGGGGAGAACTGAGTTTTTTCCTCCTTCCACGTGGCGCCACTCTTTACCCTGACAGGTCGGTCCAGTCCAGATAAGAAAAATACCAGGAAACTCTGTCCTCCTGACATCACTCCCTCCACAAGAGAAACAGCGTCCCGCTGTTTACTACTCGGTCACATGACCCTGGGCAATCTCTTCTTGGGCTTCGGGATCGTGGTAAGGCTTCATTCTCACTACATGGACAATATCTAGGGTTTTTCGCCTTCTCCTAGTGTTCGTCACGCCTTCTACGTGATAATTTACACTCGATATTTTTCTGATCACTCGATAGGATCCGAAATATCTCTTCAATAACTTCTCCGACAAGTCTGTATAATTTTCTCTTACAACATAAACCTTTGATTATCAAAACATTGGATCAGTAAACATGAGGGCAACCACTTCGCTCAATACATTACTTTTATTTTCATATAACATTTTTGTAAACAAAAAAGGTGATGATGATAAATTCAATGAATATTTACACAATCATAGAAAAATTATATTACACCTTTATATAAACATGAATATTCTAACTAAATTAAACATTCTCCCGCCACCAACTTGATGGGGGACCATCAAAAAACATTATATAGGTAACAAACATAATTTTACAATAGGTCTTCTGTAAGTCCCATTAGCAGTCTTGACTTCTACCACTCTGATTCTAGCGTCATCTCCTGGAAACACCTTTGAAATTCTTCCAATCTTCCATGCTAGTGGAGGTTGTTGTTCATTCTTTATCAACACCAGGGATCCTTCCTTAATATTAGGTTGGGGCTTACACCATTTGGATCTTTGTTGAAGTTGTGACTCATATTCTTGGGACCATCTTGTCCAAAAATGATTCATTGATTTTTGAATTAATTGCCATCTATTTGGCAAACTCATTGCTATGATGTCATCATCATCGGGAAGCGCTGTTAAAGAACCACCTATTAAGAAGTGACCAGGAGTCAATACCTGTAGATCTTCAGGGTCCTCAAAAAGAGGACAAAGAGGTCGCGAATTCAGGCAAGCTTCAATTGATGCTAACAATGTTGTTTGTTCTTCAAAATTTAGCAAAGCACTGCCCATTGTTCTTCTAAGATGATATTTCATGGACTTAACTCCGGCTTCCTAAAGTCCACCAAAATGTGGAGCTGATGGTGGAATAAATTTCCACTGAATTCCCTCTGAATTCGTAAGAACTTTACTGGCATTGTGACATAGTTTCCCAATAGTCTTATGCGCACCAACAAAATTAGTGGCGTTGTCACTATGAATTGTTGCTGGTTTACCTCTTCGAGCAATGAACCTTCTTATTGTGGATATGAGAGCATATGTGGTCAGACTACTGATTAATTCTAGATGAATGGCCCGAGTGCTGAAACATATGAACAAGGCAACGTAAGCATTCATGGTTGAAGTTGTGCGTCCCATGTTCCGTTTAATCAGAAAAGGTCCTGCAAAATCTATTCCAGTTACCAAAAACGGCCTTGATCTGTTGATCCTTGCAAAAGGTAGATTTCCCATTAATTGAAAAGGAGCTTCTTTTTTTTACGAAATCTAGCGCATTTCATGCATGTTCTTAAAATTTTCCGTACAACATTTCTTCCAGAAGGTATCCAGAATATATTTCTTATTGCTGCAAGCGTAGCTTGGGTTGATGAGTGAAGATTATGGACATGAACATTGTTTACAATAAGAGTGGTAAGATGATGTGATCTTGGAAGTAAAACTTGATTAATCCGATCACCATGAACATTTAAATTTTTTAATCGTCCGCCAACTCTAATGATTCCCCTTGAATCCAAAAGGAGACATAGATTGTATATTCTACTCTTATTCGGGATTGGCTTGTTGCTTAACAGGCAATGCTTTTCTTTGGAAAATTCAATAGATTGAACACACTTAACAACTGTCAACAGGGCATCATTCTACTCTCTTAATTTTAAGGGCTCCCTGTTCCTTGAATGTGAAGGCATTCGACTGTTGTTGACAAATCTTAAGCACCAAGCTATGATACATTTCAGTTTGGTCAATGATGAGCAGTTTATCACAATGGATGGAATTTCACACTCAATTGTACCAAAATACGTCTTGATTTTTTCTTCTTCTTTAAATTCTTCCTTGGAGCTATTAATGAATTTCTTAATTTCAAAGGCAGGTTCAATTAGTCATGGTGGCCCATTCCACCATAGTGGATGTTCTACTAAGTCGGATGGAAATATTCCTCGTGATGCACAGTCTGCTGGATTCTGCCTTCCATCAACATGGCACCAAACCCCGGAGACAAGCCGGTGTATCTCAGCAACTCGATTTACCACAAATGTCTTCCATCGGCACGGCTCGGAAATGATCCAGCATAAGGTTATAGTAGAATCAGACCATAAATAAATTTCATTGTTGGTAAGAGGAAGGTTATCATATACAGGTTTCACTATTCTTGCCAAAAGTAGATCAGAACATAATTCTAACTTTGGAAGTGAAACCACCTTCATAGGTGCGACTCTTGTTTTTGCCACTAAGAGAAATGTCTTAGCGCTTGTGTTTGAGAGGATCACCTTTAGATACAGAGATGCAGCATATATGCCTTCTGTGATGCATCACAAAACCCATGAAATTCTACCTTCATAAAATTACCTGGTACCACGCATCTTGGGATCTGAATGTGCTCTAGCGATGAAAGAACCTGGTTTATCAAAGTGAGCTTCCTTCTTAGTTCCTCTGGAATTAGGTCATCCCATTCCAAACCAGTCTTCCAAAGTTCTTGCAAAATCAGTTTAATAGTGGTCGTAAATGGTTTGATCCAACCCAGTGGATCAAATATTTTAGCAACCTGTGATAGTATTCCTCGTTTTGTCATAGAGTTCAGTGGCAGAGCTATTCCCTTAAATGTGTAACCATCAGTTTTTGGTTCCCATTGAAGGCCTAAAACGTTGACAAATTCCTTGGATTCCTTAAACCCAATATTTGTGTTGGTGGATCTTAAATGACTTGGTAAAAGTGACAGAACATCAGGAACATTGGAGGTCCACTTACGAAGTTCAAAGCCTCCTGCACTTAGTAAACCATAGAGTTCTTGCACCAAATTCTTGCCTTCATCTACTGAAAAAGTTCCAGTTACTAGATCATCAACATAAAAATCTGTCAATGCTATTTTGCTAGCTTTTGGAAACTTACTCTGCTCATCCAAAGCCAACTGTTTGATGATACGTGTGGCCAAAATTGGTGCACAACTAGTCCCATAAGTGAAAGTTTCTAGCCGATGGTCCTTTATTTTATCAAGATGTTCATTCCGCCATACAATTCTTTGGAATTCCGAGTCTTCTTGTGATATTCTAATTTGCCCATACATCTTGGCGATATCAGCATTTATAGCAACAGGATGAATCCTGAATCTCAGAATGATGTGAAACAAATCCTGTTGAATTTTGGGCCCTGGAATTAAAGCATTATTCAAGGACAAACCTGAATCAGTCTTTGCTGATGCGTCAAATACTACTCGCAATTTGGTGGTGCAACCTTTTTCCTTTATTACAGGATGATGTGGCAGATAGTACCTTCCTTTAATGATATCTTCCTCTGGTACTAGGCTCATATGTCCCAATTCAAGATATTCCTTAATGAAGCTTCTATATTGGTCATAAACGTCAGGTCGTGGAATCAAAGACCTTTCCAAAGAACAAAGTCTTTTGATCGAATTGGATCTTGAATCTCCTAAATGGCAGTCATTCCGAAATGGCAGTTGTACAACATATCTGCCTGTGGAATCCCTTCCATGTGTTTCCACAAAATGGATTTCACTTTCATTTTCATCCTTAGATATAGAAGTCACATCAGGAATGGATTCCAATTTCCAAAATATTTCGACTATATTTTGGGTTTCCAGGCATGCATGATGTGAATGAATGATATTCCTAATACTTCTCCTACTACCCTTAGAGTAAACTCTTCCAGAAAGGAGCCATCCTAATTTAGAAGAAGTAGCAGTTAGTTGTTCTTCATCGCCGATAACGGACTCGCCAGTGAACAGGGTCATAGCTAACTCAGCACCAATTAATATGTCGATGGGAGCAGATATTGAATTTTGGGCCCTGGAATTAAAGCATTATTCAAGGACAAACCTGAATCAGTCTTTGCTGATGCGTCAAATACTACTCGCAATTTGGTGGTGCAACCTTTTTCCTTTATTACAGGATGATGTGGCAGATAGTACCTTCCTTTAATGATATCTTCCTCTGGTACTAAGCTCATATGTCCCAATTCAAGATATTCCTTAATGAAGCTTCTATATTGGTCATAAACGTCAGGTCGTGGAATCAAAGACCTTTCCAAAGAACAAAGTCTTTTGATCGCATTGGATCTTGAATCTCCTAAATGGCAGTCATTCCGAAATGGCAGTTGTACAACATATCTGCCTGTGGAATCCCTTCCATGTGTTTCCACAAAATGGATTTCACTTTCATTTTCATCCTTAGATATAGAAGTCACATCAGGAATGGATTCCAATTTCCAAAATATTTCGATTATATTTTGGGTTTCCAGGCATGCATGATGTGAATGAATGATATTCCTAATACTTCTCCTACTACCCTTAGAGTAAACTCTTCCAGAAAGGAGCCATCCTAATTTAGAAGAAGTAGCAGTTAGTTGTTCTTCATAGCCGATAACGGACTCGCCAGTGAACAGGGTCATAGCTAACTCAGCACCAATTAATATGTCGATGGGAGCAGATATATTATAATCTGGATCAGCAAGAGGCATGGTTTTGAGATGCGCCAAGTTTGACTTTGGACATGTAAGAGTTGGCAAATTATTTGTAAACTTATCCAACACCAAGGCGTTCACCTTGAAAAGTTCATCGGATTTGAAATGTGGCGTAAATTCAAACTCCACAAGTCCATAAGAGTGACTCGCAAAATGTCCCGAAATTCCCGATATTTGCGAGTGTAAGGTAACATATTCAAGTCCTAGTCTTTTTCTACATTGTCCTGATATAAAGTTCGCCTGACACCCTGAGTCTATCAACGTTCTACATGTCTAAGGCACACCATTGTTATCCTTGATTTTAATCCTAGCGGTTGTAAGCATGACATTTGAAAAATATTTCTCATTACTTAAAAGACAAGTTGTATTTTTGATGTCTTTTCCACACTCAAATTTCCCTTCATCAACTTCTTGAACCTTGGTTTCTTGGTTAATCAAAGTGTGGTGTCTTTTCTTGCAAATTTGACAAATGTTTTTGCAATAACAATTCTTTGCTAAATGGTTTGGCTTTAAACATCTGAAACACAATTTAGCCGAACTAACAAAATTCACTCTCTCTGACTCAGGTAATTTAGAAAATAAATTACAGCTTGAAAGAGCATGTGCACCTTCACATTTAAGACATTTTATCATATATGAATTATAAACATTCACCTTTTGTAATTCCTTTTTCATTGAATGTTTCTCCACATTTGAATCTTTATTTGGCAAATTCTGCAAGCTTTTTGCGTGAATTTCCAAAAATTCCATTAAATCCTTAATTGAAGGCACAACTCTTGGGTTGTTCTGCAATTCCCATTGTTTTCTTGTGGTTTATCAAGCTTATCTTGTATGATCTTGACGAAAAATACCTCAGATAAACTATCGATTTGGTAACCCAATACCTTCACTGTTCTTACTAAAATTCGTTGCAGCTATCTAGAAGTATAAACATTGAATTATGGTTGTCATCGGCTAATTTTAGTAATCTTAATGCATTGTCTATTTGGGTAAAATTTAAGTCCTTTGGGTTATCATATCTTGTTAATAAAGTTTGCCAAACCTCAACATAATTATCGGCCGTAATTGGAAATGCGTTGACCAGTCTTAGGGCTTCGCCTCTCAGTTGGCCTTTCAAATATTGTAACTTTTCAAAATCAGGTATTTGTGAGTTAGAACCAATTGCAGAAAAAAATGAGAATTTTAAATGAAAGCCATGATTCTAATCTGCCATTGAAAGTTGGCAACTCAAGTTTAGGCATTTTAACATGTAAATTAACTTCTTTTTTTTTTTCAGATGGTTCTTACCCATTATGCTTTAAATCTAATTCACACTTTAATCTTATACACTTATCTATACAAATTTCCACTTCGTCATTCAAATCATCATCCTCAAGTTGTTGCAAGAAAACATCACTCATTTTCATCAAATCATTATTTGCATAATCTTATTTGCATTTCGTTGCATTAATATCTACCATAGACACAATGGATTCAATATTTTCCTCTATGCCTTTTATAGTTTTTTTTATCCTTTTTAATTTTTTAATTAAAGTTTCTACATCCATAATTGCTATTAAATTCTCTTTTCCCAAATACTTTTAGTTGAAATATATGGTTACAAAATACTTATAAGTTGCCCTTTTTTTTTAAATAAATTTTAACTTGACTTTTACTTACGTTCAATCCAGCTCGATGTATATGTATAATTGTATAAAATTGTATAATATGTATAATTTTCTCTTACAACATAAACCTTAGATTATTAAAACATTGGATCAGTAAACATGAGGGCAACCACTTCGCTCAATACATTATTTTTCATATAACATTTTTGTAAACAAAAAAGGTGATGATGATAAATTCAATGAATATTTACACAATCATAGAAAAATTATATTAAACCTTTATATAAACATAAATATTCTAACTAAATTAAACAAAGTCAACGGTACGGACTGGGGTGAACACCCATACCAAATCACCTTCCTTGTACGACACCTCCTGATGCTTCTTGTCGTAGCGTTCTTTGTCTTTGATCTGAGCCTGCAGGATGTTAAGACGGGCTAACATCCGTTCCGTCCTCAGCGTTAGTCACCAGATGACCCACATAATCTTCTGCAGTTCTTGTCGGCTGGTACGGCAGTATAGAACCCATCGGCGTTTCAACTTCTCGGCCGTGGACGAGGAATAACGGGCTGTATCCTGTTGTCTCTTGTCGAGCGGGAATGTAGGCGACGGTCACATATGGTAGGATGTTGTCTTAATATTTCTGATCAACGTCAACATACATCGAGATCATGTCAGTCAGGGTCTTGTTGAGTCTTTCTGTCAAACCATTCGTTTGAGGGTGGTTCGCCGTGGTGAATCTGTGAATTGTTACGTTTAGATTATTTATTTCTCGTATGGTCTGAAACATGAAATTTCTTCCTCTGTCCGTGATGATTTGCCGAGGAGCGCCGTGCTTTAGTATGACGTCTTCAATAAGGAAGGTTGCTAATTCAGTAGCGTCCGCTGTTGTCGCGGCCTTTGTTATCGCAAATCTGGTGAGATAATCAGTCGCGACTATTATCCATCTATTTCCCGTGTGAGATATGGGGAATAATCAATTCCTATCTTTTGAAAAGGCGAGGTAGTTGGCGGTATTGGGTCCAGTAGTCCAGGGGGTTTCTGAGGTACGCCCTTCCTTCGTTGGCATTCTTTACAATGAGCAATGTATTGGGAAACTGTCCTATAAAGTCCAGGTCAATAGAATCTCTTTCTAACGCGGTCATAGGTCTTTGCAAACCCCAAATGACCGGCCATTGGAGTGTCGTGGACATTTTAAAGAATTTCGAGTCTCGTCTGTTTTGGGACTACTAGCAGCCATGGTTTGCCCTTAGGGTCGTATTTGTTCTTATAGAGAACGCCTCCAATCATCTGATACCCTTTTAAATTTTCATTGGCAAGTTTTTCACGGAAACAACCAAATGAGGGTCTTTACCTTGTTCTTCTGCAATGTCTTGGATGGAAGTAATGTGCCCTTCTATCTCCGCGGTGTCAGCCAAGGGGCTTCTTGACAGGCAGTCAGCGTCTTTATGTTCGCGCCCAACGGGTTAAGCGGCCGGATGGATCTCTTTCAAGACTACTAGCCAACATAGAGAGTGATGGTCGGTAACCACAGTAAAGCGTCTGCCATATAGGTACGGGCGGAATTTGCCAAGGGCCCAAACAACTGCGAGGCATTCCTTTTCCGTAGTGGAATAATTCTTTTCCGCTTTGGTTAGTGTTCGCGAGGCATAGGCTATAAGTCTCTCCGTGTCATTCTGGATTTGAACAAGAACTGCCCCTAAACCATAACCGCTTGCATTCGCACCTTCTACGGAATGTCCTAACACAGGCGAAGATCCCAATTCCTGTTTGAGAATCCGGAAAGATTCATCTTGTTCTTCGCCCCAAATAAATTTTTAATCTTTCTTTAAAAGGCTATTCAAGAGTCGAGACTTGTAAGCATAACTTTTAATGAAGCGTCTATAGTACGAATATTACGGGGTTTTGGAAAGTGGACAATGGCTTTCACTTTTTCAGGGTTTGGCTGCGTTCCAAATTCATTAACGACGTGCCCGAGGATAGTTATTTGTCTCGAGGCGAAATGACCTTTTTATAATTCAGGCACAGCCCGGCCTATTGAATGCATCTTAAAACTTTGTATAGACGTGTTAAATGTTCTTTGAAGGTCGATCCATAGACTACAATGTCGTCTAAGTAGCATAAACACACGCCCCATTTTAATCCCTCTAGGACGTTGTCTATTATTCGCTCGAAAGTTGCTGGTGCGTTGCATAGACCGAATGGCATTACAATAAATTCATAAAGCCCATCTGGAGTGATAAATGCCGTTTTCTCCCGGTCCTTATCGTTTACTTCAATTTGCCAGTAACCCGATCTCATATTCATGGTGGAGAAGTACCTAGATCCAGCGAGGGTGTCCAGCGCGTCATCAATACGAGGGAGAGGTTAAACATCTTTCTTTGTAATTTTGTTTAGACGACGATAGTCGACACAGAATCTTAACGAGACGTCCTTCTTCCTCACTAATATAACGGTGGAGGCCCATGGACTTGATGATGGCCGAATGACACGTCTTTCGGCGGGAGACACTCTATAAGGACGCTGTTTGACAGGCGGATAATCACTCGTATCGATTTTATTTTTTATTTCGCCAAAGACAGGGAAGCTTTTTTTTCTCAAAGTCGAATATATCAGCAAACTCATTCAGGCACGTGAGTAATCTGTTTTTCTTTGTTTCCTCCAAATCTGTAGAAATCATTGAAATTAAAAATTCTCTCACATCTGGGGAAGTTATAATCTTTTCCAGCTATTTCAGAACTAGCGTCAAGATTAGATATGCTCCCTACTTCTAGATCTTGCATCGTTCCTTCCTTCATTCCGAAGGTATCACTTGAGACTGATGCGTACTGTTAGTCACCCACAACACCGCTCTGCCATGTAATAACCTAACGAGGGAAGAGGGAATAAAAATTCCTTTCTCCAACTGCAGGCGTTTGGAACCAGTAATGACTACATTTATACTGCCAAATACATCCTGGTTGGTTAAAACTATCTTGCCAAAAGATTTCGGCAATATGACACAGTCCATAGCAGCACAAGGTTTCAGGTCTTTCCCATTCGTAGGATTGTTCAGCTTCGCTTAAATACAATTTGTTATTCCCACAATCTATAAGGGCATCTGTGGCTCTGAAGAAATCCCAGCCCAGTATAACATCGTGGCTACATTCAGCGGCTACTACAAAATCTAAAACAATTTCGAGCCCTTTGATTTGAACTTCTAAAGAGCAAGGGTCACGATAGGCTTCTTCTCCGCGGCTCTTAGAAGTGGTCCATTTTCTTTAAAAACTGGGGCCTTTATAGAACGTCTGAGAGCTTCGGAAATTACTGAGTAATCGGCGCCGGAGTCCACAAGAGCTTGTACCTTTCGTCCTTGTATGTAAACAGATATCCAGTTCTTTTCCATTTTAGGGGCTATACCCAGGGAGGATTTTCGTCTGTGGCTGCCTCACCTCCAGAGGACGCGCCTTCTAGTTTTCCTCACTACGGCGACTGGGTGAGCGGCTGGTACGGCGAGCAGGGGATTGCGAGGTTCTTCGGAATCTTCCGCGGTGGGGGTATGGCGACGGGTTTCTAAATCTTCCTTGGGATAGTTCGCTTCCTGATTCGCCCATGGTGTAATTTTCAGTTCTTGATATTCCGAAATCGACTGTTTCTCTTCCAAGTCTGGCATCCGCGAATAAATAAAGAAAAGCCAACCACGAACGCGTTTTGGACTGTTGGCCCTCGTCAGCGCACCCTGTAGAAAATGGATTGGCCAAATATCAGGGAACAGCCAAAATCAACGTTTAATTGATTTTTGTTCCACTAGATGGTGCTCTGCTATCTAGAAAGCTCATGTGAGCGTGGTCAGGATATGCTTTTTTTATTTTAATACTAAACACTTGACCTTTTTATTATTTTTTCACATATACAATAATATATTTAAATGAAAATTGATTCTTTCCCTCTCAAGGTTTTCATTAAAATGCTAGTTGTTTGTAAATCGGGCGGAAAGTAAATTTTGCAAAAGTGTTCCCAGAATAAGATGGGTGTCAGGCCTATTGGCGTAAATGCGTACGTTATATTATTTATTTTATTTAAAGGCAATTAGAAGTTTTTAAGAGATTTGTGCTTCACCGAAGTACTACACAAATATCATCTAGATATTTATATATACAATTTAAAGTCAAAGTTACCATTAAGCAAATAGTGAAAATAATATAACTTTTAAACAATTATATTGCTATATACACTATTTACAACAAAGATATATACAATTAATATAAAAGTTGTATCGCATTCTCTCTATAGGTTTTATAGTTTATATTAAAATAAATCTCTGTAGTTCAATGAGCGTATTGAAGGAAATTTGACTTGGAAAGAGGCGATATTGAAACAAAAGAAGCTTTTCTCTCCTGTCCCTCTAGAATGCAGAACCATGCGCCAACTGTCTCGGTCGGTGATTTGTCATTCCACCGGCCAGGGACTCTTCTTTGGCGGATTGGGAGGATGCAGATCTTGTGAAATTAAAGCAGCTCTTGATTGAGGAGGGTCATAGCCCAAAGTTTGTCCAACCTGATGTTAGTAGATGTAGTGATGTGTCAGTTTTGTCAGCAGTGGTCGATACCTTTTTCTTTTACCAATCTAAATGATTTTTATTTAAAATAAATGTAATCACAAAAATAAATATCATTTGTAGGTATTATAAAAATTTCGTGTCCGGGAGTTTAATATTCATGTACCCAAAGAGACAGCTCTCTCTTTAAATGTATATCAGAACGATGGCACCATTGCATCAGCCTAGTAAAACACTTTACTCGTGATGACGTAGAATGAGCCACAAGACCAGTTCAGGCGAATTCCTACAAAAACCCAACCTGTATACCATGGTTTCGAGCTTTGGCTCTCATCACTACAGGAGCATCCTGTGTGTGAGTATTGTCAGTAGTCCATGGATATAAAGCATAAGTTCTCCGAAGATGTCGTTTGATTGAAGACTCGCGGGTTGGGGCGACATCCCTCTCTGCTCACCCCGCGCCCCCTGCAAGGTAAACAACGGTAACCCCAATCTGGAAGCACGTCTATTAAATTGGCCTTTTTAGGAAGGGAGATTTCTTCATTCCATCCACTCCACAATATTTCAGGAAAAGTGGTTTACTTACTCATTTATACTTTATTAGAAATGTAAATTATTTATAGGTGCGTATGTTTATTTTAAGTAAAATAATTTTCTACTGTCCTTACTTTAATCACAAAAATATCTGAAGCGCTGTTTTATTTGAAAAGAAACATACGTGTCTATAAATTAAATAAATTCACTCATAGAGACAAAACTTGAAGAAGTTTCATATTTTGATATATCGCCTGTCATCTATTTTTTATTTTATTATTTATTTTTTTGAAGGAGAGAGGGGCAATTTTGTCCACACTTGGTTATCTCGTGTGTCTTCAATAAAGGTCACGTTGAATATCTTTCAGAGTTATTGTCTGAATCTTGATATACGTGCTAAAAGGTACAACTTCCTTAAGTTTTGTCTCTCTCTCTCTCTTCGGCCGTGCGGCCACGCGGTGCGCGAGCTCCGCGTTTTCTGCGGCTGGAAAGGAGGCCATGGAGATCACCAACCCCTTCGAAAATGGGCTGCAAGCCCGAACAAACACAATCCAAAAATGTCAAGTCACCGCCGATATTTCGACAAAAGTTTCAGAATTGGCTGAAAGCCATTCTGATTTAAAGAATTACAAAAATGCTAATTTTGAGCCAGAGGCCGACGACAAGATTGTAAATTCTCGCCGCAACTGGGCTGACTGCGCGGAACAAGAAGACGAGCTTCTCGTGAACTTCACCAAAGTGGGCGCCTCTAAAAAGAGGCCACATGAATCTGACCACACCAACTCGGGGACCAAAAAGGGATGCATCCAGACACCGAGAATCCCAACCAACAGCACCAGGCCACGAGCCACGCTAAGCCCAGTAAGGTACACGAATGCCAGACCACCAGGCAGAATCAGGCTACCTTCCGAATCAGGTCGGCAGCAGGGCAGGCGGACCAATGTGTCTACCTGGAGTTCTGCCCAGACTTCACCCAGGAGCAGTACTACCGTGCTCTAGAAGCCAAGCTGGGCAAGGGCACCGTATACCAGCTGACGAAAATGGAGGGGCACATCCTGGTCGGCCTCTCCAGCGTGCAACTCGCAGACAAGCTGATAGAGGAAGGCCTCGACATCGAGGGTGCCACTCTGAGGGCCTTTCCTCTGAGAAAAAGGGCCGAACGAATTGTGCTCGGCAATGTTCTCTTCTTCGTGGAAGATGCTGATCTCGTCGCTGCTCTACGGCCTTACGGACAGGTAAGGTCCATCATCCAGAAGATGATGCAGCTCGAGTACACCTGCTGGGCTGATGCTCGGCGCGAGGCCTTTATAACTCTGCGCGACGGGGTGAAGATCTCCCATATCCCTGCCCGGCTGGATGTCAAGTCCAAGGAAGTGGTCACACACTTCTATGTGACCTACGGCATCAGGTGCTCCCTGTGCCATAAGCAGGGACACAAACGCGCGAACTGTTATCGCAAGACTAATCTCCAGGAGGACAAGCTGGTGCTCCCTGTGGAAGCTTCTGCTGCCCGCACACAAGGCTGGACCAAGCCACCCTCCACCTCGAATACCATGCCGGCTGCAGCACCTACACCTGCTGACCATAGACCCCAACAGACCTCACCTACTGCTGCTGTGGAAACAGCCCCACCTCCATCAAGGGCATCCAATGCTCAGCAGGAGGACCTCACCCTCAAGTCTATTCCCACAACGAGAGCTCAAAAAAAAAAAATCTAGCGCCGAAAACATCAAGGAAAAGAAGGCAGGGCCCGGTGTCGAGGCCTCCCTCATCCAAGCCCATGCCCTCCAACAAATACGCCCTCTCAACACCAGCTGCGGAATTGTCTGCACCCATCAAGCAGACCCCCCAACACTCTCCAGCCCTGCCGCGCCTTCGCCCGGGGCGAACTTCCCTGTCCGTCCCGACGAGACTCCAACCCCCGGGCTTCCTGTTCTGGCGCCGAGCACCAGCCAAATGCCATCACGACCAGAGCCTTCCTTGACCAATACTGAGCCATTAGCGGCTCCTAGAGAAGAGATCCAAGCTATGTCTGAATCATCTATCCAGTCTGTTACCCCCGCGGACGAAGACATATCTCTCTCTCTGGCCATTCAGGAGAGGGAGCCGCTGGAAAAAATTTTCAAACAAATAGAGGCTTATTCTACTCTAGCCCCTCTATATGGGTTTAGAGTTGATTATGAGGACGTGGTGTCCGCGGTTTTGTTCCGCTCTGAAAGAGAACCAATCCTCAATGATCTCTCGCCTGGAAACAGAAAACTCCTGTACGAATTCCTCGGCGGTGCAATTGAGCTTGTTGGGGACAAAAACCCCGTTATAAGCACGGGCCTTTCCAAATTCAGGGCGGCCTTGAGAATTTGACACGATGCCCTTTCAGAGATGTCTGATGTAAATATTTATTATTTTTTACATATATTTTACTTTCTTTTATAAATCTTTAATATATATTTTTTTTCTCTGGTACTATATAATTTTATATGGGCGATCAATAAAAGTTTTTTCAATCTCAATATCTCTCTCCCTCCATTAGTGTATATAATTTTTTTAATGTCGCATAAACTGTTTACAAACAAAAATAGAAAGAACCTCACCACTTCCTGTGTATAGGATGCGGGATAAATATGGAGAGAAATACAGAAAAATCATGAAATGGGTATTAAAGGCAAGATGTGCGCGAGGACGCTAAACAATGTGAAAAAATAGTACAAAAGTTAAATTTTACTATTAAAAAAAAAAAAGAAAAAGATTATTGTCCTTCAAAAAAGTTGATAATGTCTATATATATTATAAAGGACTGCGGCGTGTGATTATAAACAATACTTAAAATTATACCGCATAAGTTTCTATTCTATGAAAAATCAATATTTATTTTAAAGAGAAATATTTGCTATTTCTAACTTTTTTTTTTTGAATGATCATGAATATTGATTTTTCATAGAAAAGAAACTTATGCGGTATAATTTTAAGTATTGTTTATAATCACACGCCGCAGTCCTTTATAATGTATTATAAGTTACTTTAAGTATTATTTACGAACGGATAAATAACGTCCAGGGTAGCCTAGTGGACATGGCACCTGCCCGGTAAGCAGAAGGTTGTGGGTTCGATTCCCGCCCCTGGACACTTTTATTTTTCCCGTTCGCCATTACTCTTCATATTTTCACCCTCTCATACTTCATTCAAAAAAAGTTAGAAATAGTAAATATTTCTCTTTAAAATAAATATTGATTTTTCATAGAAAAGAAACTTATGCGGTATAATTTTAAGTATTGTTTTAATGTCTATATATCTTTGATTAATCACAATCCAACCAACAATTTTGGTATTCTCTATAAATGGATAACCTGACTACACAAGAACAAAGCTTCAAAGTATAACTATATCATTAGGATGAATACCGCTTTTCAACAAAAGACTCTTACAGAGCAAAATATTTCTGAGATATCTATTGATGGAACTGAGGTATAAAAAGGCTGGGTAATACAGCCAGTCTCTTAACGCAACAAAGAATTAGATACACTCATAGTATTTGCTAGCATTTGATATATACTCATGGACAAAACTTAAAGAAGTTGTACCTTTTAGCATGTACATCGGGGTTCAGACAATTCTGAAATATATTTGATACACAGTGGCCTTTATTGAAGATACACGGGATAACAAAATGTGAACAAATTTGCGTCACTCTTCTTCTTCTTCAAAAAAAAAAAAAAGAAAGAAAAATAGACGACCGGCAATATTAAAAATTTTCCACTTCCTTGAGTTTTAACCATGCGTGTAATAGCCTGGGACACCTAAAGGCATACTAGAGGAATCCCCTGAAAACAGATTTATAATTTCTGCGACTCTCAAAAATGCTGGAAGAGTCTGAATAATCTGTAGTGAACTTTTCGTACTTGATGTTTTGATAATTAATTTATTTGACATTTTAAACTAATTCTACAATCATATTTTTACAATACAAGTAATCTCAATTTTTATATTCGTAAATTTGCTTATAAATCTGGTTTTGAAGAAACATTCTTAGAAGATTGAATTGTAAACTTGGCGTGATATGATGATATTTTTGGAAAGTTTTTCCAATAACCCATCTCGCCATGGTATTGTCTAATTTGAGGCAACCAGCGATAGATAAGAAGATGAAAACATACCATGAGGGTCACATATTTACTATCTTATCTTTTATAGCACTCTCGACATTACGCCTGTATAATCAATCACTGATAATTATTATATTTCGGACCTTTCCCCATACTTTAGATTACCAGAGGTTATCGTAATCTTCACGTACTGCCAATAGCACTATCTATGCTCCTGGACACTATCTATACTGTGGGCACTTTGTCGAGTCAGCATTAGATAATAGCAACAACAAATATTTTATTGGGAACCTATACACTACACAGGATTCGCCCAAGTGCATAATTGCTTAGAAAATATGAGTTATTTACATGTAATCGCTCATTTACATACAACTCTCTTTTCTCAATGTCTTTTCTATTGGCGCAGCCCTGTAAAGTATTAGATATAGTTATTAAATATAGTTATTAGATATAATTATTAAAAAGGCATATATAGGATTAAATAATGATTTATTTATCAATATTTCAGTTGGCTGAACGTCAACCTTTATCAAAGTAAAACAATTAAATTAAATTTGTTTGTTGTTTTGTTTGAGTTTCCTTTTTAATAGGCACAAATACTTCAATATATCGCGCCTTGTTGATTAATTGATAAAAAATAATAAAGTATAACAATGCATTTATGTAGACAACAAACTCAGCGCTTCATATAACGTCAATAGAATATAGTCTTAGAAATTTATTTTTGCCTAAATTCAATGGAAAGGGGGAGTTGCAATAAAATATATATTACTGACAAAATAAATTTTGTAGTAAGGAAGTATGATTTTTTTATATTGTTGCGTTGTTGGTTAGCAAAGAATAACTTCCGTGGGTACAAAGGATCTTTAGGACTTTATTTAAGCCTAATCGATAAAATAATTACAGACGAGCGCAAAAATAAAACAACAATAAAGAACACAGCAGTTACAAACTCACCAACTGCAGCACGGTGAGGGAAAGCAGGAGCAGAACAGGAAACAGAAGTTCGTAGAACCTTCCAGAATCTTCCAGTAAGTACACCGGCGTCGGCGGTAGGCAGCAGTCCGACCTCTTGAGACAGCAGCTTGCTTGGAGTACACCACGTAACTTCGTTCTTCGAACTCCTCTCTTTTATCTTTCTTCTTTCCCTGGCATGAGTTTCTCACCCCTATATATCCCGGAGTAGATCTTTCCAGAACGGTCACGGTTGGTCAGCCAATCAGAGAGCCGCCAGCACCGAGCGTTGCGCAATAGCTGTAGATTGGCCAATCAGTTGTCTCCCGCTTTTTCTACATGATTCTTAAACGCTCTAGAACATTATATCTCCATCTGGAATGTGCCTTTATTTCTACGTAACAATATTTTAGCAATAAAACGCCTATCTTATGTTTACAATTATTTTGTACTATATGTGTGTGTCTAAAGAAAAATGTTGTATATAAATAGAATAAAAATTACGTTATATATATAAATTATAATGTATATAACTATATTGAAAAACACAAAGCACATATAATGCGCAATAAAAGTGAGTTTATAGTTATTAATTAATTCAATAAAAGGTTCTGAGAATTTTTCACGATTCTCGTGTAAATCTCATGAAATCAAAGCGAGCGCCATCGCCTGAAACTACGGTCTCCGGGATTTTTCCAAAGCTGGTACAGTGGCTTCGTCACCCGCTAGTTTGCCGAGACTGTCAATAGATGGCGTTTGGTTAAGCGCTTCTAAACAGAAAAAAAGTGGAATTTATTTTTTATATCTAATTAAATAAAATCATACCCATAGAAATTTGATTTATGTGTGAAAGAAACATTCGCTTCTTAATGTTTTCATTTGCTATATGCCTCACTTTTGTCCCTTTTTGATTGAGTTAGGTCTCCAGAAGTTCTAAGCATCTTTCTACATCTTCATAATTTTGTCAAAATAGTAAAATATTCGAGGCATCAAGACAAGAGAATGGCACATTTAAAACTCAGGACAATTATAAAAGAGTGTGGAATAAATTACAATGCTTAGACAGTTGAACGACTGGTACAAGAAAAAAAATAATAATCTGGAATATTTTATTTGCTTCTCAAAAGGATGCTATTTGTCCAATTTGACCTAAAAACTTCACAATTTTTTCGTCCAATTTTATGTCAAATTGAATGTCATTTCCTCATCATCTTAGATAGACACTTAAGTTAAAGAAATTTAGAAAATGTCAGAAATCTCTCAGTCGGGCTTTCTTAGACCCTCTTCAACCCATGCCTTCCTCAACCTGCTTCCCACCCTCTCAACCTGCCAAACTTTTCTGACACTTGCTACCTTTATCTGCGCCTTTCCAACCTTTCTTGAACTTTACAAATGCAATTCTCTGCTTGCTGCTCAGATGCAATGAAAAGCTCTTCGGTGAACTTGTATAACATGCGAGTTATAATCCTCGCTGATTATTTCTAAAACCAACTCGTAATATGTGGTAATATTTAACAGGAAATAATCAATAAATGTATAAAAGTAAAATCCTCTGCAATACATATAAATAATAAACAAAACGGCTTTTCTGAAGATCAATTCCTTGTTTTTTTTTATTCATATCCTCGGGTATCACAAATCCTTCTATGCGAGTATATAATTTTGTTCGTTATTTATATTCAACTTGACGATATGACTCGGCTTCGCCCGAGAATTCCCCCGAGTACAATTTCCTTCATACTGAAAGTATATCAATAATAAATAGTAGAAGTGCCATAGAATAGCAATACAGAAGTAACACATAAACCACAGGCAAAAAGTATGTGTAATGGCAAAAATTGCATTATATTAGTGTTTGGGTATTTGATTTAATTATTTTTTTGCATTACATTTAGTTGTGTCAGAATCAATATATTTTAAATAGATGGCAGCTTTTCCACCCAACCCCCGAGGTACCCGCCCCAGCGCATTAACCTTTTAAATTGCCTGAGTTGAGTGAGTGACTGCGATGGATCTTGACTGCGATGCTCATCTTCTCAGTAAGAAAAAAAAAAGCTTTATAAAAATATAATAATTCAAAATACGACATGTAAATATTTTTCTGTAAAAAAGATAAAAGAGCACATGAAAATTAGGCAAACATATGACTGCGATTGCATTTTAAACGATTTTTTTAAAGAGATAAAAAAACAAAGGCCAGAACAAAATTTAATAAAAAATTATTTACATACAGTAACGCTAATTTTGTAAAGTTTTTTTTAATTGCATTGTGTTCACTTACCGTAACTTGGTAATATAAATTTCTCTCTTAATGCTCAATACTCTGTAAAAAAAAAAGCAACACTAGTAAAAGATATTTAAAAAAAAAAAAAAAAATGCAGAATGCTCATTGTGGTCTCTTAATTGGCCTGGTGTTGTTACTTCGTCTCATATTTACTCCGCGTAAAGAAAAAAGTCCTTCAAATTAAAATAAATAAATAGCCAAAATAAAATCAAAAGGTAGTCGAAAATTTACTCCGGCATTTAATCCGCGTAAAAAAGTTCTTCAAATAAAAAAATAAATAGCCAAAAAATACTAATCAAAATTGGTTGATATCGTTTTGAAAATGTATTTGGAAATTTGAATATGGATTGCTCTACTAATCAAAATGTAGCTGAAAATTTTCCTAAGGTTTATAAAAAGTAACATGCAAAATATGGCACCAATTGGTTCAGTAGTTTTTGAGTTTATCGCGAAACAGACAACATACATTGACTTTTATTTAGAAAAAATATATATAAATGTATATTAAAAATATAAAAGACGTAGCCAAAAATTGTATATAAAAATAATTATTTATTTATTTATTCAAGTCATCCAGGTCCCTGGAGCGTGCAGAAGTTGCCAACTACCCGGAGTAAAAGAATTTAAAAAATAAAAAATATGTATATAAGTAGAATATAAAAAACAAGAAGTAGAATTGAAGATTACATGAAATAGACAAGAGATAGAACTGTATTTAAAAGAAATATATAAGAAGAGAGGGACACACGTCATTTTCAAGAAGTAGACAAGAAGTCCACTAGAATTAAAAAGGATTTAGACAAGGAGAGAGTATACAAGCATAAGTTCAAGTAGAAAAGAACTATACAAAACTGTTTAGGAATTTTACAAGAAGTAGTCAAGACATTTACGATAAGCAAGACAAGAAGTACCCAAAAAGTGTACAATCATAAAATACCCAAAGAATTTTACAGGAAATAGAAAGAATACAAGAAGTAGATAATATGTCAAATATTTTAAGATAAATACACAACCAAAGTGAATTATGTCAGTTGCTTCTTCCATTTACACTATACATAAAATATATGCAATATTATTATTCTACAAATATTAGAATTACATACATTATAGAGAGACATCTTTAGGATTTTCCCATAAAACAAATAATTTAACTTCATTAGTAATTTATATATCAAATAGGAATGAACAATAAAAATGGTAGATTACACAAATGAAGTGTTGTACACATCAAATATTTTCCCTCTCTACACATCTTAACAGATGTCAGAGCGCAATCTAAAAAGCTCATGTGCTCGTGGTCAGGTAATTCCTTTTTGATTTTAATACCAACACTGACTTTTAAAATTATTTTTTTCACACATACATTCTATGGAGATACTCCCTCAAATGTTCTGTGCCATACAATGAGGGGATTTTCCATAATTCTCTTCATCTCAAGTCTGAGAAAGAACCTGAAGAATTTTGTTTTTCAGCCGACGTTGTGATGGCCAGAGCCTCCAGGTATGGCCCGAAAATTCAGCTCTGGTGTCCGTTGGAGGATGTTGGGGGCCTACAGGACCAGTAGCGGTGGGCCAGTGACCCACAGGACTCCCAGTCAATTTGTTCGAGGCAGCCTGTGTGGCAGATTTCGCAGGTGGCGTGTACAACCCTCGGAACGACCCTGCTAATGGTGTTTAATAAGTGTCCATGTATATCTCATTTTATTTTTGATTTGCCGTTTTTCAATGAGAATCATATTGTGCTACACTTCTATTTTAATTTTCTGATCATCTTGATGTATGTGGACAATTTTGGATGCTGTTTTGATCACTATCTTCTTCAGTTCCTTCTGTATTTGACTGAATATTAACTCACTATACATGGTTGTTCGGTACACTTTTTGATGGGTACACTATGATGTTGGTTCGTTTGGATTAAAATGGTCTCAAGCAAAGGTGATAATATATTTAAAAGGATCAACTTTATATTGGGGTGGTTCGTTTGATTTTGAAAAAATCATTCAATTATTCATTCGTGGTATTTTAATTTATTAAGGATAAAATATAAATATTAATATAATGTTACAAATTAAATATTTAGTAAAAAAGAAGTTGAAAAATGTTTGATTCAAATGGATGGATGGGAAAGAACGTCCGCCGTGATGGCCGTCAGTTTTCGAACGTACCGCCGCCCGTGCTTCCCACGTGACCACCGCCGCCCCGCATGCGCGCCGACCTTGGCGTCACCGCCGGCTGGATGGTGTTGGTTGAAAGGCCGTTCAAACTGTTTTCTTTTCTTCTCGCGCGGGCGTGCCTTGCCTCTCGCAGACCACGTGAGGCCCAGCGTAAATTACCTTTCACTAACATTCCTCCCACCAATTTAATTGATATAATTTAATTCTAATACTATATTTTCTTGGCTATAGTAGAGGCCAATCTAAATTTGTTTTATTTCTAATGGAAAAAGTCGCTGTACTGGACGAAGAAAAACTCCCGATGATGTCTTCACTCTTGCGACTCGAACTTGTCCATCGGCCCCAGGTAGCACCTCCTCCACTTTTCCTAATGGCCAGGAAATCCTTCTCTTTTGAACGTTTCCTATAGATTATCGAGTCCTAGAAATAGCTAGAGCTGCAACGTAGGCTTGCGTATTGAATATTACTCTCGCGTCTAGAACATGCATCTTGCGTCTGGGACATGCATCTTTCGTCTGGGACATGCATCTTGCGTCTGGGACATGCATCTTGCGTCTGGGAAATGCATCTTGTGTCTGGGACATGCATCTTTCGTCTGGGACATGCATCTTGCGTCTGGGACATGCATCTTTCGTCTGGGACATGCATCTTGCGTCTGGGACATGCATCTTGCGTCTGGGAAATGCATCTTGTGTCTGGGACATGCATCTTTCGTCTGGGACATGCATCTTGCGTCTGGGACATGCATCCAGCTCTTGCTGGCTTGAGGTGGTACTCCAGTGGTAAATCCAGCTGGCTTGAGGTGGTACATACAGCTGGCTTGAGGCGGTACATACAGCTGGCTTGAGGTGGTACATACAGCTGGCTTGAGGTGGTACATACAGCTGGCTTGAGGTGGTACATACAGCTGGCTTGAGGTGGAACATACAGCTGGCTTGAGGTGGTACATACAGCTGGCTTGAGGTGATACATACAGCTGGCTTGAGGTGGTACATACAGCTGGCTTGAGGTGGTACATACAGCTGGCTTGAGTTCTCCTTTATAGGAGTTGATCTTATTTCGACTTTCTTGTCAAGAGTGATGGCCTCCATTCGAAGGCATCACCATTGGATAAGAGTGTGCATCTACTTTCTCCACGGGGACGAAACGGCACTTTACCCACAAATTTGCATGCAATGACTGAACTCCAGCATGGCACATTGGATAAGAGTGTGCATCTACTTTCTCCACGGGGACGAAACGGCACTTTACCCACAAATTTGCATGCAATGACTGAACTCCAGCATGGCACATTGGATAAGAGTGTGCATCTACTTTCTCCACGGGGACGAAACGGCACTTTACCCACAAATTTGCATGCAATGACTGTGTGGCAAGGATAAAATGCTCAGGAGATAAGTTTTTTCATTGATTTATTAAGACATCAAGCTTTCGCGCACACCGTGGCCCTTCTACAGGATCAATTGTATAAGAAAAATGATACACTATATACACGAAGAATAAATTTGCATATGTATTATTAGAAATTAGTTGTAAAATTTTGAAATAATCAGTAATACTTAGGATTTTTGTTTAAAAAGAACATCGAGACTTAAGCAAATTAATAAAATTTGTTAAGAAGCAAAAAAAATATACGAATATTAAAAGGTATTAAGATAAAAGCGTAATAAGACTAAAAGGACGTTCCCACGGTTCGACGGAAACTGTGCTAAAACTATGAGTATTTACAAGGTAAAACAGTTTAAAAGGATATTAAAATAAATGAACAAAACAGGGAATTCATGGGGTACATCAATGGCTATTTATGTAATAAGCTTATATACGGCTCAGGTACATCAATATGTCTGTTTATACTGTTAAACCTCAGAGATAGCAAGGCCTCGACAACCAATCTTTTGTGTTTATGTGGTATATTAGAATAATGTGATTTTGGATCGGTTGTGTTGAAACTATGTCCTGTGCAATGACTGTACTCCAGCATGGCACATTGGATAAGAGTGTGCATCTACTTTATCCACGGGGACGAAACGGCACTTTACCCACAAATTTGCATGCAATGACTGTACTCCAGCATGGCACATTGGATAAGAGTGTGCATCTACTTTCTCCACGGGGACGAAACGGCACTTTACCCACAAGAGTCCACTTTCATCTTCATAAACACGCAGGTTCTTGAATTTCTTATCCTTGACTCCCTCGAACGAGCACTGTTGAACCAATCTGATCACCTTTTCTTCAGCTAATGTCATTTCCTCCATCGTAATAGGGCCTTTTGTAATTTTGTTTGAACGTTCTCTCTGCAGCCAATCCAGAAATCTTCTCCAGTATGCAACCATCCGAAGAATTTTGTGATAATTGGAGAACTGAGTGATCTTCGCCAACATATCTCTTTTTTTGTTGTTGTTGAAGTGTGTGACGACTGCCTTTCTCAGTTCACTATTGACTTCTTCGATTGACTCCTTTTCTACAGACTGTGTCCAAAATTGTTCTACTTTCTTAAGCCAAACTGGTCCCTCCCACCATCTAGTAGTAATCAATTGCGAGATTGAAGCTCCACGTGAGGGGATATCTGCAGGCTTTTCTTTACCAGGAACGTGCCTCCAATCAGTTATGCTTGAATTTTGTCAAATCTTCTTTACTCTTCCTGCGACAAACACTGACCAGTTCATATCACGTTTAATCCCTGCTAAAGCAGTAGTAGATTCAAGTTTCTTCTCCGAAATTAGCTTGTAATTAGGGAGTGGTGGGTGTCCTCCTATCCAAGGTAAATTGACAGAATATCGACCATCTTCATTCTGTTTCACTGTTTGGTTGAAATGTCCCAACGCTGCAACTGACAACTCTTCTTTGCTCTTTTCCTTCATGGGTTCCATGATACCGATAACATCTAATCTCCAAAGATCTTGTATTGTTGCATCACGGACTAAGCATGACAGAACTGATGATTGAGATTTAGTTGTTTGAACATTTTCCAAAACCTTTCCACTAACAGTCCAGCCCAGCTTCGTTTCGAGAGCGACAGGACCAGATTCCAATTCTATTTTATTTTCTGTTAGTAGCTTGGCGTATACGTCTGCTCCTAGTAGTAGTTCAATCTCTGTGTTCGACCTATAGACATCCAAGTCAATTCCCTTTGATCGAAGTTCCGTCATCCATTCGGTAGGTTGAGCGGAAGGCATTGCACTACAAATCGTTGAGCAGTCTTGTACTTCAAAATTGCAGTTGTACTTGGAGTCCACATCAGAAATGTAAATTCGATACCACTTGTGCTGCTGTGGTCTCGATTTCACTCCACCAAATAGTAAGTGTACAACTTCCTTTTTCCCGAGCATAGTGAGTCCAACTTCAGAAGCAGTTTGTTCCAATACATATGAGTTCTGAGATCCACTATCTAACATTGCTCGAACAACTTTTGATTTATTTTCGCCATTAATCTTTACCATGATTGTTTGAAGTAAGACATCTTGACACCGAACTCGATTCGACATGTCCACGGATGCATCTATGTTCTTACTTTTCTCTTCAATCCCATCAGATTTTTGGCTGCCTTTTGAAACTGGACATAAGATTGCCCAGTGTTTTCTACTACAGATGACACATTTCACTACGTTTCTGCATTTCTTGGAAAGGTGTCCGGGCTTCAAGCAAGAATAACAACACCGTTTCTCTTGAATTATTTTCCTTTTTTCTTCAAGAGACATTGACATGGCTTTACAGCATTGTTCACTCAAATGTTTTCCATCACAAAATACACATTTATAAGCGTTATTTGACTTCCCATCAGCAACTACCAGACTTGCAGCGGTGGCGACAGATGGGCGGCTTATCTTGATTAAATTGTGATGGATACGAACTCGAAAACGGTTGACGAGCTAAACGCATTCTTTCACTTCCCTCAACTTCGTGTTTTAGGAATTCCATAAGCTTCTCCAGGAGGACTTCACTTGATTTATGCTTTCCATCTTCATCAGGCTTGTGATGATGACGAGTCCTTTCCCACGCGACGAAGAGATCTTCAGGTAAAGCTGATTCCACCATGGGGTACAGAATAGCAGCACATTTATCTGTTGTGACTCCTAAAGATCCCAACGCTCGTAGTTGTGACGATAACCGAACGTATACAGTCGAAAAATATGTCGTGTTCCTTCCATGAGCATTTTCCAAAATGATAGCAATCAAATCCCTTACGTACACTTCCACCAACATGTCTTCACGGCCAAAACGTTCCTTAAGAGTGCTGATGGCAAGTGGATAATTTGCCGCAGAGTTTGGAAAGGATGAAATATTTCCTCCGACACCGATCCCTTTATCATGCAATTTTGTAGGTATTGGAACTTCACACAGGCCGAAATGGAGTCATCATCGTGGACGCTTTGATAGGCTGACCAGAACTGCAGCCACTCCCGTGCTTCTCCTCCAAATTTCGGTAGTTCCAACTTCGGAAGTCGATGAAGGTTTGACTTTCCTTCGTTCCCCCCCAGAAACTATTGATTCTCGGTCTACTGTTGGTTTTGCTAGCAATTGTTCCATTTTTTGCAAAACGCCTTCAGACCTTCCAAATAGATTCGCTTGAACGATATCGACATCTTCAATTTCTCCATCTTCTCTATCCGCCTTTATCAGTTGTTCGATGAGACAATCACTGGCAATTAAGAACCTGTCTTTACATCTGAGGAGCTTTGGTCGTAGAGACATCAACATTTCCAGGCTTGGTTCTTGCTTTTCAAGTTCGCCATCTGCTTCTGCAATAACACTTTCCAACGTCCTCTTTTTCGTCTCACAAGCTTTCTTGAGTTTGTCCATCTTAAATCCTGTTGGTCAGGCTCGCCACAATGTTCGGTACACTTTTTGATGGGTACACTATGATGTTGGTTCGTTTGGATTAAAATGGTCTCAAGCAAAGGTGATAATATATTTAAAAGGATCAACTTTATATTGGGGTGGTTCGTTTGATTTTGAAAAAATCATTCAATTATTCATTCGTGGTATTTTAATTTATTAAGGATAAAATATAAATATTAATATAATGTTACAAATTAAATATTTAGTAAAAAGAAGTTGAAAAATGTTTGATTCAAATGGATGGATGGGAAAGAACGTCCGCCGTGATGGCCGTCAGTTTTCGAACGTACCGCCGCCCGTGCTTCCCACGTGACCGCCACCGCCGCGCATGCACGCCGACCTTGGCGTCACCGCCGGCTGGATGGTGTTGGTTGAAAGGCCGTTCAAGCTGTTTTCTTTTCTTCTCGCGCGGGCGTGCCTTGCCTCTCGCAGACCACGTGAGGCCCAGCGCAAATTACCTTTCACTAACAATGGTGTTGATAGTTATGAATCTTCAACAGTATTAGGCTGTATATTCTTAAGTTGTAAGCTGCTATCATTCAATTGCGACATTTCTAATTTTGGAGCAGAAACTGACCTTTTGTTATATATATCACAATAAATAATAAATCCTTTCCTTAAATATCACTTTTCTGATCATTATTATTGAGTTAGTTTCAAGAATTTAAAAAATATATATATATAAGACATTAACATTCGCGAATATCCAACATTAATTCCTTCTTTCGATATCTATCTGAAATTATATTATACACTAGTGTCCAAAATTAAGGTAACAAACACTAAATTGTTAAAACTATTTTATAGATCCTTTACTTTTTGTACATAGAAGGAAGGTCTTAGGTGAAGGGAGACAACGAGCAAGACATCTATATCTATAGATAGCCCCAGCTTGGACCGACCGAGGGCAAAGGTCGGCGTGGGCGGAGACGACGGAGCGTCATGTTACATTCTTTTTTTGGTCAGTTGGCAGGATTCCCTTGTTAGAAGCGGAGGGGAAAGTTGAGTTCCCTTGCCAGGCGGATCAGACACGCCAAGAAAATCCTACAAGCAGCGTCTTGTGGACGGAACGACGTCGAAGAAAATCCCACGAGCAGAGTTTCGTGGACGGAGAGACGTCGAAGAAAATCCCACGAGCAGAGTTTCGTGGACGGGAAAGGACGCATTGGAGTATCCCTCAAGCAGCAACTTGAGGACGGAAAAGGACGTCTTAGACAACCAACGAGTCGTGACAATTAGACAACCAACGCGCGACAATTGGACATCGCACAAGACAAGAAAAGCCTGCGACGGTGCTGCCACGAGGTACTGTGTCGACACCCCCCCGCCATTTATTTTTATCTCCCTTCCCTGAGATTAGTTAATTTTTTTACTTTCTCTTTTGCTTAACCTTGTTTATTGTTTTTTATACATAATCCCTTAGATATAAGTATAATTTAGCTTAACCATTTTCTTGTTTTTACCCATAATAATAGTATAATAGTTTTTATCCCTTTTGTTTTTAATTTTTTAAAATAAATCCTTTTTTATTATACTGTGTTTCTGTGCATTTATTTCCCCCATTGGTTTCCTTTCTATCGATCACCCTTTTTTTGTTTTTTTTAAACGAACACGAACATTTTGGTGAGCCGGACGTGATCGATTTAAAGGAAATATGGAGGAGATGGATGCACTTAAAAAGCGCAGAAAAGCCATAAGAGGTACTTTCACTAGAATTATTAATGAAATAAATGGGGAATTTGAAAAGTCTCAAATTGATAGGAATGATATTTATTCTAAGTTTAATAGACTAGAGTCTTATTACACTAAACTTGTAGATCTAAACGAAAAATATCAGGCTTTATTGGTAGTGAAAGAAGGGATTACAGAGGAAAGTATTGATAAGGAATGGCAAGAATGCGATAAATATGAAGAGGAAAAGTTTGATATTCAACAGAAAGTCAGTGTACTACGGAAGCCCGATAAAGAAGAAACAATCCCGATTGCTAGCGAGGACACTGTAATAAATGTGAAATTACCAGAGTTAGCCCTTAAAAGCTATGATGGCTCTCTGGAAGGTTGGTTGCCTTGGTGGGCGCAGTTTTCGAAAATTCACGAAAATAAGAATTTATCCGATAGCGACCGGTTTTTATATTTGCGTCAAGCAATTGTACCAAATTCAGAAGCCTATCGTGTTGTAGCAAGCTATCCCGTTACAGGCGCCAACTACGTTTTGGCAGTACAAGCCCTACAGGAGCGATTCGGTGACCCGAATATACTGACAGAACTATATGTCAGACGTCTATTGAATTCGGTTATATCTAATGTAAAGAAAGAAAATAGAAATTTAAGCAGTCTGTACGACGAACTGAGCAGTCACCTCCGGTCGTTAGAGACATTGGGCATTGATCCCCAGTTGTCGGGTATTTTTTTATACCCTCTTGTCGAGTCTTCATTACCTTCGGATATTTTGAAAATATGGCACAGGCATCCTTCTTCGGGTTATGGTATGGAGTTAGCAAAACGGGAAGAGTCAGATAAAGGGGTTGGAGGAGCTCAAGAAAGGCTAAGGTTATTATTGGACTTTCTAAAAGCCGAAGTAAGGAGTGCTCAACGGCTGAAATTTGTGGAAAAAGGCTTTAAACAGGAGGAACCCTATAAAAGGTCTTACAATGATGGGACCAGAACCAGGAACAATTTCAGACCCGCCACTGTGTCTAGTCTGTTCGGAGGGCGAACTAATATAAAATGCTTCTTTTGTGAAAGAACAAATCATGCGAGTCATCAATGCCGTTCCATAATGAAAATGTCTCCGGGAGAGAGAAACGATAAAATACGTAGTGCCCATCTATGTTTCAAATGCTTAAGAAAGGGACACTTACAGAGTCAGTGCCGAGAACAATTGGAGTGCAAAAACTGTGGGAGAAACCACTTGGAAGTTTTATGTGAAGGAAATTCTTCTAACAGGTTAACGAAACCAGGAAGAGAAAATCTAAAGGAAAATGCAACTGAACCCATTGCATCGCTTTCTAGTCAAGCCTGCACAGGTCAGGTCTTGCTGATGACCACGGTAGCACTGTTAAGAGGCCCAAATGCCTCTAGAAAGGTTAGAATTCTCCTCGACAGTGGAAGTCAGTTTTCGTATATCAAACAGTCGTTAGTCTGGAGTATAGGAATAGAAAGAAAAGGCGAAATAACTATAGCTAAAAGTCTTTTTGGAGGTAATAAGATTGGTGAAGAAAAGCACGGTAAATTTATGTTAGAATTGGAGAATTTAGGTAATAAAAGAGATGTGATCCATATTGAGGCGCTGGATCAACGTAAAATTTGCGACGCCATACCACCTTTGCCAAAAGGAGACTGGTTAGAAAAATTGAAGATTAAGGGCATAATATTGTCTCAGGACAATTTTAAAGGACAAGAGATTGACATATTGATTGGTGCTAACTATCTAGGTATAATTTTGACAGGAAAAATAGTTCAAGTTGAAGCAGATTTAACTGCGGTGAAAACGAAATTAGGTTGGACACTAATGGGCAATTCGCCAATTATTGATAGCAATGACAATGTGCAGCAGACTTTGAATCTGCTAACAACGCGATGCGATTTAAAGGATTTGTGGGATCTAGAAGTACTAGGCATTAGGGATCCTGTTGAAACTTGCTCCAAAGAGACCAGATATCAGGAAATAAAAGAAAAGTTTATAACAAAAATTCAAAGACAAAGTGATCAGAGATATTCTGTAGGTCTACCTTGGAAGGTAGAAAAGGAGTCTATCCCCAGCAATCTTGACATAGCGATAAAAAGGTTAGATATAAGCACTAAGAAAATGACCTCACAGAATAAGTTGACCGAATATAGTCAGATCTTTAGAGACTGGCTGACTGAAGGACTCATTGAAAGAGTCGAGGAAAATCCTCTCGAGAGAAGAGGCTACTATTTACCTCACCGTCCTGTGTACAAGATGGAATCTAAAACGACGCCCATACGTCCGGTTTTCGATGCTTCTTGTCTAGGTCATAATGGACTATCTTTGAATCAATGTTTAGAAAAGGGACCGAATTTATTGGAAAGAATCCCTGAAATGATGATAAGATTTCGGGAAAATAAATTTGGAGTCACGGCAGATATAAGAAAAGCATTCCAGATGGTGGCGATTGAAGAATCTGAACGGAACTATCTTAGATTCCTTTGGTGGGAAAAGGAGAGCGATAGAGAACTAATAGCTTACAGGCATAAGAGACTTGTATTTGGCTTAAACTGCAGTCCTTTTGTGCTGAACGCCGTAATAGAATACCATCTTCAATCAATAAGAGGCCCACTTGTTCAATGGGCAAAGATTTTAGCTCAATCCTTCTACATGGACAATTGTATTACCTCGCTGGAAACAAAGCAGGAAGTGCAGGAATTTCAAAAGGCCGCAATTGAAATTATGGACAGGGCTAAAATGGACTTACGAGAGTGGGAATATTCTCTGGAGGAAAACCCTGAAAAGGGGACTTGTACAAAAATATTGGGTGTTGTTTGGAATAAAATGGAAGATTCATTAAAATGCGAACTCCCTGACAATTTGAGTATTCAACCCAAATTAACGAAAAGGTTGGTACTGTCCATGGTTCAGCGGATATTTGATCCACTTGGATTTTGCGCTCCAGTATTCTTGCCACCAAAGTTGTTACTGCAGCGATCATGGGGACTGAAACTAGGTTGGGATACCCCTCTACCCGAAAGTATGGCCCAGGAATTTCGAACCTGGTTGGATCAAATAAAATTAATAGAGTTAATAAAGATACCGAGATATATGTGGAATGATCTCATTTTCCCTACAGAAGTTCATATCTTTTGTGACGCTAGTCAAATAGGCTATGGAGCTGTAGCCTATTTAAGGAGCGAAACGGGACGAGAAAATACTCTAACTTTGATTTGGAGCAAAGTCAGATTAGCTCCTATGAAGAGTATTACGATCCCTCGCTTGGAATTAATGGCCATGGTACTAGGAGCTAGACTAGCCAATGCAATCCAAGCTGCCTTGAAGAGAAAATGTGAAACAACTCTTTGGTCTGACTCTACTACCGCGCTAAGTTGGATAAAGAGAGAAATTGAGTGGAGAGTTTTCGTGAGAAACCGAGTCAGAGAAATACAGGCCACTACCAATTTGAACGATTGGAGGTTCGTTCCTAGTCAGTTGAACCCGGCCGATCTTCTGTCTCGAGGTTGCCCTCCAAGCCAGTTTGTGCAAAGCAGATGGTGGGAGGGCCCCGAATGGTTGAAAAAACCTAAAGAATTCTGGCCCAAGTCAGAGTTCTCGATAAATCCAAAAGAAATAAATGTTGAAGAAAACATTATGAAAACCAACATTAATTTGAACATCGATTATAAAGACTGGCTACTGACAAGGAGGTCTAATTACTCTCTCAACATCAGGGTAATGTCCTATGTTTTAAGATTTTTAGGGAAACTTAAAAAACAGTCAACTGAAACAGGACCTTTGAAAGTTTCAGAATTAGACTTGGCAGAAAAAAAGCTTATCCGAATGATTCAGGAGAAAGTCTCCATAGAGAAATCGAATGCAACCAAGAGTTTTAAAAAATTAAAAAACACTGACGGACTTTGGTGTGTAGAAAGCAAACTTTTACATGGACAGGTCCCAGAAGAATTTAAAACTCCTATCATTCTACCAGGCGACCATCCCTTCGTAGAGCAACTTATATGGGAAGTGCACCTGAAGAATGGACATGTAGGGGTGCAATTCATTTTATCAAAGCTGAGAGAGAAATTTTGGATAATCAGGGGAAGGAAAACGATAAAGAAAATTATCAGTAAGTGCATTGCTTGCAAGAGACTTAAAGAAAAGTCTCTGCAAAGACCAATGGCAGCTTTGCCAGAAAACAGAATTGGACTGGGCAAACCCTTCCAAATTACAGGAGTTGATTTATTAGGCCCTCTTCATTTGAAAGAAGGTGGGAAAGTGTGGGTAGCCGCCTTTACTTGCGCCGTCTATCGCGCTATTCATCTGGAGTTGGTGAAGAGTTTAGAGACAGGAGTCTTCATGATGGCCCTCCATAGGTTTATTTGTCGGAGAGGGCGCCCCGAGAAAATATATAGCGACAATGGCACCAATTTCGCAAAACTTAATAGAATATTCAAGAGATTGGATTGGACTAGAATTGAAAGGGAAACCTCAATTAAAAGGATACAATGGATTTTTATCCCTCCTTCCGCTCCTTGGTGGGGAGGATTTTGGGAAAGAATGGTTAGGACAATAAAGGAAATGTTGATAAAGATGCTAGGTCACAGGAAGCTGAAATATGTACAACTGCAGACTGCCCTTTGTGAAATCGAATCTATCATTAATAATCGACCCCTCACTTATGTCTCTGAAGACGACAATGATCTAAAACCGTTAACTCCTAATGAGTTTTTACAAAATGGTCCAGAGTCTAGCTTTCCTGAATTTGAAAATTTAAAGCCAGAAATGTTGCACACTAGATACAGAGAGTTAGGTCAACTGAAGAGAGAATTGAAGCAGAGATTCTTAAAGGAATATTTAGGCGCGCTGATTCAGAAATCCGAAAATATTGATAGAAGACAGTTGAAAGTAGGAGACGTTGTACTGATCGGGCAAGAAAATCTTAAAAGAATGTTTTGGCCTAAAGGGCGAATAGTAAATCTCATTCCAGGAAAAGATGGAATAGTGAGAGTGGCCCATGTTAAAACATCCACAGGAACCTTGATCAGGGCTCTACAACGCTTACACCCTCTTGAAATATCCTCGAATGTTGAGACGATTCAAAAGGACAATTCAAATACCGAACCCCAATCTGATGCATTTTTAGGAAATAGGCCCAATATTGAATCCAGGGACTCTAGAAATAGATATGGTAGGGTAATCAGAAAGCCTGCAAGGTATGACTCGAAGGACTAGTGAAAGTACCTGTAGAGAAAAAAAAGGGTGTAATATGTGTATTCTTTTATGCGTATTCTTTTATGTGTATTTTATGTAACGTAATAGGCATATCTACTCTTGTGTGTATTGTGTATATATATGCTCTTTTGTCTTATACTTAATTTTGGCTTCTTTCGGAGCAAAATTATGTGGGAGAATGTTAAAACTATTTTATAGATCCTTTACTTTTTGTACATAGAAGGAAGGTCTTAGGTGAAGGGAGACAACGAGCAAGACATCTTTATCTATAGATAGCCCCAGCTTGGACCGACCGAGGGCAAAGGTCGGCGTGGGCGGAGACGACGGAGCGTCATGTTACATTCTTTTTTTGGTCAGTTGGCAGGATTCCCTTGTTAGAAGCGGAGGGGAAAGTTGAGTTCCCTTGCCAGGCGGATCAGACACGCCAAGAAAATCCTACAAGCAGCGTCTTGTGGACGGAACGACGTCGAAGAAAATCCCACGAGCAGAGTTTCGTGGACGGAGAGACGTCGAAGAAAATCCCACGAGCAGAGTTTCGTGGACGGGAAAGGACGCATTGGAGTATCCCTCAAGCAGCAACTTGAGGACGGAAAAGGACGTCTTAGACAACCAACGAGTCGTGACAATTAGACAACCAACGCGCGACAATTGGACATCGCACAAGACAAGAAAAGCCTGCGACGGTGCTGCCACGAGGTACTGTGTCGACACCCCCCCGCCATTTATTTTTATCTCCCTTCCCTGAGATTAGTTAATTTTTTTACTTTCTCTTTTGCTTAACCTTGTTTATTGTTTTTTATACATAATCCCTTAGATATAAGTATAATTTAGCTTAACCATTTTCTTGTTTTTACCCATAATAATAGTATAATAGTTTTTATCCCTTTTGTTTTTAATTTTTTAAAATAAATCCTTTTTTATTATACTGTGTTTCTGTGCATTTATTTCCCCCATTGGTTTCCTTTCTATCGATCACCCTTTTTTTGTTTTTTTTAAACGAACACGAACAACTAAATCGTTGATGAAAATAATAATAATATATAACGAAAAATACACACAAAATTCATTATGCACGGTAGGATCAAAAAGTTCCCGAACTTTGAAAAAATAAAATATGAAACAACTTTTGAAAATGTAAAATCAATTTTACTGTAAAGAACAAAGCCTAAACTATAATTTAATTTAGAACGCCAGTAAATGCGCATGCGTATTTTTCATTTTAGGCATATTTTTGTTGTAAGTATTTAGTTCGTGTCGGTTTCTGCAATGTCATCATTTGAGCAAAGGGCAAATATTAAATTTTTTATAAAATTAAAAAGGTCTTTCACAGAGACATTAGCGTTAATGAATGAAGTTCATGAAGACGATAAATTGTCATGAACGCAAGTTTATTTATGGTATAAACGTTTTAAAGATGGCCGTAAGAGCATCGCAAATGATTCAAGTTCAGGTCGGTCATTGAAGTCAATAACGGATTGCAATATTGGACAGGGGAGTCATTTAATTGTTGCTGATAGAAAAATAACTTTTGATAATATATCAGAAATACTTGGAATTTCGTATTGTAGTTGTCAAAAAATTATTGGTGAACATTTAAACAAGAAAAAACTTTGTGGTTATTTTGTCCCACGAAATTTAACAGATTAACAAAGAGAAATCAGATTATCAATTTGCAAATATTTAATTGAAACTGCAAATAATGTGATTCTGATATTTTAAAAACAATAATAACTGGCGATGAAATATGGTGCTTTCTTTTTTATCCACAAACCAAAAAACAATCATTCGAATGGAACACACCAAGTTCTCCTAGGAAGAAGAAAGTTCGTCTTGACAAGTCCAAAGGAATAGTAATGCTTGTAGTGTTTTTCGATTACATTAGTACACACGCTTTTTCCTTCTCAATATTTGAAAGTTGTTTCTAGTAAATTCCAACCCGTAGATCATGAATATAACCTTCATTTTTCGAATTAGCTCAATTTTTTGAAAAATATTTGAAATATTTAATTTTATAAAGAAACTAATGTCATCGCTGTCATCAAAATATTTTGAAGATATTGACTTTGTAAGCACGAAATTTAATCATCATTTAGATGAAATGCATACCATTGCAATTTTATATTGTGGTGGTTCGTCTGGTTTTGAAGAAATGATTCAATTATTCATTCCAAGATATTTTAATTGTTACAAATAAAATATAAAATAAATATCAATGTTAATTATTATTGTTACAAATTAAAATCTAGTAAAGAAGAGTTGAAAAAGGTTTGATGAAAATGGATGGATGAAATTGGACGTTGGCTCGTGGTGGCCGTCAAAACACCGTCACACCCCCCGGCTCCCAAGGACTCCCTGTCCTTGAAAGATCGAAGTTGAGAAGCATGAGCCCAGTACACTCGTCCTTCGGTGTCTTAGATGTCATAGACTAGACTGCTGATCTTCTTAACGAAGAAAGGGCCTTGATGTCTTGGGCTGAGTTTAGACATGCATGGATGGTGCTTTGCAACAGTCCTCAAAACTTGATCTCCCTCAGAGAATTCCACATCTGGATGTTTATCATCATGGAGATTCTTTCTCTTTATTTGAGCTTTCTGAGCTTAAAGTGATAGGATGGTCAGCAAAAGATGGTGATTCATCAATCCCATACAGAAGAAACTTTGGGCTAAATTTTGTTACTTCATGTGGGGTCTGTTTGTATGTCTTGACAATAAATGGTACAAGTGTCGACCATTTTTGTTTCGGTTTCTCCAAAATTGCAGCTCTCAATCTTGTGAGAAGGATATGGTTAGCCTTTTCTACCATTCCACATGTCTGAGGATGGTATCGAGTAGCAAGGGAATGGGCAAATTTATTTTCCGACAGAAAATTTTGAAGCTTCTACTTGTGAAATTCGGACCATTGTCTGTCAGAATACGTTTGATTGGTACTCCAGAAGATAACAGCTGTCTAAGGATGTTGAGGATGGCAGCTGAATTATTGGATGCTGTGGGAGATGCCCAAATGTAACGACTATGGTGATCTATGATGACCTGGAGATACTTATGTCTGGTGTTCTTGGCTTCATTTCCCAAAACAATTGTATCGAGTCCAATGAGGTCAAATGATTGGAGGTCGCTGTCCGGTATTTGGTAGTGGCCTAATGTCGGTTGGTTTGACTGTTTGCTGAGCTGACAAACTTTACATGAGGAAACATACTCTTTTATGGTCCTGAGCATTTGTGGCCGCCAGTAATATGTGGAAATCAGTTTCAATGTTTTGTTTTTTCCAGGATGTCCAAAGTCCTCATGAAAGTGGTGAAGGCATTTTGCCCGTAGGGAATCAGGTACAACTGCTTCGGAATGGCCTCGAATTCGTATAGTGACAATGCCACTCTTAATTTGAGGGTTCTTTACAAATCGCAAGTCTGCCTGTTGTTGAGTAATCTTCATCTTATCTTCGGTTATGAATGTGCACACTGGATTCCTGGAAAGTGCGTCAACATGTGTTTGATGTCCTCCTGCTCTGTGGATAATGGTGAACGATCTAGAAGATTGCTCCATTGACCATCGGAAAAGTCTTCCCCCAGGGTTTTTATGATTCAATAGCCATTTTAAAGCACTATGATCAGTGACAATTTGGAATGGCTTGTCTCGGTAGTTGTTGAAATGTCTGACTGCTTCGATGATGGCAAAACATTCCAACTCTGTAGCGGTGTAGCGTGACTGTGTTGGGTTGAGCCGTTTTGAGAAATAGGAAACAACCCGTTCTCTGCCATATAGATGTTTCTGTGCAAGAATTGCACCAAATCCTTGCTCTGAGGCATCAGTGTAGAGCTTACATGGTAAGGTGGTATCGTACATTGCCAGAAATGGAGGTTGTGTGATTAAATTCTTCAAAGTTTCAAATGCTTTTTGGTGAATTTCAGACCAGTTGAAAATTTTATCTTTCTTCAATAAATCTGTTAGAGGTTGTGCTATTGAACTGAAATCCTTTATAAATCTTCGATAATAACTACACAATCCGTGAAATTGCTGTATGTTTTTGTCTGTTTTGGGGATTGGGAAACTTAAACGGCTTCTATTTTCCGAGGTGAAGGTGTAACCTGATTGTATTTGATTATATATCCAAGATATTCTATTTCTTCTCTGATAAAAGAACATTTTTGAAGCTTGAGCTTGAGGTTTTGGGAATATAATTTTTCTAGCACTTCTGATAGAAGGTCAAAATGTTCTTCTAAAGTTTTAGAATATATGATGAAATCATCAAGATAGTTGATGTACATTAATGGACCAAGGGTTTGTTGTATGATCCCTTGAAAAGTAGCAAAGGCGTTTTTCAACCCAAAAGGAATTACTAACCACTCATAAAGCCCTTCGTTGATGATGAATGCTGTCTTCTCTGTGCTGTCTGGAGCCATTTCGACATGCCAATAACCTGAAGCGATGTCCAACGAAGTGAAGTATTTCGCTCCCTGAAGACGATCGATGACTTCTTGAATATTAGGCAGAGGCATCTTGTCGTCAATGGTAAGGGCATTGAGACGGCGGTAATCAACTCAAAGCCTCTTTTGACCATCCGCCTTTGGTACGAGTGTGACTGGGAAGGCCCATGGGCTTCGACTGTCTCGAACTAGTCCTTTTTTCTTCAAATCTTCAACCTGTCGTTTAATCTCATCATACTCTGAGGCTGATCTTCGATACGGTCGAAGTTGGATAGGCGGATGAGGAACGGTATGGATTTTGTGTTTTGCTATTTTGATTTTTCTTACATCAAAAGAATTTTCACTAAAAATAGTTGTATATTTATGTAATATCTTGTCGAGGGTTTGATTTGTTTCTGGTCTCAAATGATTCGCCTGAAATTTACAATTATACAAAGATGGTTCTTTAGTAGTCACAACACCATTCTTGATGTTGACATGAAGATTGAACAGAGTTCCCACGTCAAGACCTAGTAGAAGGGGGTACATGAAGTTTCTGAGGATGTGTAAATCTATCTGATGGGTGATGTGACTGATGGTAAGGTTGACTTTAACGCGACCAAAGCTTCTTGTTCTGGAATTAGCCTGATTGATGTAAATGGATGATGATGGTTCCGTTTGAATTGGGAATACGACATTATACTGATGGTTGAACCTGTATCTATGAATGCTTGTATTGGGGTGGAGTTGAATAATGTGTTGATGTTGATGAACTTGAAGATTGGTCGCTCTATTAATTTAAATTAACTATTGGTAAATCAGTTGAGTTGGAAGATGAAGGGTCGGAAGTAGCATACAAAGTTGAGAGTTGTTCGTTTGCTGCGGTTTCTTTAAGGAATGTTTTGGGTCTATATGGGCATTCATTATGCCAATGAAAATTATTTAAATTTCGCATTTTGCAAAATCTGAATGGGTATGGTGGCTTCGGAGGTGAAGCGACGTAAGAGGTAGGATCTTTAAATTTATTATCGCTAAAGGCTGGTTTGGAGTTCTTTCGTGTGGAGCTAAGAGCAGCCTCCAATTTTAAGGTTGCACTTACCCAAGTCTCTATATCTTCGAAATGTATTAGGGCTAAGCTTCTCTTCCATTGTGCTGGAAATTATTCCGTCAAAATCTGGATTTGTTCGACTTTGGATAAGGAAGTTTGTTTTAGAAGCCGGATTTTGGACTGAAAGTAGTCTTTGACGGATTCATCGCGGCGTAGATACTTCCGTTGTGCATCAATTAATGGTGTTGCTGTTGATGATACAAATCTTGTAATAAATTTTTGTTTGATGGTTACCCATTGATTAATATTTGTTCCTGAAATTTCATCAGCATACCATTCTAAGGCTCTTCCTTCTAGATAGTAAAAGAACAACTTTCCTTTATCTTCATCTGTAACATGTAATTCAAAAAGTTTTACCCAGCTCTGGGCACGAATATCCTTCTGATCCCCGCTGTATTTTTGCAATTTCAAAATATTTTCTTTCGACATAATGATATTAGATATTATTTTTATTCCCAAAAAAAAATTTTTTTTTTTCAGTATTCAATTTTTTGCTTAAAAGTTATTAAAATCCGAATTATGTTCACAATATGACTGAAATAAATATAATATTCAAATGAATAAAATCTTTTTGATGTTTGAATAATTGAAAATACTTGCCGGCTGCGCCAAAACTGTGGTGGTTCGCCTGGTTTTGAAGAAATGATTCAATTATTAATTCCAAGGTATTTTAATTAATACAAATCTATATATATAAAAATGAATGTATGTGTGTGTGTGTGTGTCTGTTTGTCCTTTATGCCTGACCAAACCACTCATTGGAACGCCATGAAACTTTGGGAAGTTATTTAGTATAGTACTGGGAAGGTTTCTAGCAAATAAAATTTTTGAAATAACTTTTCGCTTTAAAATAATCAAGATAAATATTCTAATTTATCTGTTATAATTCAACAATCTGCTCTAAATATTATCATGATGATACGATGATTTCGTAATGTAGAAAATTAGAAAAGACAAAATTCAGGATGACACGGCAATTTATTTGAGACAAGAATAATGATACAATTCCAAGGCAAGATACTATTCCTTTAACTTCCAATTTACCGAGGGAACCAATTAATATTGATTTTATTCAACTTATCGAATATTTTTCAAGAGACTGGGAAAAAATGTTCACTTTATCGAGAGATTCGTTAGACAAACCTTTACTCGGGTAAAACCCGGGCGAAGCCGGGTACGTCCGCTAGTAAAATATAAAAATAAATATCAATGTTAATTATTATTGTTACAAATTAAAATATAGCAAAGAAGAGTTGAAAAAGGTTTGATGAAAATGGATGCTGAATTCAAAAATGAAATCAGAAGTTTTCCATCACCCATAGTTTTTGCACGATAACCATTTTTTTCTATAAATTGGTACATACAGTAATAATGCAGGAAATGTTACGTAAGCATTTTTTAAGTAAACATCATTACATTAGCTAGCGCTTTATTTTTGACAAGAAGAGTTGATATGTGGAGCCAAAAGCTTTATTTTTTTGTTATTAACTAAATTTTGCTCTTTAAGAATCATAAATATTAATTTGAATAACAAATTATTGAATTTTTAATTAAATATGTTTATTTTATAATGCAATCTGTTTTGCTTTCAACTCAAAAATAACGACAAGCTCTGGAATGCTATTTGCTGAATATATGTCATAATATATGCTCTTCCAGGAATAATAAAGTAAACCTACAGTCAACGAGAGAGAGACGTCGATAGAATACAACTAAGTTACGACCATATTGAACCACTGGCCACATTCCAGAGGGGGCTTTTCTTGGAACCCCCAGGATTTTTTTGGACAGTCGGGGGGTGGTGGCGGACACAAACGGTCGTTCAGCGGGCAGCCTCTCGCGCTAGCTCTCTCTCGCTGATTGCCTGGAATTCCTCTTCCAAACTTGTTGTTTCCTTATTTCTCTCTCCCCACATTATTATCATATTGCCACATTGAAAGTCGACAGGATCATATCACATGAAGAGTCGACCTGATTCTACAAGAGTCAACAGTACCTCAACTTATTACAGATAGTCGACAGGATTCTACAGAGGCTTACCAGACCTCATCTTACCACAGAAGAGTCGACAGGATAAGACCTGGCCGGGAAGCAAATCCCTCATATATCAGAGTATGAAGAAACAAGAAGCCAAGCCACGATGATCGGCCAAACCCAACTCAACTGTAACCACTCCTCTTCGAGCCCTCAACCCCTTCCTCGCCAACTTTTGAACCGTTACCCTGAAGAAGTGATCGCCTACGACGAAGATGAAGCTTCCGCACGCTTCTCCCAGCACTAGATCTGCCCAAGAACGATCGCCGTGCCAGAGCAGGACACCTCCCACCATCATGGACAAGACTCCGCCATATCCCTGCCGCTACTGTGATGTACAACACTGGTACGCACAGTGTCACAGACAGAACTCTCCCGAAGCTCAATGAACTTACCTGCGCCCTAAACCAACATAACTCGTGAGTGTAATTGTTTTAACTCCTACCATTCATTCTTTAAATAAGTCATTCCTTGTAAATTGTCCCAATATTTACATAATTAGCTCCATTTATTCTCTCCACGCCTATTAACAATGATTTTATTCTCCATACAATTTATCTAGATATTTGTAAATCATTTAATTAGTTACCTTACCAATAGAATTTAACAATCGTCATTTTAATTAAATAATTTCCATTTTAACGTAACTCTTTAAAAAAAATGGAATTCTACCTATTAATGCTTTACGATTTTTACTATTAACAATAGATTTTTCATAATCAATTTATCTATAAAAATATGCCTCCAGCACCTAAACTTTTGTATACCTATTTGTATATGACCTCTCCTACTTGTAAGCACGGCTCACGAAAAATAATTTCTTTCCCTAAACGACTCAAAATTCACCCTGTAATTCAGGCGTCGAAGAATTCAAACCACCACGTGAGCCTTGCTTACAACCAACCTTGGTGACTCTTATCTATCTTCCCCTTAATGTCCCACTCATTCTAACAACCTTGTCAACCTTATACCAGCTCAGAACCTTTTATAGAATTATTGATTAATCAATTATCGAACATTATTGCAAACAATATTGTCATTTCAAAATCCTAATCTACGCCCTTCATTTATGATAATATATGTCGTAGTTCATCTCTAGCATATCCACCGACCCACACCATCTAGCCAATGGTGTGTTCGTCACAGGGTGCAGATTGACTAACTGCTAGATATTTATCAACCCCTTTTTGTTTGCACTTGAACAATCTGCATCGAGCGACACAGTTCGCCCCTTCTTCTCGCGCCACACGTTCGCCACACGGACCCTGTCTTCAAATCTATGTTTGTCCCTTGTCCAAACCAGCACGATATAGCCTACCTCCGATATTTCCCACGGAGGTACGTTAAACATCGTCGCTGATTCTGTCCGGTCCGTCATCATTTCGCGCAGACATGGGTTTTACGTTCAACCCACCGCGAAATCATCGCCTTGCACAAGCTCCCACGACGGTTCAAACACCTCGTGTCCGAGCAGCTTGTCACTTGTAACGGACAACGCAGTCCTCGTCCCAATATTTGGCACTGTGCGCGCATACTTTCCGCAAATTAAATATAAGTCCATTCGACTTCCTCACCTACACACGGGACTTTTCCCCTCGGACTCACTACACAAGTAACTGCATAGATAAGGTAGAATGGCCCAGGGCAAGTTTCCCCTCGCTCTGTTCGCCAAGGTTCTAACATTGTATGCAGTTCTATATTTACCTCAGTCCTGAGCTCACACAATTGCCAACCTCAACCTCATTTCTCATACTCTACACCTATAGCATAGAAAGCCCATGCCAAGTTTCCCCTTGCCATGTCCGCCTGAAAAATATCTTAAAGTGTAGAGTTCCCCAGTCTTAATGACCTTCAGAATTTCATCATGTGTATGTGACTCCCCTTCTCGTTGTTTACACTCCTCCATATCATTTCCCTTATAATACATTAGATTTTGTTATATATAGCCTTTTATAACCTTGATATTTTCAAGAATTTCCTTAAATATCAAACTCTCCGGTGTTGTAAAACTGCTTGTAAATAATATTTACTTGTGTACTATACAATATTTTATTTACATAAAACTATGTCACCATAACCTTAATTAATTTCAACTGTAAAATTACTTCTCTATCCCTGGCTTCGCCAGCTTTAAGTATACTCAAACCATGTTCAGCCTTCTTCAACGGGGGCCATATGTCATAATATATGCTCTTCCAGGAATAATAATGTAAACCTACAGTCAACGAGAGAGAGACGTCGATAGAAGACAACTAAGTTACGACCATATTGAACCACTGGCCACATTCCAGAGGGGGCTTTTCTTGGAACCCCCAGGATTTTTATGGACAGTTGGGGGGTGGTGGCGGACACAAACGGTCGTTCAGCGGGCAGCCTCTCGCGCTAGCTCTCTCTCGCTGATTGCCTGGATTCCTCTTCCAAACTTGTTGTTTCCTTATTTCTCTCTCCCCACATTATTATCATATTGCCACATTGAAAGTCGATAGGATCATATCACATAAAGAGTCGACAGGATTCTACAAGAGTCAACAGTAACTCAACTTATTACAGATAGTCGACAGGATTCTACAGAGGCATACCAGACCTCATCTTACCACATATATATATTTAAATTGAACCTAACGATTTTTTAAATAGATTTACATCAGAAGTGACAGGTAAATTTGAAGTGATCAGTTTATTCTTCTCTATCGATTTTCTTTTATAAATCGTGTGCACTAGACTGTGTCAATATGCCGAGGCGTTGCATTAATATTCCTGATATTTTCTGTTACATTTGTGGGGAATTAACTTTCAAAGTTCAAAGGCGAAACTTTACACCGCTCATCAAAAAGTGCTATCAACTTTATTTTGGCTGTAAAGTCGATGACCAAGATAAGACTTGGGCTCCTCATCATTGTTGTGAAATTTGTGCTCAACGTCTTACAGGGTGAACGTCATATGCCTTTTGCGGTTCCAATGATATAGAGGGAACCTAAAGACTATTCTTCAGACTGTTATTTTGTTTGACAAAGACTACATGTATTACATCCAAATCAAGACATACAGTTGAATATCCAGATTTGCCTTCTGCTATGAGACCGATTCCTCATAGCGATATTTTATCTGTGCCACAGCCTCCTGAAAATGTAATATTTAGTGACGATGATTCAGATAGACGAGAGAAACAGTTGGATAACACAAATTTTGAAGCAGGTGCTTCATCTGAACCTCATTTGTTTACCCAAGGAGATTTGAACGACCCCGTAGGTGATTTAGATTTATCCAAAAACAGAGTGAACTTTTAGGCTCTAGGTTAAAAGACTGGATTCTGCTGAATAAAGGCACCAAAGTATGCTTTTTTCGCAGGCGTCAAGATGAATTTAAAGGTTTTTTTCACAAGAGAATGATTTAGTATATTGAATGATGTTGTTAGTCTAATGGAAGCGCTTGGTCATGACCATGATACATAAGAGTGGCGTTTATATATATATATATTCGTTGATTCTTCAAAATTTAGTTTGAAAGCTGCTCTCCTTCCCAACAGAAATAATTTCCCATCAGTGCCAATAGCACATGCATCCAACATGAAAGAGACTTACGAAAACATGAAACCGTTTTTGAAAAAGATAGAATATGAAAGATACGATTGCTGCAGGATGGAAATTTTCAAAATAGTTTGAATGAAGTTGAATCAGCAGCATGGAATTCCTTTATAAACGTTTGCAAGAACTTCTTAGGAAGTGTCAAGGTTGAAAATTACCGAGACATAGTTAATGATCGGTTGCTTTCCTACAAGGCACTGGGATGTAACATGTCTCTCAAGATCCATTTCCTGCATTCACATCTGGATTTCTTTCCAGACAATCTTGGTGCAGTAAGCGATGAGCATTGTGAGATGTTTCATCAAGATATATCAAGCATGGAGAACGGTACCAAGGTAAATGGAGTCCCGGTATGCTTGCTGACAACTGCTGAACACTAAAGAGGGATGTACCACAAGTAAAGTATAGAAGAAAATCCACTGTCACTACTTTTCAATAAAATAAATATATTTCGTTCATATAGGCCTATATATTAAAAACATTTCCAAATTTCAAGTAGGTGTATCTCCAATCTTGCGATAAGATGCTGTTTTTTTTTTTTTTTTGGGACAAAGAAAAATAAATTTTGATAAACCAGTGTAATGTAATAAGGTTTATGCAAAAATTCTTACGTAATAATTTTTGCATTATTTGCTGTAATTATCCCAATACCAAAAAAAGGCTGTCACGCAAAAACCATGGGTGATAGAAAATTTCTGTTCAGATATTTGAGTTCATCATGAAAAGTAACACTAGAAACACCATCAGGTTCTCTTGGGCAAAAATGTTATTGACCAGTGTAATTATTATTATTTTTTTTAATCGGGAACATTTTGATGCTACCTTGTATGAAATGCAAATTACACTACACGGTTTAGCTAGCCAATAAAAATAATTTTAATATGCAAATTTGAGTCATTATTTAATACGTTCGCTTGCGTGCCTTTTTTAATTCAGCGTTACAATTTTATTTAAACAACATTTCTTTCGTTTTATCTATCCATGGAACGTCATAGACGTTTAGAAGACTCATTGAGGTGGGGGGCCATTGGTAGAATAGCGGCAGGCCAGTCCCAACCAGAAGGTGCAAGATGGCTCGAAACGTTAAGAAAGGTGGTTTCGAATATATGGAAACAATTTAAAAAAAAAAAAACAGGAGACATCTCCAGAAGAGAAGAACAAAGTCGCCCGAGAATCACAACCTCATAAAAAGAACGATATCTAAAGTTAACGGCCAAGCGTAACAAAACAATGACAGCCAGACAGCTAACAATTGAACTTTCCTCGGCCACAGGAACCATGATAGCAAGGCAAACAGTTTACAGAAGACTCAGCGAGAGAGGATTTATGCAAGGTGGCTGAAGGTTTGTATCCCTCTCACTGCCATCCAAAAAAGGGCTCGTCTAAATTAGTCCAGACAACATAAGTCTTGGACCCAAAATCAGTGAGCTCCTGTTCTTTTTAGTTATGAGCCAAGGTTGTCTTAACACGGATTCTAGACCTGTACTGATTTGGAGAGAAACCGGGACTCGAAACCATCCCTCGAATATCAAAGGGATAGATACGGTAGCCAAGATGTCATGGTCTGGGGTGGTATTATGTTATACGCACGCACGCCACTACATGCGTTTTATGAGGGCACCCTGACTTCTCAGCGGTACAGACACAAGATGCTGGAGCCCTATGTAAGGTTTTTTAGGGGTGGGGTCGAAACCCTGGTTCATATTTATGGATGATGATGCTCTTCCTCATAGAGCTCTGATGGTAGATGAATATCTTGAAAGTGAGGTTATTCAAAGGATGGAGTGGCCTGCCATATAACCAGACCTCAAACCTATAGAACATGTGTTTAGGAAGCCTTGGAGAGACGAATTGTATCTCGTTCACCCCCACCCAGGACCACCCAAGAACTAAAAACTGCTTTGGTTGAAGAGTGAGATTTCTTGCCTCAAGAGCTCTTTAATTGCCTAAAAACAGCATGAAATGTCTTTGTAACAGCTGTATAGCTCTTAGAGGCGACCACACATCCTATTAAGTCATCAAATATTAGTCAACATCTACCTGACTTATGAAATAATTAACATAAATTTGCATGACTCTAAAATATATTCAAACAATAATTTATTTTGTCAACATTTTTTGTTATAGTTTTCTATCTACCTACAAATTTTCGTTCCAAACAATTCTATATTTTTTCGAAAACTAACATAATATATATAATTAATCACAATTAATCATAATATAATCAAACGCCGCAGTCCTTTATAATGTATTATAAGTTACTTTAAGTACTATTTACGAACGGAGAAATAACGTCCAGGGTAGCCTAGTGGACATGGCACCTGCCCGGTAAGCAGAAGGTTGTGGGTTCGATTCCCGCCCCTGGACACTTTTATTTTCCCGTTCGCCATTACTCTTCATATTTTCACCCTCTCATACTTCATTCTAAAAAAGTTATAAATAGTAAATATTTCTCTTTAAAGATAAATATTGATTTATCATGGAAAAGGAACTTATGCGGTATAATTTTAAGTATTGTTTATAACATTGTGTTTGTTACCTTAATATTGGACATCAGTGTAATTGTATACATTAACTTTAAAGTCAAATGCTTTAATTTAGATTAAGATTTCTGTTATTTCGAAATTCGCATAGTGTTTTATCAATATATTTTGTTGACAGCCTATGTTTTGTGAATAATCAGAAGTTATAAAAATATTCTAAATCTTTATTTACATACTAGCCGAATAACCCGGGCAACGCCCGGGTTTTACCCGATTGTAAATTTTATTCAAATACTATTCATTACATTTATAAATTGGCGCCGTAGATGTCACTCTTGTGAAACGCCATGGGTTACACTCTTGTGAAACGTCCCGCTCCAAACTTTGTGTCTAAGAAGCATTTTTATAGATAGATTATCTGGCTTTGTGTCTTCTGCTCGAATTAATGTTTCTATGTTAGAATTTTGTTCCTGAATACTAAAAATGAACTAGCTTCACCCGTGGTCTCTTTTTTTTTTTTTTTTTTTTGGGGGGGGGGGGGGGGGGTATTTTTCCTGATATAATTTTGTATCTGATAATCAAACCTGATACAGCAATATTATCATCATCCTTTTCTGACTAAAAAACAACTATTTTTACCCAGAACCTGTCAATTTCAATTTTTCTTGGCTAAAAATGCGACAAATATCTCTTCCAGATTTGTTTCTATGTTCTGTTAAAACACGTTTTACATGTACATTAGGTCAGCTGATATTACCTCCTATCTTCACCTATAGAGGCGCTGCTTGCGAGCGAAAGGGCAAATTTGCAAATAACTCCGAGAATATTCGGGATAGAGACCTGAAATATTCACTATAATTTTTTCCAGATTCTACTATAGATACTGTTAAAATTTCATTCAGATTAGTTATCTCTTACATGTCCGACTATTTCCAGACTTCATGAAATCCTGTAACCTTTTTAATTTAAAAGAGCTGAATAAATTTTTCAACAGCATGATTTGATGCAATTTATGGAACACTAGCCACATTTCTCTGGCCATATCCAAACTTATAATATGAGTTGACATATCATCAAACAACAACCTTATCATTGCCATCGCACGGTGATTTCTTTTGCATTCTATTTCGTTTGGTAATTCTGATTTCACATTTATCATTAGACATTCCTTATGTCCACTTTTGAGAAAAGCATTTCCAACTTAATATATATATATATATATATATATATGGTAATTTAAACAAACAACCGTATATTGTATAATACTTATAACAAGATTGTCATGTTGTATATAGAAACACATCTATAAATAATTATACGCATGATTGACATGTGTCATTGCATCACCATATGTAATGTACTTTGTATAAACCGAGGATGAATAAATAAAACTCTGTAATAGATTAAGAGTTGAGCTAAAGCAAAAGATGGCGATAGAAGTCCAAAAACGTCTAAAATCGAGATAGAAGTCCAACAACCCTGAGGAGGAATTTGGCAGGCCGTTGCCATCAGGTCAAAGGGTGTAGAATATCGCTGACGCCCCACGCGCTTTGCACCCGCTCAAAGTCCATACTCCCGCATACCTTCCCCCTCGGCAAAGATATATAAGACCTCTGCCCTAGCCGAAAAGAGAGTAACTTCACCATCAGCGTGAGCCCTCGTCGGTTGTACCCAGGTCCACCTCATCGACGGTGTAGAACAGTAAAAACTCTTCTATCTCCATCTTGCTCTTAGCTCGACTTTTATCTGTTTACGGAACTTTCCTACTACTACTGTGTCTCTTAGTTTTTATGTTTGTGGACATTCCCAAGCTTTCCACTCTGCCTCGACCACGACTGTCTGTACTCTGTGAAAACTGTTAGAGATCATCCAAGGTGCAAAGAGGTACTGGAAAACTCTACACGCCCTGACTGTCCCTCTCGGTTACCACACCACACCACAGCGAGAGACCCGCGGTTATCACAGCTATAGCGAGAGTCGACAGGATACCTCATCACATATATATATAAAATAAAAGAAGCCCATCTCCCTCTAATTATGCATCAGAACGATGCACTGTGCATTACCCTAGTAAAAACGTTACCAAATGACGATAAAGAATGAGCTACAACACTAGTTTTGGAAATTTTAGACAAATAGCCAACCTATATATGTTGTGGCTCATCCTTTATGATCATTTTTAAATGATTTTATTAGGGTAATGCACAGTGCATTGTTCTGATGCACATTTAAAGGTAGAAGTGCCTCTTTTGTTATATGAATACCATCCTTCCGCAACTTTATGTTATATGATAAATCATTTAGGTTTTCAATCAATAATGTCGGGAAGAAGATCTAGAAAAATTACCAAGAAATTTGATATGTGTAAAGGTAGCGGCCAAGGAGACTTATGCAAGTAATAAATGACAGAGCAAAATGATCAAACACGCGGGAATCATTAGAACGGAAGGTTTAGAAATATTGCAGAACTATGGTCACATCTTTCAATGGGAGAGTCACGATTGGCCTATAATTGCCGTGGTATCTTTTTGCTACTGGGGACTTCTTTCAAATTCTTCAGCTATGTCTTATAGAAAACTGGCCTTCACAATGATGTCCATAGGACCTCTATGCTATATGGGATTGTCTTGACACTCACAGACGTTTTAGAAGGCTTTCAGTTTTACAAGCCAGTCTATAGAGATCCAGTAATGCCTAATCCAGCCAGAACAGGCTCAGACAACCCTCTTCAAGCCAAATGGAGTTCAAGCCAGGCTCTATACCACAAAACCCACTCAATTCAATCCAAATCATCAAACAAAGTCCATTAAGACTAAGTCCATCCAGATCTTGTCAACCTAGAATGTGTCCAGTAAGATTGAATCTAGCCAGTCTTGTCAGTATGACGCACCCATTCCAGATAGATTAAGTCTAGTCAGATCCAGTCCAGCTAGATCGCGTCAAGGCAGGCCAGGTTCAGCCAGACTCAAATGAGACTTGACTCTATCCAGATATATTCTAGCTAGGACGAAATCTATCATCACCCAGCGCGACCTAATCCGACTCACTCTGGTTGGATCATTTGCGACATGTTCAACTCAGACAGAATCGGTTCAGTCAGAGATAGATAAAAAAAATGATAGTCCATAAGACCAAGTCCAGCAGATATAGGCGAGCCAAACTCAGTTCTTCAAGAGCCAGTCAAATAAAGCCTTGTGAAGCATGACCGAATCAAGCCAGACCGAGTTAGACCGACCCAGTAGAATCAGTCCAGCCAGACGTGGTCTAAACAGATCGATTCGAACAACACCAATTCTTGTCAGTCTGAGTTCAACCAGAACCTCTTTAGCTAGACCAAGTCAAATTAGCCAAAACGATTCCATCCAGCTATTGTCCACCCAAGTTCGAGTTCATTCAGATCTAGCCCAAACAAATTGAGTGCTCATAGAACCATTCTAGTCCAGACTTAGATCAGACTTAGACTAAGTTCACCCAGAACCAGTCCAGTTGTACTGTGTCCAACCATACCAAGTCCATCCAGCTAATTCATGTCAGATTGAAGTCAGCTAACGTTAATCCTGCCAGACCCAGTTCAAACAGATCAAGTTCAACAGAACCGAGTCCAGCTAGAAAATATTTCAACGTACTGAAACTTCTTTAGCTTAAAACCCAATAGTAAAAGATAAATGTTTTTAGCAAGATACCCTGATAACGAAGGAATTTTATTAGTAATTAACGAGAATCCTGTCAAATAATTGTTCAGGATACTATCTTTAGAATGCAATGAAATAAAATATTAATTCAGCACTTGAATTATAGATAATCCAGTTTGAAACAAAGACTCCAAAATCAATTTACTGATTAGCGTGAAAAAAAGGATTATTGTTAGTATGTCAAGTTTTATGGAATTTATTGAAATAAAAAAAAATCAAAATTGCAACAATAAAATAAACACAGCAGAGCCTTGAAAAAAAAGAAGCTAAAACCCAGATTGGTTCGTACAAGGGGAAAAAGAGCGGGGTGTTGATGGAAAATCTTTTGGAACATATATAGGCGGTGTAAACCTGATTGATTTTGAAATGGGAAATGCCATTGAAACATTTCTCGCTATTATAAACAGTCAGTCCTATTTGACAAAAACGATATCTTAAAATATTTTCCCAAATAAGACTTTATCTGTTTATAGTTTTCTTTTGGGCTCAAATAAAATAAATCTTCGCTATATTGAAACTTTACAGAAGCTTCGGAAAATCATTTTAAAAAATCCCAAAACATTCTCTAAATTCGGCCAAGTTACAACATAGCAATGATATCTTAATCCTCATTCCAGACTGGAAGCCATACACCATGGATTGGGCACCAAGGGAATTTGTAGTCGGTTGCTTTATTTCATTTTTTTATTTTTCTAATTAATAAAAAAGGCATCTCCTGATCGTGCAAAAAAATGTTTCTGATGGCTTACGCCATCTGTCGGAATAATATCACTATTAGTTAACTTTTACTCATTCCAGAATTGGCCAAATAACTTTCTTAATTAATCGAGAAAAGCTAAACAAGTACGCGTTTCGGGCTGTTGGCCTTCATCAGCTTTTCTTGATTAATCAAGAATGATTATTTGGTCAATTATGGTATAATTAAAAATCAAGGATTACTTACCGACAAATGGCGTAGGCCATCAGAAACCTTTAGTTGTTCGATCTCCTGATGATAATTTTTTATTTATTTATTTATATGATCACAGTACAATTTCATTTTTCTAATTGTTTTAAAAATTTAATGTTAATCTGAAATGCACTAAATAATGAATATATATGCATGTTCATTTTAAATCCAAATGAATAATAAAAAAACACTAATAAAAACACTTCAACACCTAGATTCTTGATAACCCTCCTTTAGTAGATATAAGTAAATACCCCCTCATGGACAGAATTTAAGAAAGTTGTACCTTTTAGCATGTATATCACGATCCATAAAATAACTCTGAAAGATATTCGAAACACAGTAGCCTTTATTAAAGACACACGAAATAACTAAGTGTGAACAAAATTGACTCTGTCTAAAAAAAAAAAAAACAGATGACCAACGATATAAAAGACTTCCCACTTCCTTAGTTTTTGTCCATTAGTGCATATTAATTTTGCTCATTGTTAATTGAAGGAATTTTATATTTGTATTTGAGAGGCAAATTTATTCATTTTCAAACATTTACTATAAATTATAGACATTTTCTCCTAAGCGTTATTAATTTGTCGACATAAGAGAAGTTGCGGGGGCTATAAACCCTGTGGTCGAGAGAAAACAAAATTAAACACAAGATGTCATCTCCACATAAGAAATAAAATCATCAAGAACGAATGCTTCTTTTAAAATAAAAGAAACTTTCTACTGTCTTTACTACAATTAAAAATATTGGGAGGGCTTGGCTTATCAGTGGTGAACCCTTTAAAATGTAATTCTGTCTTAGAAGAGCTTATGTCCATAGTTTTCCTAAATACCATAACTAAAATTCCACCCGTCAGTACCTCATATATAAGGAGAATCATCCAATACAGTATTGAAGCTCTAAAAGCAGTCTGGTGGATTAAATTGGCGAAACTGATGGGAGGGTTCACAAAGACAAGCCAAGCCTTCCTAATATTTTCCATTGCAGTAAGGACAGTAGGAAGTTTGTATTATTTGAGAAGCAAATTTCGTTCTTGATGATTTTTTTTTTGTTAAGAAAACAAAATATTTTCTGAATGGATTCCCGACGTATGTTAATCGTTGGAAGAAGAGGTTTGAATTCGGTTCAAAATCATTTATTAGGTACCGCTCAACAAGAGCAATCTAGTTCATGATAATTGAAACAGTGATTAATAGGTGAAGGTTATTCACATATTAAACAAAATTTTAAAGCGGGATTCAATCCCGGTTCATGACGGAAGACATATTAAGGACAGAAGAGGTGTGTACACTCCTGGACAAAACTTAAGGAAGTTGTAACTTTTAGCATGTATATTGGGATTCAGACAATAACCCTGAAATATATTTGAAACACCCTGATCTTTATTGAAGACGCACGAGATAACCAAGTGTGAACAAAATTTCCTCTGTCTTCTTAAAAAAAGACAACCGGCGATATGACTTTTCACTTCCATAAGTTTTGTCTCCATGTGAGCGTATTTTTATATTTAAAATTTAAAAATAAATCGCACTAAGTAGCTTAAATTATAATCTTCTCTTAGAAAGTGTTCATAAATATTTTAAGAAAGTTAAAAAACGATCATTTGGGATATTCGATCTTAAAAATTAAACAATTTGTTGAACATTAGAATTTTTTATTCTAAATATTTTCATAAATATAGGTAATCATATTCCTTCGATTTTATAAAAGTATTTCATCTTTCACATTTCAAGATATTTGAGAATATTACAAAAGGCGAAATGTATTTTTATAAATGAAAATAAATTAAAATATCAACTCACATTATATTCCTTTGATGAAATCCTTTTGTGCTAACTTAATTTAAACTTCAGTTCTTTCATTTAAAACGTCAATTTGAAGCTTGAAGAATATTCCATGGTATTTGATGAAAATTCTTGGCCAATTAAATATCAGAAGACATTTTGAGTTTATTCAGGGAGAGAGTTTGCAAAAGCAGGCAAGGAGCAACATGTCTTCTGCATGTATATTCTAAATAACTTCGATAGGTTTTTCTTAGTCTTTTTTCGTGGTCTTTTTTATTTTATATATCTATTAATCCAATATAAAATTTGAATAAACCTTTAAATTATATTTAAATTAATATTAAAATCATATCAACAGAAAAACATCAATTCGAGCAGAAGACACAAAACCAGATCATCTCTCTATAAAAATATCGCTTCTCAGACACAAAGTTTGGAGCGGGACGTTTCACAAGAGAGACATACACGGCACCAATTTATAATTGTAACGAATAGTATTTAAAAATCAAAATAATATAATTTTCAAATATCGTTGTGAAAATTTACATTTTTATTTTTCTATTTTTAAAAACACACAAAGTTTGGAGCGAAACGTTTCACAAGAGTGATATCCACGACACCAATTTAAAATTGTAACGAATAGTATTTGAATAAAACATTTAATCGGGTAAAACACGGACGTTGCCTAGGTCATTCGGCTAGTAGTCTGATAAAAAGGGGCCTGAACTACGCCATATACTGAGCACCTCTGCAATCAGGAAGACTCTGGTCGGTGACAACGCCAGCGTTGGTAAACTCAGGATTGGTTTACAGAGACGGTCGATAGATGGCGCAGAGTGTCTGCTCTATTTTGACGGAAGAGGTGACCTTTCATTTATAGGTCGATATTCATACGAAAAAATTTCCATCTATATTTGGGCTATATAATTGACTTAATCACTTTACCAGCTGAAAACCTCATTCGCAAATCATCAAGATTTATTTAAACCATTCTGGATTTCTGGAATTCGAGGCGGCCCTGTACTGACCAGGTTCATGTGCCTGAAAACATGGCACCTAGGTTGGCGCTTTGAGTTTGCGAAAGCTGGTGTCGTGACTGTCATCAACCCCAGTCTGCTAGATTGTGCCTAGTTTCTGACGGAAGAATCGACTTTTCTTCCTCAATACCTTCCAACTAGAATTAGCTCGTCGCAATTTCAACGGAGACATTTCTAGTATGTCTAAACTAAAATACTAAACTATGAAATACTATATTATACCTCATTCAAAATACACGATAGTTTACAAATATTTTCCACAATGAGCTTTATTTATTTTAAAATTATAGCTTCCAAGTGATAGTCGCTTTTCAACGGGCTTAATTAAAACATCCACTATTTTTACAAGGGTTTCTTCTAGGAGAGAAATAGTGGATGTTTTTAATTAAATCCGTTGAAAAAGATTATCGCTTGAAAACTAGCATTTCAAAGTAAAAATAAACTCACACATGGTGAGAAATATTTATAGTTTTTAAACGCTTTTCTCTAAATTTTATCTTGAATCAGGAACAATAGTTTAGAGAAAACAAGCTTGTATATCCATTTCACAAAATCTATTTGGAAGTTTTAATAAAAATTAAAATACATCAACAATAATAAAAGCTTAATCCCCGATCATCAGACAGTGTTTGCACCCTCTAAGAATCGAATTAGAAATAAAATTGGACATAGCAGTAGTTTGGAAGTCTCCTCTAACTTAATACGAAAACGATGTTCAACGTGGATTCAACGGGGAACCAGGATAAGGCTGCCAATAGCACCCAGTGATTTGGCTAATGAATTTCCTCATTCGCTAAATAGATTCAAAATGTTTAATGCTATCATTTGAAAAAAAAAATTAGATACATTTACACCTATATATTTGAACCCATTTATATTGAATTTGAAAATAGTTGTTCTATCATTTAAAGGAAAGTCATCGAGGATTCCTTGAATAAATCTTGTTGTTTAGCTAAAGCTTGCGGGTCTTGACGTCCTTTTACAGGAGGATTAATGATAAATTCTTGTTATAAACAAATATTACTGGCGAAACCGCTGGGAGGAATCACCACTAATGAACCAGGGGCCCTCCCATTATTTTATAATTGCAGTATGACATTCAAAAAAATATATATTTTTTGAAAATAAACATGCACGCGTAATAATAGTTTCAATTTCTTAAAAACAAAGATTTATTTATGCCAAGTCCATTTTTACTCAACTAAAGTAAACTATTATTTTAAATGGAAGTAAATTTACATTTGAAAAATTTGGTTTATGTAATGCAAAAATTATGCCTTCCAACTAAATATAGGTTGAATAATTGATTGATACAAATATATGCTAAAATTGACGATATAAAAGTGTTTTAATTTGAAACTGCTATTGAATAAGAGTGGGAAATGCGGTCTGAAAATTATGTTAGCTTTCAATAAAAATAACTATATACAATAAACTAGGATTCATGAAGTAAATTTTAGAAGTTATCACTAATTAATAAAAAAACTCAACAATAAGTATATTTTTTTATTTGGATAAGCGAGTTTTCGAGCAACGCCAGTCTCCTAATGGCTAAACCATCCTGGTGTCTTCCAAGACTATAAGTACTTCCTCGGTGTGGAATTGAGGAGTGTTCAAGAAGACCCCCTCCTTGTCTGGAGGAGGGCTCTCTCAAGGTGGGGAAGCCTTCCTTGCTGAAGAAATTTGAACATATTTACAACTATATTATGTTTCCCTACATTTTATCTACCCTTTATTTACTCCTTTATTATACATTATATTATCCTTTATTTGATCTTAATTTATCTTTCTGTAACAATTGAATAGAAGACTCAATAAAATAGTTTAAATTGTCAATTCTTTACTGGCTTGACAATGGAAATACAGACAGTTTGTATAGAAACTAAGATTCATTTCTCCGGGTAAGAAGAGGGTTTATATATTTCAGCCTTACTGGGTATATTTGAAGAGAACTCTTCATTGAAGAGTTGGCTCCAAGTTGGAAGAGAGAGTCAACCAACAACCAGCGTCAGTCGACCGCGAGATGATCATTGGGAGAAAGAGAAATGCCATTGTGCGGGGGATGTGTGATTGGAGCATTGTGCGGGAGACAATCGCCCGGCAGTCAAACCCCGTTAATACGGTCTTCCAAAGAACCTCCAAAAAAGACCCCGTTTCTTACATTTCATCCTTTAACTCTAATTCAACCATTAATTTGAGGCAGTTATCTATGATAAGTTCATCAAGCAAACTACCCTTGATAAGAGGAAGACCTTTCTCTCTTATCTGCAGAAGTTGATCGTTGCCGAGATAACTAGACGTTTTTTAGTATTGGACTATCAACCTGAGTATTAATGGTCCAAAATTCTCATCAATATATATAGTCTTTATATAGACTTCTTAACCCTATTCAATTCCTCCCTATCGTCCAAACATCTATAATGTCTCAAATTAATGGTTTAATTGGGTTTAAAATATGAACAGCGAGAAACAGGGTCTTTTGGTGTCCGTTGGAAGACCGTGTTAACGGGGTGTAACTAACCGTTTATATTCGTGAGAACATTATAATTGAATTAATCTTTCATTAATGCGGCTTGAGTCGACCAGTGTTTCATGTTAACAATAAATTAATAAATGTATCTCACCTTTTCTTTACTAAACATGAAAGTTTATTCTTTTATTAAAATATTATAAAGTGAGTGGTGGAAGCACATATACCGATCCCCCCCATGTACACCTAATACAGGCCATGATAATCATACTGACTAGTTAACGACTGCATTTACTATAAGTTCACCACATGTCTACATATATAGAAAGCAGTTCGACTTTTGCACTTATAAAGGTGACAACCACTTTTGCACTCACCTTTTGGCTGGACTTCTGTAAATATCAGGGGCTATTGAAGCAATTTTGTTCTCTAGAAAAAAAAAAAGAGCCCAATGCGGGATTCGACTCCGGGCCGTAGATATCGTAAATCGACAGTTTTTACGTCTTCTCTACAGATCTCAGAAAGTTGGTGATGATGATAAATAGGAAATAATATATTCATAGAGAGAGAGAGAGAGAGAGAGACAATAAAATTTTAAATACAAATATTTATTTACATAGAGTATCGAATTTATGTGAATGCTTTTTTTTTTCGAAAAAACTGAACAGACCCGACTAACGGTAAATGCGAATTAATCCCAAGTTAGCTACTTATCCTCATACTTAAATGAACCTACTTTCAAATACAAATACTTTTTTTTTTTTTTTTTGCGTAAAGGCGTCGAACGTGCGTCGCTTGGCTTTGATAACTCCGGTAGGCTTTGTTTCTAGAACTTCTTCCTTGCCTGTTATAAAAGTAACATATTATATATAAATAGATTAAATCGGAAATAATATTGACTTTTGATCGGCAATTGCTGTTTCAGTTTTTGAAGGTTTTCTATTAAGTATGTGAAATTTGTAAAATGAATGTTTTAATTGTAGAACGATTGGATGAACTTTGCAAATATTTTTCTGATAAATTTGATTACAATCAAAAAACATTAAATAAACAAGATATAGGATATTTAAGGGGAACAATAAAATAGATAAAGGATAATATAACAGAATTACTTAAAATTGATCAGAACATAAACAAAATCGAAAAATGTATGCAAAATAACTTTACGGTAATCAATAACGATTTATCAAAGATAATTGGGCAGGGTTTAAGTAAAGATTCGTATGCAGAAGTGGCTAAAAATAAGAATTACTTACTTGCACAAAAATTACGATAAAATACTAAGGAACAAACCATTATTATAACGGCTAATGAAAATCAAGCAATATCACAGGCACAACAAAAGGTAAATGAGGGTATCAAATTTCTTAGACAAGGGGGTAACAAAACAAGAATCAATAGAATAATAAATACAAGAAAAGGGACGATCCTTAAACTGCCTAATGATCAGAATATAGACCAACTGATTGAGAGTTTCAAGAAGCTTGACGAAATCAACCAAATCAGCAAAATATATAATCCAAAACTAAGAGATCCTACAATTTTAGTTAAGTGGTTGAACAAAATAACATATATAACAAATTTGGTAACGATAATTTGTGAGATGAACCCAGAACTTGCTGGGCTAAATAATGAGATCAAAGTCTTATTTCATATTAAATCTGTAAAGGCTGAGCAAGATGTAGTTCTGAGGTTCTCTCCGGGGGCCTATGCTATTATTAAAAAACTTAGCAAAATATATACTGATATCCAGCGTTGCGATATCTATATATACACTGCGTGACATTGAAAATGGAACACCAAGAAATAGTGGCCAGAAAGTGATGAAACTCGGCAGACAGAGAGAGACAGGGACGAACAATAAGTGATCTTTATTTCAAAATGATAGTCATAATACAGAGCGAGAACGGCGTCGGCTTAGTAGCAAGTAGGACCACCGCGGACGGCGATGCACGCAGCAACACGTCTAGGTAGAGAGACAATCAGAGTACGGATGGCGTCCTGAGGGATGGCTCTCCATTCCCTCTCAACCATATGCCACAGTTCGTCTTCTGAACGCGGCTATGGCAAGGCATGCAAACGGCGTCCAATGATGTCCCAGACGTGCTCGATTGGTGAGAGATCAGGAGAGTACGGTGGCCAGGGAAGCATCTGTACATCTTGCAGAGCTTGTTGGCTAATGCGAGCAGTGTGCGGTCGGGCGTTATCCTGCTGATAAAGGGCATTGGGTACCCCCTGAAGGTAGGGGAGTGTCACCGGTCGCAGCACATCATCAACGTATCGTTGGGCCGTCATAGTGCCCTGAATACGAAGTAAAGGTGACCTGGAATCAAACGCGATTGCGCCCCAAACCATGATTCCACGTTGTCGCACGGTGGGGCGTTCCACAATTGCTGCCGAATTGGACCTTTCTCCACGTCGACGCCACACGCGTACACGGCGACTATCACTGGACAAGCAGAAACGCGACTCATCTGAGAACACGACCCTGTGCCATTCCGTCATCCACGTCGATCTAGCCCGGCACCATTCCAAACGTTGGCGCCTATTCGGTGGGGTCAATGGCAGTCTTCTTAGCGGACGGCATGAGTGCAAGCCATTAGCAACCAATCGACGGGAAATGGTTCTGGTCGAGATGGAATGATCTAGGGTGTCTTGCACATGTTGCAGGATGGCGGTACAAGTGGCTTGTGGGGCCGCCACTGCTTGTCGACGGATACGCCGATCCACACGTGCTGACGTCACTCTGGTTGCACCGACATTCCTATAAATTGTCACATTTCCTTGTTCCAACCATCTTCTCCACAGTCGGTGCACCGTGGACGCACCAAGGTGTGTATCAGCTGCGATTTGACGTATGGACCAACCTGCCCTTTTCAGTCCGATCACCATGCCCCTCGTAAAAGCGTCTGTCTGCTTGAACTGCCTCCGTTTACGATGACCTGGCATTCTCTGTTATTACACGTGTCTTTTGACACAAGAACAAAATTTCTACAATGATTTTCCTTGAAGAAATAACGACACGAATACTGTCCTTTCTGCAAGTTCCTTCCCTTATATCTTACTCCATGTGCGCACGAGAGCTGCGCATTTTACATCATTTGCATAACTCGGTTAGGCGCGTCTACCCTGAAATTTGCATAATTTTCTGGCCACTATTTCTTGGTGTTCCATTTTCAATGTCACGCAGTGTATATAAATCAATAGGACAAAATAATAAAGCCTCCGAGGTTGCGTTTCTTTCTTTAAAACGTTTAATAATGCTCAAGCTTTCGGGTATGGTGGCCCTTCTACAGGAGCAACGCAAATGGTAGTGAATCGTCAGCAGCTGTTATATATTTACCTAATATGTTTACATATTTACAAAATTTTTTATAAGAGAACTATTAATTTCTTGATATATGCTAAGTATTGAAATATTATTAATGTTTATCCAGAATATTTACATCTTTCTAAACTTAAGGTAAAAACTATTATATAATAATTTAACATATGAGATTTGAATTAGCTATGGAAAAGTGTTACGAAATAGGAGCTATTGCATTAAATATGGGGAAGTGTACATTTTTAATTGCTATTTATGAGTTCTGTATATGATTCTGGAATTTCAATGTGTCTATTGATGCTTGCGTGTTTTAATGATAGAAAAGCTTCTAAATACAGTCTTTTCTGTTTGTTGTTTATGTTGGTGTAGAAAGTTTTTGGGTTATTTAGGTTGAAGGTGTGACCTGTATTTTGTGTGTGTTGGTATAAAAGGGATTTTTTATCTTTTTTATTTATGGATATGGTGTGCTCGTTTATCCTGTCTATTACTTGTCTGCTGGTTTCGCCTATGTACATACTATTGCATTGGTTGCATTCTATTGAGTATATTGCTTGACTGTTGTATATTGGTGAGTTATGGCTATTGTTTTTTGTTATGGGATTTCTGACTATTGCGCCTATGTTGGGTGTGTTTTCGTAATATGTTTTTATACCGTATTTTCTAATTTCTCGGGCTATTGTTACGCTATTAGGGGAGTACGGTATAATGCGAATAGATTTATATGTTTGATTATTGTTTGTGTTATTGGGGTTATAAAAATGCCTTAATATGACATTTTTTGGGTATCCGGCTGTGGTAAGATATTGAATTATATTTTTAGTTTCTATTGCTTTACTTGTGTTGTAATTCCTTACCATTCCTTGACATCCTCATTACTAAAAACAACTCACAGTACACTTCCACAGTATATTACAAGCCTACATTCCAACCCAATTTCATACAATATTCATCATACTGCCCACTAAGTCACAAAATCAACAGAGTAAAAACCCTAACAAAATGGATACACACACATTGCTCCAACAACACAAGTAAAGCAATAGAAACTAAAAATATAATTCAATATCTTACCACAGCTGGATACCCAAAAAATTTCATATTAAGGCATTTTTATAACCACAATAACACAAACAATAGTCAAACATATAAATCTATTTGCATCATACCGTACTCCCCTAATAGCGTAACAATAGCCCGAGAAATTAGAAAATACGGTATAAAAACATATTACGAAAACACACCCAACATAGGCGCAATAGTCAGAAATCCCATAACAAAAAACAATAGCCATAACTCACCAATATACAACAGTCAAGCAATATACTCAATAGAATGCAACCAATGCAATAGTATGTACATAGGCGAAACCAGCAGACAAGTAATAGACAGGACAAACGAGCACACCAGATCCATAAATAAAAAAGATAAAAAAATCCCTTTTATACCAACACACACAAAATACAGGTCACACCTTCCACCTAAATAACCCAAAAACTTTCTACACCAACATAAACAACAAACAGAAAAGACTGTATTTAGAAGCTTTTTTTATCATTAAAACACGCAAGCATCAATAGACACATTGAAATTCCAGAATCATATACAGAACTCATAAATAGCAATTTAAAAATGTACACTTCCCCATATTTAATGCAATAGCTCCTATTTCGTAACACTTTTCCATAGCTAATTCAAATATCGTAAAGTTAAATTATTATATAATAATTTTTACCTTAAGTTTAGAAAGATGTAAATATTCTGGATAAACATTAATAATATTTCAATACTTAGCATATATCAAGAAATTAATATTTCTTGAAATAAAAGACACTTCGGCCAGTGAATCTTTTTATTGTCTCGACGTTTCGACAAAAATCTTTTGTCCTCGTCTGGAGCGAACAAAAATTAAAACATTAGGCAAAGCGTTAGAAATTATTCTAAGGCTGCAAGGGCGTTCTCACGCGATATTCGAAATTTTGTACACATCTAAAGCACGAGTCAAAAACAAATATTTAACTCACAAAAGACTATGATCTTTTAAATAAATTATTTAAATATTTATAATGAGAAATTATAAAACAAAAATATATATAAAAATCAAATAATATTTACAAAGATTTTACAATAGTATAAATAAATATTTTTCTATTATGTACAATTTATACCTACCATTTTAACTAATCTTTAAATTTAAAAACGAATTGTACTGTTGCGGAATATCTTCAAATATATTTATAGATCTTTTCCCCATTTCCCGTGATACCCATCCCTCTAAAAATAATCTTTCTTTTTTAAATTTTATATTCCTATGAAATATCTCAATATCATTCCAATCTGGCCTATGTCCTGAATATTAGGAGAAACCGGCCGTAATTTAGATATCAGGATTAAAGAACACCAACAGGGTTTAATGGGGAGAAGGGCGTTAAGCAAAATTGGGGAACATGCATTATATTCAGGACATAGGCCAGATTGGAATGATATTGAGATATTTCATAGGAATATAAAATTTAAAAAAGAAAGATTATTTTTAGAGGGATGGGTATCACGGGAAATGGGGAAAAGATCTATAAATATATTTGAAGATATTCCGCAACAGTACAATTCGTTTTTAAATTTAAAGATTAGTTAAAATGGTAGGTATAAATTGTACATAATAGAAAAATATTTATTTATACTATTGTAAAATCTTTGTAAATATTATTTGATTTTTATATATATTTTTGTTTTATAATTTCTCATTATAAATATTTAAATAATTTATTTAAAAGATCATAGTCTTTTGTGAGTTAAATATTTGTTTTTGACTCGTGCTTTAGATGTGTACAAAATTTCGAATATCGCGTGAGAACGCCCTTGCAGCCTTAGAATAATTTCTAACGCTTTGCCTAATGTTTTAATTTTTGTTCGCTCCAGACGAGGACAAAAGATTTTTGTCGAAACGTCGAGACAATAAAAAGATTCACTGGCCGAAGTGTCTTTTATTTCAAGAAATATGAATGCCGGCCAGGCAGCCTCTATCTTTACGATAAGAAATTAATAGTTCTCTTATAAAATAATTTGTAAATATGTAAACATATTAGGTAAATATATAACAGCTGCTGACGATTCACTACCATTTGCGTTGCTCCTGTAGAAGGGCCACCATACCCGAAAGCTTGAGCATTATTAAACGTTTTAAAGAAAGAAACGCAACCTCGGAGGCTTTATTATTTTGTCCTAAAGATTTCACAGAGGTTATAATATTGGAATAAAAATCAATGTTTGTTTGTTTGTATGTCCGGTATACAAATTTGCAGTAGTTCACTAATTCAAACCAAAATTTCAATACATAGGTAAAAGAATACGGGGAAGACGATAGGCTATTTTAAAAAAATATATAAATCAATTATTAAAACTATATATTCAAATTAATCTACTTAGCTCACCAACAGCGCCCTCTATCAAAGATTAGATTAAATTATGCTGATGCAAACGAATAGATAATGATAATAACAAACAATTATAAAAAATCTTATCTAAATATAAATCACTCGGGTAGATATGCACACGGGTCAATCCCGGGGCGAAGCCCGGGTAACCCGTCTAGTTAGGGATAAAGTGCTTGTTGATCAATGCCAAAACTGTTACTTATTCCACCCTGGACATCGGACCAGAAAATGCCGAAATATTAAAAAATGCGTAAAATGTGGACTGGAGGGACAGCATCACTGCTCAGAAATAATAAGATGTAGCAATTGTTGCAGGCACTCTTATTTTAAGAACGGAAATTTAGGTCATAAACCAAATACCCAAGCTTGCCCGATCTACGAAAGAAAGATAAAAAAACACGACGCAGCGTACCGACTACTCAACAACTCAAGAAGAAGAGAACAAGAATTAAAACAGCAATTGAATGCATATGAACGTAAGAAATACAGCTACTGATAGAATTAAAATTATTCAACAAAATGCTAGGAAAAGCAATACCTGCATAAGTGAACTATGTTCATCCAAAAAATGTAGAAACACAGACTTAATTTTGATACAGGAGCCTTATAAAATAAAATAAGAGATAATATTTTCTAGGAAACAATATAATATACCATCAGGAGTATAGTCCAAATATAAATACAGCAATAATTGTAAGAAACAATGCGTTACAAATTAAACTAATAAAATAATTTACTAACTCCTTTGCCACAACCATTACTATACAAACAGAAAGTAAGAAAATTGCTATATCAAACATTTATATTCACCCTAATTCTATGAGAAAGGAGCACGAAACATTCTTCAGAGCACTATCTGACACATTTATAAACACGCCCCTAATTATAAGTGGTGATTTTAACGCCAGATCGCCATTATGGTATGATTCCACAAAAATTTACAACGGGCATAGATTGATCCCAATCATTGACGAAGCTAACTTAACCATATATAATAATAAATCCACTACATGTCGAAATGCTAGTGTGATTGATCTTACGATGACTACCAAACAAGCAATAGCAGCTATCAGAGACTGGCACACAGAACAAATATCGCAGATCTCTGATCATGTAGCAATAATCTATGAAGTACATACAACTGATAATTTCACCACAGCTAATAATTTTTCTACATGGAAATTCAGTGAAGAAAAAGCGAACTGGTCAAAATTTGGTCAGAATTTCGATAAAATAGATCAAAATAACATTGAAGACCTTTTAGACACAACAAATACAAGAAAAGACATCGATAGCGCGGTAAAAGAACTTTCGAACACGCTCATTGAAGCAGCATATAATACTCTTAAACTAAGAAAAAACAAATCAATAAAAACAACATAAACAGATGGTGGAACGCGGACTTGACAGGTCTTGAGAACTATTGTAAATTCCTCCGTAACTCCTATTATCGGACAGAAATTCCCTCTATCCTTATTGAACAACTGTATAAAAGTGCAAGAAACAAATACGTTAGGGAAATAAATAGGGCTAAAAGAATGTCTTGGAGGTTTTTCTTAGAGGACATGAAATTAAAAAAAAAAAAACATATGAAAATTTATACAGGGTATACAAAAATATTAATGACGGTTCTATCCGAAAGGGATTTTTGGAAATTTTAGAAGTGAATAAAGATGAAGAACGATTCCAGAAGACACAAGCGGAACTTTTGAACAACCTTTTCCCCGATGATAGAGATAATGAGGACACAACCTTCCACAAAAACATAAGGAACTATACTCTAGGATTTCATAATAAAGAAAATATAATAATAACGCCCAATGAAGTAAATGGAATAATTGATGAGCTAAACTCAAAGAAAACGCCTGGAATTGATAATATTTCTAACAATATGATAAAACATACAAAACAACTAAGAGTTCCAATATTGGGGAAACTATTTCAAAAATGCTTAGATTTAAATTATTATCCGAATGAATGGAAAAAAGAAGAGGTATGAATTATTTCCAAACCAGGTAAAACAGACATAAAAAGTTATAAAAGCCACAGACCCATTTGTCTTAACTCAAACATTTCCAAAATATTTGAAAAAATAATTAACAACATACTAATAAAATTCTACGAAGACTCGAATCTGCTTAACAATCGTCAACATGGATTTAGAATATCAATATCTACCATCTCTGCATCAAATTAAATTGTTAAAATAGCTCTAGAACATAAAATCAAAGAATATACAGCTATAATCGCAGTTGATATAAGTGGAGCGTTCGACAATACATGGTGGCCGATGGTGCTAAAAAGACTAGATGAAGACAACGTTCAAGTTTCAATAATAAAACTACTACAGTCTTTGTTTATTAATAGAAGAGTGAGATTTAGATATTCATCAAATGAAACCCATAAAATATTAAGTAAGGGATGTCCACTGGATGGGCCTATATCCCCTACAATATGGAATATTATTCTAAACGATTTATTGGATACCTATTCAGAATAAAACAGTGAAATCATTGCTTATGCGGATGATATAACTGTGATATGTTGGGGAAACAACTTGACAGAACTTTGGAATACAACAGGAAAGGTCATGGGGAGAATATTAGACTGGTGTGGGAACAATAAGTTGACCGTATCTGAAGAAAAAATGAAAATCTTGCGAGTATACTTGTTCAATAGTAAAAAAGTTGCAAAAATTCCGAACACCATCATAGCCAATCGAGGGAAAAAACTGAAGATTATGGGAATAACTTTTAAAAATCACAGAAATAAAAATAAATTGTATTTTGTGCCCCATATTGATGAGATTATTACTAAAACAGATAGAGCTAGTGGATACCTAATTGGATTAACGGAAAAGCATGGGGATAGGACAGTAAAAGAAGAATAGTACTTTATAAGACATTGTTTCGAAGTACACTAACGTATGGTTCCACGATCTGGTACAACTTTATACCCAAAAAAGTCAAAGATAAATTAAACTCTCTGCAGTATAAAATTTTGAAGCACAGTACACTGGTTTATAATTCAACATCGTCAAACTGTACTCATATTGTTGCTAGAACACCAAAGCTCACGGATTTTATTGAAACAAATATACAAAAAATAAATATAGGATACAAAAAATCAGATCCAACTAAAAGAAAAATTATATCTAATTTTATAAAACAGAAATATGAGGAATACTATGGAAGTGCTAATGACAATTTCAAGGGATTCTTTGGGACTTCAAGAATTAAAATATACAGTTATCCGAGTCATGCCGATGCATTTTTTTTACAATTTTTAAAACTCATTTATATTATTATTATTAAAATATACAAGTATCAGAGTCATCAATTCTGTAATCGTTTGCTTCTGTGAATGGAATGCTTTTACGTAATATACGTAAAATGTGTAACTAATATGACTGAAATTTTAGCAGTATGTATAGTTGAATCTGGAAAAACTTATATTGAATATTTCAGGTCTCTATCCCAAATATTCTTTGAGTTATTTGCAAATTTGACTTGCAAATTTGCTCTTTCGCTCGCAAGCAGCGCCTCTAGCGGTGAAGATGGGAGGTAATATCAGCTGACCTAATGTACATGTAAAACCTGTTTTAACAGGACATAGAAAAAAATATGGAAGAGATATTTGTTGCATTTTTAGCCAAGAAAAATTGAAATAACAGGTTCTGGGCAAAAATAGTTGGTTTTTTTTAGTCAGAAAATAATTATGACAATATTGCTGTATCATATTTGATTATCAGATACAAAATTATATCCGGAAAAATTCCAAAAAGCAGAGACCACGGGTGAAGCTAGTTAATTTTTAGTATGCAGGAACAAAATTCTAACAGAAAAACATTCATTCGAGCAGAAGACACAAAGCCAGATCATCTCTTTATAAAAATATCGCTTCTCAGACACAAAGTTTGGAGCAGGACGTTTCATAAGAATGACATCCACGGCGCCAATTTATAATTGTAACGAATAGTATTTGAATAAAAGCATTCAATCTGGTAAAACCCGGGCGTTGCCCGGGTCATTCGGCTAGTTCCTATATATGTTCAACCTAACTTCTATAACGTCCAATTTTTTACTGGACATGGTAACTTCAACACATATTTGTTTAGAATTGGTAAAATTGGTTAACCTGCGTGCACTTGTGGAAATGTAGAACAAAACCCTGAACACCTTCTAATAAACTGTCCGTCAACTTCTGATCTAAGGGAAGAAAACCAACTTTACCTGACAAATACCAAACAATATATTTACAATAAAGACCAATACATCAAGTTTAATAGATTCTGCAGGCTGTACATTTTAAGGCGAAAGTATTGACTGTTGGCGATTAATTTACTTGGTCTACACGTTGTTCCAACTGTTATAAATGACAATTTTGTGTACACATTTCATGATTATACGGTGTACATATTTCCAGCTACTATTTCTAATTACTATATGCAAAAATTGACATCGAATATGTAATTTGCGTGCTTCCCAATGTTTAACTATGTTAATTTTACGATGATTTGATTTGTATATAATTTCAGATTTACACGCAATTATCCTAATTGTGGATATGGCGTGTCTTTGCAACTGTTAAATAAATAAATACAATATTTGAAACAGATTTTGAATATGTATAGAATTGACTTGAATGCCCAGAAATTATAAAATTTCACAAAATAATTATTTAATATTTCACATAGTAATATATAAAATTCTTATCCTTAAATTATAAGGGTGATCTCAACTATATATTTGAAGGAAAAATAAAATACACTTCAATATATAAAAGCATAGGGCCTCTCTCCCGTCAAAATAAACGTCAAAACTAGACGCTATCTTTTGACCGTCGCCGCAAAATAGCGACTTCGTGTCGGTGACAAAGCCACAACACCAGCTTTGACAAACTGAGAGGCATCCACCTAGAGACCACGGTTTCAGGCTAATGGCCCTCGTGAGCCCAGAGCGGACTTTATTCCAAGAGATCCACACGGGATCTAATGGAATGTGAAGTTTCCAATCTTCACAATCTGCCAAAGAGGTGTTTAGCTGGCATTGTGGCTAGGCCAAATATTTGACCAAAATATAAATGGAAATTTAACCGAGAGATCATAGGAGCATCGGGCGCCTCTCCCGTCAAAATGAACGCCATCTATTGACCGTCGCCGCAAACTAGCGTCCTCAAGTCGGTGACAAAGCCACACCACCAGCTTTGATCAATAGATGACGTCACAAATTCGTAGATATATCTGCATCGCGAATGAATAATTCACCATTTAATATTAATTACTTTTACCTAAATAAATACATATATGTTATATAATTTTTTAAAATTTATATTTTCTTTTTTTCAAATTATATTCTTAACGACTGCACTTTTAACTTTCAAAAATTATTTTAAATTTACATAGTTTGTAACATATATACGGATCATGATATTCATGGTGAGTAGGTATTTATGACTGCTTTTACTCTAAGTGCATAATGTAAAAATCAGTTATACTTTTGCATCAACAATATGCACAAAGAGCGGTATGGTCCCATGAACTCGATGGTGGCTTGGTACAAGTATGGGAGATAATAAAGTCAGTTTTCAAGACGAAGTTCTCTCTCTATACCGAGTCGCTGTGTGAAGTGACAGACTTATACTGACTTGTATCATTTAGATGGCCGGGAGGATATTGATCTATAATTATTAATAAGTAAAAATACATGTTTACAAAAGCTTTCATTTAATTGTACTGAAAGGAAAAATAAGCCAAATAAGAGGAATTTGTTAATAGATTTGTTACCATGGATGAGACTTGGGCCCATCACTTTACACCAGAGTCCAAGCAACAATCCATGCAATGGAGACACTCCGGTTCCCCTCCCTCCAAGAAAGCCAAGACAGTTCCATCAGCAGGGAAGGTTATGGTGTCTGTCTTTTGGGATTCCGAGGGTGGACTTCTTCTAAATTGTTTCCATGTGGACGCTTCTCAGTTTGCTAAAGCTGGTGTTGTACTTTGTAACCGACCCGAGGCCGCTAGTTTACGGCGGTGTTCAATAAATGGCGTCTAGTTTTGAAGGGGTATGTGACCTTCATTTTTAAAAATAACTAGACGAATGACCCGGGCAACGCCCGGGTTTACCCGATTAAATGTTTTATTTAAACACTATTCGTTACAATTATAAATTGGCGCCGTGGATGTCACTCTTGTGAAACGTCCCGCTCCAAACTTTACAGTCAGATTAGTTACGATATAAATCTTCAAATCGAGCGAGCGTCTATAAATATTTCGATTTATATCAAGTATTCTAATTATTAAGCGAACACACACACTATTATTAATAAAATTTTGAGAAGATTTCGATTTTAAACGTATTTATAACCTTGATAGAGGGCGCTGTTCGTGAGCTAAGTAGAATTATTTGAATATATAGTTTTAATATTTAATTTATATATAATTTAAAATAGCCTATCGTTTTCCTCGTATTTTTTTACCTATGTATGGAAATTTTGGTTTGAATTAGTGAACTACTGCGAATTTGTATACCGGACATACAAACCAACAAACAAACATACAAACATTCATTTATATATATATAGAAGATATAATATAAATGAGTTTTAAAAATTGTTAAAAAAATGCATCGGCCGGGAATCGAACCCGGGCCGCCCGCGTGGCAGGCGAGCATTCTACCACTGAGCCACCGATGCGTATACAAAATGGCCATATTTGGGTATTCATTCCATTCCGGATTACTCCGCGTAAAAAAAAGTTCTTCAAATGAAAAAAAAAGAAATAGCCAAAAATACTAAGCAAATTGTATCCAAAAATTTTCCTCAGGTTTATAAAAAGCGACATGCAAAATTTGGTACCAATTGGTTCAGTAGTTTTTGAGTTTATCGCGAAACAGACAGACAGACAGACAGAAATTGACTTTTATATATATAGAGATAATTAGTATTAAAATAAATAAAATTAGAACTATAGCAAGAAATGTTGCTTATTGAATGTTATAGAAAATGTGCCCATCAACAGGGCGACAAAGATTGAGTTAATTAAAGTAGGATTATATACTAGATGGACTGAATGGTACGACAGGGGAAACCCGGACAAACAGACATCTGTGTAGCGCCAGCTGGAGCATCTATACGTGATAACGATCAAATTGGAAATGATCGGTATGTGTCAAACAATATGTAATTTCCTCACAATTTCATCTCTATTTTAATAAACGGAATATAGTTAGCGCGTGTTACTTATAAATCCATCACTTTTTATAGTTAGTAATGACTAAAAGTATTTTTATAGAAATTGATTTATTTTTGCTTTATAAATGACGTTAGAAAATAAAAGGTAAACGATAATTTTATTTAGGGCTGTTAACCATTTATGCAGAGTTTCATGAAATTTCAATGATTTCATTTAGATTCAATGATTTCATTTGTGGAGTCAATGATTTCATTTGTAGTAAGCTTGGGCGTCAGTATTAAAAATCTGTAGCTTAAAAATATTCTGCGCATATAAATAGCATATAACATATAAGCCCTCGTAGGATGTTATAAAATCGAAGCCGCCACTGTACTGATGAGGGCCAAATCCCGAAACCATGGTATACAGATTGGCCCTTTGTATGAATTTTCCAAAACTGGTGTTGTGGCTCATTATTTATCATCACCAGTGAAGTTTTTTTACCAGGGCGATGCACAGTGCCATCGTTCTGAGGCACAACTAAAGGGAGAGATGGAACATCATTAGTTTATGTTCCCTGAAGTAGGGAGTGGAAAGAAGAACTGCGTGGAGTACAGGGCGTCCACATGCAGAAAGAAACAGTGGCCACCAACAAGTCTAAAAATAATGAGGAAATTATAGTTTGAAAATATTAAAAGAAAATTAAAGGAAGGAAGAAGGAATCCTCGGTCAGAAAATAGAAAGCCATCATGGGGCCCAATTTGTGAAAGAGGTCAGCATGGTCACTTTCTCCTGTTGGAAATCTTGTGAGGTGCCACGTATAATTCACTTCTTGCTTTATTTTACGAGGAGTGTCCCATAAGTCGGTGGCCCGACATATAAAGAAAATGACTAATAAAATGATTATGATTTAATTTTCAACATAATCCCATTTAACGTCTATACACTTTTTCCAACGATGTTCTAATGCTTTTATGCCCTCCAAAAAGAACGATATTTCAAGTGACTCAAAAAATGAGGTTACAGCATCAATGACCTCTTCAGCTGACCTAAAATGAATGCCAGAAAGTGTTTTTTTCAAATGAGGAAATAGGTGGAAGTCAGACGGAGCTAGATCTGGTGAATAGGGTGCATGTGGTAAAAGTTCAAAGCCAGAATCATAAATAGCAGCCATGGCTTGCAGCGACCAATGACTCGGAGCATTGTCTTGAAGGTAAACAATCTTCCTGGACAACTTTCCTCTTCTCTTTTCGTTAATAGCTTCTCGTAGTTGCTTCACAAAAATTGCATAATAATTGCCAGTGATGGTTCGACCCTTATTCAGAAAGTCTAGAAGAAGTACACCCTCGGAATCCCAAAAGACAGGCACCATAACCTTCCCTGCTGTTGGAACTGTCTTGGCTTTCTTGGGGGGAGGGGAACCGGAGTGTCTCCATTGCATGGATTGTTGCTTGGACTCTGGTGTGTAAATAACGCAAGATTTTCCGAAGATAACTTTCTCCTTACAGCCTTTTAATCGGGTGTCAAAAGTTTGGGAACCCAACGGGCAGAAAGCTTCCTGAGGCCCAAGTGTTCTCTCATGATCCGATCCACTGTTGGTTTTGGAATACCCAAGGTCTCTTCTATCTGACGAACTGTCATTCTTCTGTCCAACATAATCGAATCATGTATCTTTTCGACGTTTTCTTGAGTAACCGACTCAACAGGTCTTCCTGGTCGATGTTCGTCTTCGATGCTGATCCTTCCTAATTTAAACGCAGCTACCCATTTTTTTTACTGTGCTATAGGAAGGAGCATCTTCCCTTAATGTATCCACCATATCCTCATAGATTTCCTTTGGCGACATTCCTTTCTTATAAAGATATTTTATTACAGCACGAATCTCGTTTGTCTCCATTTAGATGATTCCTGTTTCTTGTTCTCTTTCAGAACCTATAACAAAAAAAAAACAAAAAAAAACGGTTAGTTGTAGAAACTTAAAAATGTACATATATTTATAAAAGGCTTTAAGGTATATATGGTAAAATTTATTAGTTTCTAATATTTTGTTCTCATGGTCGGGCCACGGACTTATGGGACACCCCTCGTAGGTTCCCAAAAAAGGCTTCTTGTTGTTTATTTATTTATTTTATTAAAATGCAATCAGGAGTTAAAAGAGAGATTTGTGCTCCACCGAAGTACTGCACAAATCCCATCTATATGTATATATACTATTTAAAAAGTCAAAGTTAACATTAAGCATATATAAATAGTAAAAAATAATATATCTTCAAACAAGATAATATTGCTATTTACACTATTTACATTAAATATGTATACAAATAATATAACAATTATGTGTCATATCTCATCAGTTTTATAGTTTTATATTTATAATAAATCTCTGTAGTTCAATGTGATCCATCAATATATATATTTAAGAAATTATAATCATTAAGAACGATTTCATTTTTCAAATTAAAACAAACTTTCTAACCTAACTGCGATTTTATAATTTTGGGAGGGCTTGGCTCATCAGTGGTAAACCCTGCCAACGGTTTTCCATCACAGTAAGGATGGTAAAGGATTTTTGTGTTAGTAAAATGAAAATTCAGATTTATTGGTTTTTATTTCCTAAATGTGAATCCTCAGAAGCAAGGCCTTAATTGACACCTACTTCTAATTTTGCAAAAGGAAAGCTTGATGATTTTACCACACAGAAAAGACAATTCTACCTAAATAAATGCTGCTCTGAAAAAGTCACGAAAATAAAAAAGAAACAACAAGACATAAATATACTGCCGCAGCTGATCGAAACCTGGACATTTAAAAAGTGCTTTTTATAGCAGATGAACAAAGAAGGCCAACAAAGAATAGAGGGAAAGAAAAAAAAATAAATATTCCTTCTATTAAATATATATATATATAAATGGAATATATCAAGTGAGTAAAGCTACAAAGACAAGCCATCCTTCTGCTGCGATGCATTCACCAGTAATTCTTTATATTATTATTCCTATTATACATGGCATAGGTCATGATAATCATGGTGGGTAGCAGTTAGAAACTGCTTTTACTGTTAGTACACCTCATGTCTAAGCATTTTGATGTCATTAAAATGATTGCATTTACAAGTGTGTCAGAACCCCGTTTAGTTATTTTCATTCACTGCTGGGTTTGGATTTTTCAAGAATCGGAGGGTAAGCATTGGAGCAATATTTTATTAAGGAAAAAAAAGTGTCCATTGCGGGATTCGATCCCGTGTCGTAGTTGTCTAAAATCAACGGTTTATACCACACGTTCACAATAATTCCAATCCTGAATGGTGTATAGATTGGTGCACAATGTCTAGATAAGTAATCTTCAGCGAAATTTACGGATAGAGAGATAAAGGATAGGAATTTTCTTTCGTATATAAATTTTATTTCTGCTTATTCAATCAGTGATTACACACGTCCTACATACTAAACAAATATTAATAACGAAATTGTGCGATATGTCCCAGAAAACTTAAACAAAATGTCTTCATTTATAACTTCTAATAAAATTTAATGTTAATATTGAGAGAGAAAGAATGCTTGTGAAATTGAATTAAACGGGACAATGATATAGTATAGGAACAAATGACTCTCATCTTTATATATTAAAAAGTGAACAAAAACTTAATTCCATGCCTAATGCTGACTGTAAAGATGGTGTATATGTTCAGCGTAAAATATTGGCACAACTGAATTTTTAATTAAAAACAAAATGGCATGAGGAATTTGCATACAACCGAATAACAATAGAGGCAGATTCACTTACGTGAATTGCATAACGTCCTAATTAACAAAGCAATCATTTCCTAAAAAAAAAACAAGAAATGCGTTAGTTGAAATACATACCGACTTATTCAGACCTAGAAAAATTCAATACTTGCAGACAAAATAATATTGAGATTGACCCAGCTTTATTGTCGATTTTTTTGTCAGCTATACTACAGCTTTTTAATTGTAAAAAAGAGATTTTTTATTTAAGGAATAGTCAGAGTTGTATCAAATAAGTTCCAATTGAAGACTCTCTGGGTCTATTAATGGATATTTATTAGCGCCCGTGCAGAACTACACTCATAGAAAAAACTTAAAGAAGATTCTCATTTGGCCTGTGGTGTGTTCAAAAAGTATCACGACTTTTGTGTTTTTTCAAAAATTATTTATTTATGAATACCTATTTTGTCCCCTTCAAAGTAATCCCCATGAGATATTATACACTTGTGCCAACGGGTTTTCCAATCTTCGAAGCACTTCAAAAAATCATTTTTTAAAATCTTTTTCAGCTTCTCCTTCGATGCCGTCTTTATCTCGTCAAGCGTAGCGTAACGTCGTCCTTTCATGGGCCTCTTCAGTTTAGGGAACAAGAAAATGTCACAGGGGGCCAGATCTGGGGAATACAGTGGCTGCGGCATCATTAGTGTGTTGTTTTGGCCAAAAAGTCGCGCACAAGCAACGATGTGTGAGCAGGGGCGTTATCGTGGTGCAAAAGCCAATTTTTGTTTTTCCACAAATCCGGGTGTTTCTGGCGGATTGCTTCGCGCGTGACAAGAACTCATGATGCACCACGCTCCTGCAATCGAAGAAAACTGTCAGCAAAACTTTCACATTCGACCGAACTTGGCGCGCTTTTCTCGGTCTTGGTTCGTGCGGCAGCTTCCATTGAGATGATTGAGCTTTGGTTTCCACGTCATAAGCATAAACTCACGCTTCGTCACCAGTTATGACCCTCTGGAACAAATTTGGGTCGTCGCGGACAGAGTCCAACATCTCATTAGCAATGTTCATGCGATGCTGTTTTTGGTCGCAATTGAGCAATTTTGGTACGAATTTCGCGGCGACCCGTCTCATGCCCAAATCATTGATAAAAATCGAATGGCACGAGCCAATCGATATGTTTAGGTCCTCAGCAACTTCTCTAACGGTGATTCGACGATTGGCCAATATCATTTTCTCCACTTCATTAATTTTTTCGTCTGTTGTTGAAGTGCTCGGGCGTCCGGCACGTTCTTCGTCGTTCACATCTTCTCGGCCTTCTGAGAACATTTTGTACCACAGATAAACGTTGCTTCGGTCCAAGGTAGCTTCTCCGTATGCCACAGTCAACATTCGGAATGCATCCGCGCACTTAATTTCGTTTTTCACACAAAATTTGATACAGGTTCTTTGATCCATTTTTTTAATAGGTAAAAATCGAAGACGATCCAAAACACCTGCAAGCAAAGCAGCTGTCAACAATTAAGTGAACATTCAAAATGGCCGAGCTTGTCGGCATAAGTGAGAGACATGAGTACCAACATAGAGCCACAAAAAGATCGAAATTCGAATATACGTAACCCGCGAAAATTCAAAAGTCGCGATACGTTTTGAACACACCTTGGTATACTAGAAGAATGACCCGGCTTCGCCCGAGAAATCCCCCGAGTGAAGTATCCTTCATACTGAAAGTACATCAATAATAAATAATAGAAGTGCCATAGAATAGCAATACAGAAGAAACACATAAACTACAGGAAAAAAAGTGTGTAATGGCAAAAATTGTATTATATTAGTGTTTAGGTTTTTATTTAATTATTTTTTTGCAATCCATTTAGTTGTTTAAAAATTAATATAGTTAAAATAAATGAGTTTTAAAAATTGTAAAAAAAAAAATGCATCGGCCGGGAATCGAACCCGGGCCGCCCGCGTGGCAGGCGAGCATTCTCGCCATTGAACTACCGATGCTTATAAGAAATGGCCATATTTGGGTATTTATTCCATTCACAAAAGCACAAACGGTGAAAGAATTAAGAATTGATTGATGACTCTGATACTTGTATATTTTAATATATAAGGAGACAGAGGCTATTTTGTTCCCACTTGGTTACCTCGTGTGTCTTCAATAAAGTCATTGTGTATCAAATATCAGTTATTGTGTGAATCCCGATATACATGGTAAAAGGTACAATTTCCTCAAGTTTTTTTGTTTATGAGTGTATTTAAAACAAGAATGAGAATACAACTTCTACCACCGTCCACAACAATTTTGAGTAAAAGAGAGAAAAAAGTTGAAATGGCAAATACAATTTTAAACGAGACTCTGTTTTAGACTTCAGATGTTGGGTTATGGAACTGTTGAGTATCTGAAGAACAAATTACCTACCAAACACCCCCCAGATGGATCGGAATCATAACGAATTTATGGCGAAGGAGAACACATTTGGAAAACTCATATAATATGTTAAAAATAATAAACATATTTCATCATAAAATTCTTCAGAATAAAATTTATGGGTTATTTTAAAGATCTCTAAAGCATACAGAGAGAGAAGCTTATTTCCTGAAACCAAAACGACAATTATTAGCAGAAATATCTCATATTTCTGGAAATCTTCAGTGAAAATTAAAATTTAAAAAATGAAAATTAAATAAGCATAATAAAGGATAGGATAGTGTAGAAATCGACAATTAAATAAGCCATTGTTGTAAAAGGAATCATACTATTGGCGATTTCTATTAGTTTAACATCACTAATTCATACCTAATTTTACCAAAAATATTTCTATAACGAGAAATCAAGAATATTTTCTCAACAATTTTCAATTTATACATTTTTAATAAAATAGAGAAATATATTGATCGTCATAATGTTAAATTTTCAAATGTAAATATTTAAATAACATCTCTCATCTTTGGATATTTTAATTTGAGATATTATTGAGTTGAAGAAATTCTATAGGACGATATTCATTTACCTTATTCTGAAGTTGATGATGGTCAAATATATTCAGTGAATGGAACAACAAGAATGCCCTTTTATATCGACGTTTTCAACGAGTCAAGACTCTGAACTGGCAAAACTGTCTTGCCCATTTTACTTGATTTATCCTTTCGAACATATACTGAAGGTTACTCTCCTGTCTCTCTGACCCTATGTGGCCCGGTCTTTATATAGAACTGGGAAAAGAGAGTCCGGTCCTCTATAAATATTCAGGTGTGTATGCAATCAGACATACGTTTTTCAAAAAAAAAAAAAAGAACATTCAAATATGTGCTAAAAATATAAATAGTAAAAAACATTACTATTACTCTTCAGCCATAGTCCCAAATAAAACATCAATTATCCTAGGGTAGAGTGACAGTCTCCATATTAATTCCGTTGGAGCAGAATGAAACTGTGGAGGTGAAACTCAGAATGCCAGGGAATGTCTAGTTTTGTATATATGAAGATATAGAGAATATAGCTCGTGTTTTGGAACATAGGCGAAAAATTATTCATAATTGGCTTTTAAACATCAAAATGTTTTTATATCAGTCCTTTCATACAATTAGAACAATATGATGATATACTAACACAGTAGAACCTCCTTGAGAGAACACTCTCGCTAGAGGACATCTCTCTACAAAGGACACAGTTCTTAGAGCCAAAATTTTATGTATAGATTTATATGTATAGATGGCGCGTTATTGCTTTGTGTTAATTTAAATATATCTTCGCTGGGCTTTATTCACCACTGATAGTTGAAAGTAAAATAAAACAGAAACAGTCGACAAGTTACCGGGTGAATAAACCAGCGTGACTTAGAAATATAGCAATTAGATAACACGTATTTCTACTTTTTAGTTGATTCCTTTTTAAAATATCTAGTTGAATATTCGACATTTCAAAATAAAATAAATAATCTTATTTTAAAATAAAAATCATTCCTCATCAAAAATTAGACGAATATTGAATTTTAAAATAGGCTGAATTTGTCAAGAAATCTCCATTGGCAGAAAGCCAATCTTAGACAAATCAACACTTGCTGAACCTTGAGGAAGATTGCCTTTCTGACGGGATTGAAATACAAGGTTGTTCCAAAAGTAAACACTTGCAAAAAATTGAAATACCAATATTATTCGCCATAATATTATTCGCCATGATGTATAATGTCTTATGTATAAAGTAATTGTATTGTGTACTATTATGTATTCGCCGTAATAATATTATTGCCAAGTAATTAGAAAAACAACGTTTTAAGAAAAACAAGAACTTTTGGGACAACCTTATATTGAGGAAAACACATTTTATATTTAAAAAATAAACCAATGATTATCAATAAGATTTTTTTTTTAATATACAGTTTGACAGGTAAATTTCGTAAAAGGCTCTTTAACTGTCTTTTTATAACGTTTTATACCTAACTATACGTTTGATAGTTAAACCTATTGAAGAAGCTTTGGCTAGAAAGCTCTCCAGTCACACTGTGTACTAAAATAAAAACTTATTGTTAATCTTCCGGGTAATTTTGGTTATTTCAATCTAATCTCGTGATGCTATCCTCATTTAGAGTTTTACAAGATTCCCAATATATTACTCATATAAAGCCCGTTGAAGAGCGATTATCACTGAAAGCTTGCAATTTAAAATAAAAAGAAACTAATTGTGAGAAATATAGTGTAGTTGTAGTTTTTAAACGCTTTTCACAATTTTATCTTCAATCAAGTTGTTGTTGTTTCTTATCTCCTTGTGGAAAGATCACACGAATTCAATGAATCTTGAATCATATTACATAGGAATAAAATATAGTTATTGTAAATTAACTTATGTCTCCTACATGCTTCCTAACTTCGCACACATCGATAATAATGATGATAACTACGTTATTTCTCACACGCCAGTCACTGACATATCAATTTATCTGTCCATGAGATCTCCTTGCTGTGACAGCTTCTCAAATGTTCACTCCTTCTGGGTCAGCTCGACGTTGCGACAAGTAAGAGCCCTTGTGTCATCTTCTCAAGGTCGTCGGCCCGTCCTCTTCCTTACATCATCATCGATCTCAGTAGCCGGAAGCCTGGGAAAACTGGTGGCCATTGTCGTTTCTTTTTATCGGTTACAGACGATTAGAAAAATACCTTTTTTATATAAGAGAATTTTGTAATTGTGTTTAATTCAGAGAACCCCCTCCAGGGAAAGAGGGTTCTCTGAATTAAATACAATTACAAAATTCTCTCTCTAAACCATAATATTGTTGCAAAATATTTATTATTTTTAAGAAAAGATTTACTTTAATATTGATACAAGGTATTATTTATTGAATTACAATTTTATTCGTTATATTTTGCTACTCTTTAAATTTCCTTTTTTACCTCTCTGGTATTTTATAAATAACAATTATGTTTTACATTAAATAAATTTTTGTTTATAATCCTGGAGTTTGTATTTCCTAATTTTATACGTGAAAAATATTCATATTCATATTAAATTTGGATAAATTATCAGCTAATGAGAACCATATTAATTGTTTTGGCAAATATTGCAAGGATATTACCTCAAAATAAGAGTCAGTGACCGGGGATATAAGCCGTCGGTTTCCGACAGCCATGAACCGGGATCGAATCCCGTATTGTACACTTTTTTTCTGCGAAGAACCTTTTCATATTTCTCATGTAAATAATATAAGCTAATTGCTATTTTTGAGCGGTACCTAAAAAGGTTATTTTGAAACAGGATATTATCTGAACAGATGCGTGTTTCTTCATATCGTATTTCAACCTGTGACCATATCTAACATAAGTTTTTAGAATTTCTTCACAAATATTAAAACACAATATCATTAACTCATTTAACGAACGTATGACAGCCAGTCTTAAACCGTATTACAGTTTCCGTTATGATCAGACATACTTTAGCCACGTTTTAAAAGTTAAAAGAGAAAACGAAAATATAACGTGGTGAGTTTCTTTTTATTGAAAATACAAGCTTTCAAGCAAAACGCTTTTCTTCAGGTAATCCAAGAAAATGTGCGGAGAGGTATATACACCCAACTAAGTAAGATTTGAATATTGAAGCGGAATTGCCACGAACAAGCACGTATCAACACACCTAAATTTGGAACGATACAGAGAAGATTAGCATGGCCCCTGCGCAAGGATGACACGCAAAATCAACACACCTAGAGAGCGAGCGAGAAATCCAGTTTAAAATAAGTTTAAAATAAATAAAATATATACATAAATCGGGAAAACACATCGGGACAAGAATGGTGTCATCCCGTTTCTGGATGTGCTGGTCATCAATACCGGCAGCAGCATAGAAACCACGGTATACTACAAACCAGAATTTAACCCCACGTATATTCATTACGGTTCTCATGCACCTGCATCTCACAAGATCACAACTATCAAAACACCAACAAAAAGGATCTCCACTCATTGTTCTCTAGAAATCTTTAGGACGGTCGAGAGAAATAACGTTTATCGTAACCTTTCGTCTTTCGGTTATCCTATAGATTTTATCCGGCGCCATACGTACCAACAACGTACATATGCAATCCCAACCGTTTACAAATCGACTTGCGTTCTCCCGTATTCGGAAACCAACGTCGATATTGCCCGTTTCTTGAGAAAATACGGTGTTCGCACGTATTTTAGTAATTCACCTTCCGTCGAACTCAAACTCCGGCATCCCATCACAAAAAGTTCTAAAAAGCAGGACCCACTATCCGCCTCTAACGCAGTGTACAAATTTAAATGCTCAAATTGCGAACTACATTACGTTGGTGAAACCGGCAGAACCATTGAAATCAGGACTAAAGAACACAATAGAAACATCATGAACAAAGACAGTCGTTCCCAGATTTATCAGCACATGGCAGAAACACAGCATTCATTTGATTTCACAGACACCCAATGAATTTACAGTAACATACGCGGAAAATATCAACGACTGGTCCTGGAGGCTTTGGTTTCCAATAAAATTCCGAGCCTCAATAGGAAAATTGAACTACCCCCGCAGTACATAGCTTTTTGTAATAGCATGGATCCCGCATAAGGAATTTTAACCTCAAGTGTTTTCCCGATTTATGTATATATTTTATTTATTTTAAACTTACTTTAAACTGGATTTCTCGCTCGCTCTCTAGGTGTGTTGATACGTGCTTGTTCGTGGCAATTCCGCTTCAATATTCAAATCTTACTTAGTTGGGTGTATATACCTCTCCGCACATTTTCTTGGATTACCTGAAGAAAAGCGTTTTGCTTGTATTTTCAATAAAAAGAAACTCACCACGTTATATTTTCGTTTTCTCTTTTAAGTTTCCGTTATATATATATGGTAATTTTAACCAACAACCCTATATTGTATAATACTTATAACAAGATTGTCATGTTGTATATAGAAACACATCTATAAATAATTATACGCATGATTGACATGTGTCATTGCATCACCATATGTAATGTACTTTGTACAAACTGAGGATGAATAAATAAAACTATGTAATAGATTAAGAGCTGAGCTAAGCAAGAGATCGAGATAGAAATCCAACAACCCTAAAAAGGAATTTGGCAGGTCGTTCCATCAAGGTCATTGGGGATAGAATATCGCAGACGCCCCACACCCTTTGCACCCGCTCAAAGTCCGAACTCCCGCATACCTCCCCTATCGGCAAAGATATATAAGACCTCTGCCCTAGCCGAAAATATAGGCACTTCACCATCAGCGTGAGCCCTCGTCGGTTGTACCCAGGTCCACCTCATCGACCATGTAGAACAGTAAGAACTCTTCTATCTCCATCTTGCTCTTAGCTCGACTCCTATCTGTTCACGGAACTTTCCTACTACAACTTTGTCTCTTCGTTTTTTGTGTGTGGACATTCCCAAGCTTTCCACTCTGCCTCGACCACGACTGCCTGTACTCTGTGAAAACTGTTAAAGGTCTTCGAACATGCAGAGAGGTACTAGAAAACTCTCCACGCCCTGGCTGTCTCTCTCGATTAATACAGGTTTGACCCTCGGTTATCACAGCTATAGCGAGAGTCGACAAGATACCTCATCACATATATATATATGGAAAATTTGCCGGGAGGAAATTAATCCATAGAAGCAAGGGCGCCTCTCCCGTCAAAATGAACGTCAAAACCTGACGCCATCTATTGACCGTCGCCGCAACTTGCGGCCTCGTGTCGGTGACAAAGCCACAACACCAGCTTTGGCAAACTGAGAAGCGTCCACCTAGAGACCATGGTTTCAGGCTAATGGCCCTCGTCAGTTTAGGGCGGACTTTATTCCATGAGATCCACACGGTATAAATATACATTATAATGTAAGATAACAATTCAATCTACTATAATATCTGTCCTAATGTTTGTAGAGCATCAAAACATTTCGAACATGTGTGTATGTGTGTGTGTGAAACGGATATTTCAAGAAAAAGTACACTCATGGACAGAACTTATGGAAGTTCCAGTTCTAAAATAACTTTATTAGGTGCCGCTTAAAACGAGCAACCTAGATCATCATATTTATTACTTAAGAAAAATGGAAAGTCTTCGATATCGCCAGTCTTCTTCTTTTTTTTTTTTTTTTAAGAAGACATAGCCAATTGTTTTAATACTTGGTTATCTCGTGTGTCTTCATTAAAGGTCACTGTGTATCAAATATCTTTTAGAGTTATTGTCTGAATCCCGATATATATGCTAAAAGGTACAACTTCCTTAAGTTTTGTCTATGAGTATATATGTAAATAGGTGGCGATGTAATGAGATCGAACGATTCTCACGCCTTTGCATTTTCTCCTAACAGAATAAGAAGAGAAATCAAACGTCATATTCATATAATATAAAGAATAAATAAGAAAAATATGAAAATAATTCATGAATACACATTTTTTTAAATAACCTTTTTAAATTTGACACAGATAGAATGATGATATAATTGGTAAAATATAAATATATGTTAAAAATAGTATTTATTTATGCTTATGAGGTGATACAGCAGCGTATTTACAATTAGAGAGGAGACAAAATGAATAATGTAGCTGCTGTATTGTCCGTGAGGTCAAGAGACGTACGGACCTCTGTGGTGTTGATCTCTTGGCGGAACGACTTGGAAGTCGGACTCGGGCCCCCCCACTACGGCAAAGTAAAAATAGTATTAATACAAAAGTGGAATTTAACTGGGATTAGGTGGATAAATTAAGAGAAAGGCATCTCCTGATCGTGCAACAAAATATTTCTGATGGCTTGCGCCATCTGTCAGATAAATATCAACTAATCGTTAATTTTTATTATTTCAGAATTGACCTTACACCCTTTCTTGATTAATAAAGAAAATCTAACTACGTACATGCTTTGGGTTGTTGGCTCTCATCAACGTGGTACAAACTGTACCTCAGCGACAAAAATAAGCTGCTCTTTGTGTCACCCTGAAAAATCATGTTGTTGTTGTTGTTTCTTATCCCCTTGTGTAAAGATTACACGAATTCCATGAGTTCATGCTCCTCGAGCTGTTTTATGATGAGCAGCGGCCTCTCCCAAAGGTCCTGTTTAGTGCATTTAATGCAAGCCAAAATGTGTTCTGGAGCTGCAGGTACCAAACTACATTTTGGGCAAGTGGGATAAATTTTGTTATTATTTTCTATCTTCAATGGCTTGAGATGGCCTGTTCTAAATCTTGTTAGTGTTGTTTGATGCTGTCTATTTCTGATGTTCAGAGCTCCTCCTGGGTTCACTCCACTGTACCAACTGTGCTTAGGTGGGATCCTCCAGTTCTTGTTTATTTTTGTTTTGGCTATTGTTTCTATTTCTTTAAAAGTAAGTTTATTTTTCTGTGGCAAGGGTTCTTTTGCGCCTTTTTTCGCTAGCACATCAGCAGCTTCATTGCCTTCAATGCCAACATGTGAGGGTATCCATTGAAGGTGAATTTTTGAGGTTTTTGAGAGTTTTTGGAGATAACCAATTATGTTCCTGCTTACTTTGTCTCTGAGTTCCCCTGTGTGACTCAAGTGTTGTATGGCACTTCTACTATCGGTAAGAATCCAGATATCTTGATAATTAGTATTTCTGATGGATTTTAAGGCTTCATAGATGGCTATACGTTCTGATCTGAAGACTGAGCAAAAATCTGGGTTTCTTCTGTTCATTTTCTCAATTCCATTTGTGGTTTTGATGAGACAGCCACTGCCAGTGTGTCCTAGCTCGTCTCTGCTACCATCGGTATAGATAGTTATTGCATTTTTAGGAATGTTATTAATTATTCCTAATGATAATTGTTTTAGGTATTCTGGATTTTGGTATTGTTTGTTGGTGGGTTCATTTAAAGTGGCATTAAAAATAACATTTTGTAGTGGTTTGCATGGAGAAATTTTTTCTGCTAAATAATTTTTTTCCACTTTATATTTTAAAAATTCATTTCTTTTGGCCAGGTGTAGAGGGCCTTCTTTTTTGAGTCTTAAATTGGATTCCCAATTAAGTATGTACTTGGAAGTTCTGTGTTTGTTTCCATAACTCTTGATTTTGTTTATATATTTTGGCAGATTGTAGCTTCTTCTATCCTTTAAGGGCATAATGTCTGCCTCGTAAAGTACAATATCATTAGGGCAGGTATTTCGAAGACCTGTAATAATTCTAGCTGCACTTAGTTGTATCCTTTCCAGTGATTTTAGATTTGTTTCAGATGCTGTACCATAGATTTGATATCCATATTCCAGGATAGGTCTAATTAGAGATGTGTAAGTTAATTTTAGTGTGGTTGCATCGGCTCCCCACTCTCTTCCTGAAATATATTTCAGGATTTTTAGTCTGTCTCTTCCTTTTCTAATAACTTCTTCAATATGTTTACTGGAGTTAATTTCTGGATCCAGGGTGTAGCCAAGATATTTAGGATGTTTATTATATTGCAATTGTTGTTCTTTCAGAATAATTTTTGGTCTTATTTTGTATAGTTTCTTATCGGTAGTAAAAAGACAGGTTTCAGATTTTTGGGGGTTAAATTCTAATTTATGTTTATTAGCAAATTTTTCTAGGTGGAAAAGAGTCTTGTTCAAATCTCTTTCAGCTTTTTTCCAGTTAGTATTGCTGCTCCATAGAATAATGTCATCAGCGAAAAGTCCAATATTGGTTTTATGTGAAATTTTTTCTTCTATGCCTGCAATAAATAGGGTGAAGAGAGTTGGGCTAAGGACTGATCCTTGTGGTAATCCTTGGTACAATTTGAAGGTTTTAGATAGAGTACCATTATATTTGACCCTGATGTATCTATTTTTAAGGAAATCATTTATCCAAGTGATAGCTTTTCCATCAATTTTGAAATGTTTGTATAATTTTGTAATTAACTTGTTTTTCCATACCTTATCAAAAGCTTGTGTAAGGTCTAAAAAAGCAGCTATTGTGTGGTTAGTTGGTTTTCTGTTTTGTGCATCTTTTACCTTTTGTGTGAAAAATAAGAGTTGGTCTATTGTCCCATGTCCTTTCCTAAATCCATATTGTTCTTCTGGTAAGAGATTTCTTGTGTCGAGGTGGTAGGTTAGTCGTCTGAGTATAATTTTTTCCATTAATTTGCAGCAAATACTTGTGAGGGAGATAGGTCGGTAGTTTTTTGGGTCATCAGCAGATTTGTCAAGTTTTTTAATAGGAATTATTGTTGCAGTTTTCCAGTCTTGAGGCAATTTTCCAGTTTTCCAGGAGTTATTGAAAATATCAAGAAGTTTTTCTTTGCCATTTTTGCCCAAGTTTGATATCATTTGGCCATGGATTCCATCTGGCCCAGGAGTCTTGTTCAGATCAGTGTTTTCTAATGCATAATCTAGCTCTTTCATATTAAAGCCAGAAGGGCGTGAGAACGCCTACCTATGTTTGAAATTATTTTTCAGGTAGCCACAAAGACTAACTTATTTTTGGTCGTTGAAGTACAGCTTGCACCACGCTGATGAGAGTCAACAGCCCGAAACGCGTACGTGGTTAGCTTTTCTTGAGTAATCAAGTGGCACCTCATTCTTTAAATATGCACTATAAGAATGCATTTTTATCACTCCAGTACAAACCATAAAGGAGGTGATAAAGAATGAGTCACAACAACAGTTTTGGTACAAATTCAGATATGCAAAATGTATTTACAAGGTATGTCCCATAAGTTCCCGGACTGGGTCCATAAAAAAAAAGGTAAGATATTTTATAAAAAAAATATTAAAACTTTTCAAAGTAATCCCCCCTTGCTTCAACGCACCAGTGCCATCGTTTCTCCCAATTGCCGAAACAGTTTTTATAAGCCTCTTTTGGAATGCTCTTCAATGCTAACGGCAATTTTTCTATTATGTCATCCCTGGTGTAAAAAAAAATGTCTTCCTTTTAGAACTACTTTAAGTTTGGGGAACAGGAAAAAGTCATTTGGCGCGATATCGGGGGAATAGGGTGGTTGAGGTAGGATTTGTGTCCCGTTTTTCGCCAAAAAGCTCGTCATCAAGTGCGCTGTGTGAGGGCGGGCATTGTCATGGTGTAGGATCCAGTCACCATTAGTCCATTTTTCTGGCTTTTTTTTTTTTCGAATCGCTTCCCTTAGACGGCGAAGAATGCCCAAATACATTTCCTTAATAACTGTTTGGCCTGCAGGAAGATACTCGTGATGAACAATGCCCTTGTTATATAAAAAAGCGACCAGCAACACCTTGTTTCTGGATTTCAATATCTTGGATTTTTTGGGTCTAGGCTCATCCTGACCTCTCCACTCGGCAGATTGACGTTTGGTTTCAGGGCCATAGCCATAGACCCATGTCTCGTCGCCTGTGATTATCTTGTCTTTCCATTCCGGATCCGTTCTTATCATTTCCAACATGTCCTCAGAGGTTGCAAGCCGACACAGTTTTTGCTCATTATTGAGGAATCTTGGAATGAATTTTGCAGGAGTCTTTTTGAGCTTCAAATCTTAGGTTACGATCCTTCCAATCGTTGTTTTAGAGATGCCTGTGCCTTGCTCTAGCTCCAGCAAAGTGGTTCGAGGATTTTCTTTTATCAAATCGGTGATTTTTTGCACATTTTCATCAGTCCTTTGAAATTTTGGGCGTCCTTGACGAAGATCATCTTTAATGGAAATTCTGCCAGCTTTAAATCTAGAATGCCATTCAAAAACAGTTGTTCTCTTTGGGGCGTCATTGGGGAATGCTTTATTAAGCATTTCAAAAGTTTCGGTTGCGCATATTTGAAGTTTCAAAAAAAATTCTATGCAAATCCTCTGCTTCAATTTTTGTTCCATCGTAAAATCGCCGCAGCGCTAGGTGTAACCTTTAAATAAATTAAAATGACCTTGGCGCGCGCGCACGTACCGCCTCAATATTGGTACCACCGTGTTGCCAGATATTTTTTCTATAATAAAAAGTCAAATTTATTTACATTTTTTATTTATTTATTTTTTTTTATGGACTCAGTCCCGGGACTTATGGGACATACCTTGTATATAAAATAATCCCTTCCATCAATATTGAGTAAATTTAATCATTCCTCCAGGGAAAAGTGTCTTTTAAAAACTTTTGTATTATTCTCTAGCTTTCGGCCACAGACACCCTTCTACAGGAGAAACCCGGTATTATTGAGTAAAATTAATCATTCCTCCAGGGAAAAGTGTCTTTTCAAAATATTTTTATTATTCTCTAGCTTTCGGCCACAGACGCCCTTCTACAGGAGAAAACCTAGTTTTCACCTGTAGAGACTCCTAAAGACAATTTTCCCTGGTGGAATGATTAATTTTACTCACAAAATGTATTGTTTTAAAACATATAGGGAGAGGTGCCTCTTCCTGGAACACGAATAACATCCTCCTGCAACATTATGTTGCATATATATAGTACCAAAGAGAAATTCCCAGAAGCGAGCCCGAATTAATGCCTTTGAGATAAAGTAACACTACCTCCTGATTGACTAATGAACTCAACACTGATTGGCTGATTAAGGTCACGTGATAATAAACAGCTAATCGGAGCAATTACTTCACTGTCACGGGCCCTTAAACAGCCTATCAGAGTCCTAATAAAACAAATACCATATAAACATAAAGGCGCATACCAAACTTTGGGCTAGAAAATCATACACTTTGGTTAGTAGCTCGTAAAACCATTTTGTCTCTATAGTTAACTTGTAAAAACTGTGGCTCAACAGATCCCATTCTAGGAAAAATTCCCTCTATTCCAGCAACTTGTTTCTATTTAATTTATTTATTTTATTTCAATTCAAAACGCTATGTCCCCCTAGGGACACTTGCGCTAAATGTACATACAAATATATATAACAAAGAAAATATTCAACATGGAAAGATACACAGAAAGCGACTTAGAAAGATTCAAAAATGTTATTTACATATAGAGATATTTTTTGAATTTTATTTACAGTTACATCATTAAATAAAAAAAAAAAACATATACATATGTGCACACATATACACGCATACACCTATATATTGTTTACAACCATATAATATGTCCAATATTTCCATGAGATCGTTACATCAAAGACCATTTTTCTTAATGAAGTCCAAAATATATTTACAAAGGAAATTAAATTTTATATATGTGTCCTTACTTGAAATTAATTCACTAGGGCCTAAAGCAATTAAACCGTTGTTGACTCTGTACTCTTGAAAGACAGGGCACTCCAGCAAGAGATGTATTGAAGTTTGTTCCCCCAATCCGCAGAAACATGTCGAATCTTGCACAGCCTGAATTTTCTTAAGAAAAAACCTGAAATTTCCATGATCTGTGATAAATTGTGAATTATAATAGTTTGGTCGAAAATATTTCGGAATATCATAAGGAAAGAAACTTTGAAATGTTTGATTAGTATTCTTTTTCAGTAAATTAATCCTTGATATAATGAAATCTTTGAGTATACCTGGAATATACAAATCATAAAATTGTTTATCTTCTGTTGATAAATTATTCAACTCATAACCTATAATTCTAGATTCCATATAATCAGTGATCAAAGGAATATTGGCTAAGGTGTGAACACAGTTATAACTGGTTGTTTTATATGTTTGGGTACACCATAGCAGAATTTGATATTGCATTGAGTTCAGTTTGTACATATATTTTTTGCTAATAAATTCAAACCATATTTCTCTTCCGTAAGTTAACGTTGGTCTTATTATAGATTTATAAAGTGTAAGCCTTTTTTGGATGCTAAGACCCCAAGATTTTCCACAAATTTAAAAAAGAAGATTTTTTAATCTTTGAGTTTTGTTTAGTATAATGTTAAGGTGAGGGCCAAAATTCAATTTGTTTTTCCTTCTGTGATTCGCAATCGTAATTCCAAGAATTTTAATTTCTTCTACGGGCACAATAATATTGTCTCTAAAATTAATTGATATTTTGTCTTTATTGTGCAAGTGTAAAATACTAGTTTTATCAAGATTGATATTTAGCTTATTATCATTACACCATTGATCTATCCTTTCCAAATTAAACTCAATCGACTTTTTTAGATTTGTTAGCTCATTATCCCAACATATAATTGTTACATCATCAGCATAGCAAATGATTTCAGAGTTTGGTGATTGCAAATTAATTAGCAGATCATTTAAATATATCAGCCATAACAACGGAGACAATGGTCCACCCTGAGGACAGCCCTTTGTTAATATTTTTGAAACTTTCATATTATTATACTTGAAAATCGTTTTTCTATTTTTCAAAAAAGAACGTAAAATTTTGATCAATTCAACTGGTAAATTGTCTTCGTCTAATTTTTTAAACAAGGCTGGCCACCATGTATTATCAAATGCTCCTTGTATATCAATTGCAATCAGCGTAACTAGTTGTTTCTGTCTATGTTCCATTATGATCTTTGTGATTTCTTTCAAACAGGTAATTGTTGACTTATTCTTCAAGAACCCATGTTGTCTGGGGCTAAGGAGATCATTATTTTCATAGTATTCGTATATTTTATTTTTCAAAATTTTTTCAAATATTTTTGATAAGTTAGAAATTAATTAAATAGGTCGATAACTCTTTACTAATTCTAAATTCGTTTTGTGAGGTTTTGGAATTATTCTGAGAGCTGCCTCTTTCCATCTATCTGGATAGTATCCGAAGTGAATGCATTTATTAAATAAATCGCATAATAATGGTAAAATTTTTGGAAGGGCATTTTTGATCATGCTATTACTTATACTGTCTACCCCAGGAGCTTTTTTAATGTCTATGTTAGATATTAGGTTCACTATTTCCCCTCCCTCAACAAAGACCTTATTCTTGTTAATCATTTTTAGTTTGTGATTTCTAATTAGTTGATGGTAAGAATCATCCGTATCGAAATTATCATCTGGTACCAACTCATTTAACAAATTGCTCATTGATCGTTCTTTTAGGTGTTCTGGAGCATTGTCAATTAAGGGTATTCCCCTTTGTTTATCTGGTGTTCTTAATTTATTAAAAAAATTATATGCGTTACCAAATGGATTGTTTGTATAATTTTCTTCTATAAGATATCGCCAGTTAATTTTCTTTGCTTTATCAATGGCATTAGTGTATCGATTCCTAGTCAACTTGAATGTGTTATAACTGATTGCTCCGTGGCGATAATATAAGTTTCTTATGTAGTGAAAATGATCTTTCATTTTTTTTCAATTCATTATTCCACCAGTTATTTCTAGAATAATATTTAGAGTCGGAGGATATAACTTCCAAAGATTTAAAGGCAGCTTTTGTTAAAAGGTTTGTATATATATAAGTCCATTTACTATCATATCAATATCTAAATCAATATCAAAATTTAATAAAATTCAATAAAACAATCCCTTGTATCAATATTGAGGTGAAAACATTGATTTGATTTTGAAAAATAAAATCCTCTGAAATGTAAATAATAATTAAAAAACGGCTTCGGAGGACAGGTTTCTTGCTTTATTATATATTATCTCAAACTTTCGGGTATTATAAACCCTTCTACAGGAAGGTATATATCACATATATGTCATATATTCTTGTAGGAAGGTTCATAATACCAGAAAGCTTGAGAGAATATATAAATAAAGAAATTAACTTATCTTTGGAAGCCGTTTTTATTATTAATTATAAACATAATTTTGAATCCAATTAACTTCTTGTGACGTTAAATGAATGTCTAAATGTTGTATTCTAAATGTTTTAAAAATAGTTAAATTGAATATTTTAATCTGTAAACATTTGGTCCATTTAATAGTCTGTACATTCTGGTCAAAAGTGTTAAAATATTCCACCAGTTCCTTCTGTGTGGAGAGGACTTTCTATTTGTTCTAAGTGTAGATTTATCACCTTGGTGTTTGTTCTTACCAAATATTTCTAAGTGGCATTATATATTTCTCCATTCACATTATGTCTTCATTTCCACAAAGGTATATATCCCTTTGTTTGAAACAACCACATATACAACTTATTTGATTAAAAAGATTCGTGATGAGCATATAAAAACAATTAAGGTAAACACACATCAGTTTTCCAGGAATAAGTTTGCTTAAAAAATTAATTCAGATCTCTAAAGAACTCTCGGGTATGAAATTCCATCTACAGGAGAAAACACGCTATAATAAATCACCAATAGCCAATATAATTCGTGTCCTATTAGCGATGTATTGTATCGTGTTTTCTCCTGTAGATGGGCTTTCATGCCCGAGAGTTCTTTAGAGATCTGAATTATTTTTTTTAACAAACTTATTCCTGGAAGCCTGATGTGTGTTTACCTTAATTGTTTATATATATATAGATCACGAATCTTTTTAATTAAATAAGTTGTATATGTGGTTGTTTCAAACAAGGGGATATATACCTTTGTGGAAATGAAGACATAATGTGAATGGAGAAATATATAATGCCACTTAGAAATATTTGGTAAGAACAAACACCAAGGTGATAAATCTACACTAGAGCAAATAGAAAGTCCTCTCCACACGGAAGGAACTGGTGGAATATTTTGACACTTTTGACCAGAATGTACAGACTATTAAATGGACCAAATGTTTACAGATTAAAATATTCAATTTAATTATTTTAAAACATTTTGAATACAACATTTAGACATTCATTTCACGTCACAAGAAGTTAATGGATTCAAAATTTTGTTTATAATTAATAATAAAAACGACTTCCAAAGATAAGTTCATTTATTTATTTATATATTCTCTCAAGCTTTCTGGTATTATAAACCTTCCTACAAGAGTATATGACATATATGTGATATACCTTCCTGTAGAAGGGTTTATAATACCCGAAAGCTTGAGATAATATATAATAAAGCAAGAAACCTGTCCTCCGAAGCCGTTTTTTAATTATTATTTGCATTTCAGAGGATTTTATTTTTCAAAATTATGTGTTATAGAACTTCTGTAGGTAATACTACAAGTATTTGTGAAAAATAATAAAAATCATTGTAGTTTATATAAAAATATATGTGATGATTTAAGACCATGGAATTGTTGTAAATAGTCTAAATATCCACTACCACATGTTCCACCCCATGACTGTATATAACTTCTTATGTACTGCACATAGAAAGCCTCAACTAACATCAATCTGTACCGCGTAAGAATCTAATAAAGTATTGCAACTGTACAGATAGAAGGAATGGAGAGAGACAGGAGAAAGTTAAGGTTAAAACAAATCAGGCTTAGAGGATCGTAGAAGTCAAACCTAAGAGGTAGGCCTAGAAGAGAACATAATTATTAATAACGCCACAGTTAACCTTCTGACCCCGGACACCCTGCGAGCTAAGTTTAAACCAATATTTCCGGACAAGACAGGACGTATCTTGTGACCAGAAGTTATAAAAGTTTGAGAGACGCCCAATTTCCGGAACAAGACCGGACGTATTTCTTCCGTCAAAGAGATAAGCCCGGCCCAATCAGAAGACAATACCTAAGTAGGTCAACCAATAGCCCACTACCACGTGAAAAAGTCCCGCCAATTAGGAAAGAATCACCTAAATAGGTCAGCCAATTAGAAAGCAGCAAGGTCGTGGTGTTAAATCGAGGCCCTAGAATTGCCAGTCTTCGCTTGGAACTCAACGGTAACACTTGCTCTTAAGATCTCTCTCTCTCTCCTCATCCCATTCCTTCTTGACGTCAGACGCTTTTAGTGGAATCTCTGTTTGTTTATTTCACCTTTGGCCCAGCTGTGTCGCCTTCCACCACGACTGCACGGTAGAGTTGACATCGAGGTTCGTCTAGCATCAGGTAACACTGGTCCCAGAGGTCCCAAGATATCACAGACTCCCCCGTAACGAAGAGTCGACAGGATAGTGGACGCCAAGGTACAAGTAAGCAAATAGACCACTGTCTGTACAGAAAGATGGAACAGGGAAGAGAGGAGGATTCAAAGGAGCCCATGAAGTCCGATCCCGACTACGAAAGTGGCGAAAACCCCACTTTTTCGAAAAAAGAAAACACTCTCGGTAAGACGCAGGAAATCGCCCCCGGCCAGGAAGACGTCACACCCCCGCCGCTGGTGTCAGATGTCCTGGGGAGGTTGACCACGACGCTACATCAGCTTTCTGCCGTGACCGGACATCGCGAGAGGTGGAATCGCTACGATGGTTCGTACAAGGCGCAAAGCTTCTTCACCAACTACGACGCCCAAGCAGATCGGGCCCAACTACAATACTCTACAAGTCTGAAAAAGCCACCAGACCTCCTGCAAGCGCCCCTCCGAGTTACCAACACGCGAGCGTATGTTACCTGCTCCCCCGACCATCTCTAAACCACGAGCCCAGCGCAAACAATGAACTCTGACTGTCCCAAGGAACCTCCAACCACGGCACAAGACCCGGACTGTCCCGACATACAAGACCGCACAACAGTAGGTTCCTCCTTCTATAATTTTTATTGAACAATTTCTCGTTCGAACTGAACTGTCCAATAATGTAAACCTACTCTACTAATTGATTCAGGAGCATCTATCGCTATAATTAGGCAGAATACTTTTAAAATAATAGAAATCAGTTTGTAAAAGAAAATACCTGTTCACCCATTTAACTTAACTATTAATGCCATAGCTAACAATATTTTCACCATAGATTATATCTTTTTGATCTTAAAAATAGGTAATATAACGCAGAATCTAAAATTCCATATCATCGATACACCTTTGCCTTTTGGCATTTTATTCCTTAATTCCATAAAAAGATTTCTACTAATTATAAACTGTTCTCAGCTACTCCTGTATCAAGATAATGTACCTCTACCAACTACCTTGTACAAATTCACCTCGTGCAAGCAACACGTGTCCCATGGACAGGTTAATACAACTGTCCCATTTTCTAAATTTTCCCCTCCTGGAACGAGTTGCTCACACGTGGTGAACTCCAACACTCTTATTTAACCTCATTATAATGTTCCTAATCCCATTTTCAACGCCCCTATGTCCTTTTCTTTCATATCTTTGGACAGAAGTAACTTAAATCACAGCCTTCCAAAACTATTCCAATCGTTAAATTCCCACATAACTACACTCCCTCGTACCTTCCTTTTACGCGCATAGTTAAATATCGACAAATCTCTCTCAACAAAATATACAACACCCTCTCACATCACTTTTTCTAATTAACAAATTTTTAATGCGCGACTTCACACCCAAATCTAATTTCGAGCCACACAAGCTTTATTACGTCGCCCTACTAAACACACACACAAAAAAAAAAATTCACATTAAACGTGTCATATCCACTAACAATATAAAAATTATCGATATGTTCGTACAACCAACAACCATGACTTTAGTAAATTTGTTATTCTTAGTGTAACAGGTTAGATTTTGTACAAAACAGAGACTTCACGCGACACCTTTTCATTTACAATTTTTTCGCTTCGTGTCACAGCGCCACACCACTAAACTCTCAATTTTCAGGCCAAAGACGCCTTCACCACGCCTGTGACACATTTATTTAACCACACATTGTTCACGTCGATAGTCGCAATTTCACTCAATTCTAACCTGATATCATTGAATAACATCTTTACTAAGTCCGCCAAAAACCATTCGATTTAATAACAGATACAATATCCGAATTTTCGAAATACAAACACAAATCGAACAAATGCTTGAACACACAGGATAATTACAACCTCTGTATCCCCCTATGTCAATCCCATAACGCTTGTCACCAAACGTGACAAATCAAAACGCTTTTGTGTTTACAATTTTAGAAATAATATCTCCGAACGTAGTTCGAATTAACTTCCAATAAGTTGAAAGAAAGCAAGCAGCCTCGCAAAAGGCCTCCCTGACCTACATCCGGAATCGCATTAAAAATAGCTTCGCTCCCCCCCCCCCCCCGAGCAAACAAACAGCCGACATCTTGTTACATCCGTCGCCACCCCGTGTTATCTAATGAACTTTCGCCACCTATTAAATTAAATATTAGTGCGTGCCAAAGACAACACTTTACCTACAAAAATCACACACACCCACATAAGTTTAAAAAAAACGACAACATTAGGACTCAGTGAGTTTCACAGTTAGAAACAATGTGATCCACGAGTCGCACCAAACTTAAAACAAATTCGATAAGTTAGAAAAACTTAGGCCAACAAGACCAAAGATATCAATCGAGGACAATTTAAAGCTCTTTCTACCCATCCTAAAAAAACAGGAACATTCATTTGGCCTACAACTTTACATTCTTTCCCAATATATAATTTCTATTTATAATCTTACTTGCTCTTCTTTCTCGATGAACATTTTTTTTTCATTTTAATATCTTGTATATAATCATTATATAGCTCTTATATTTTATTTACCTCACCAATCAGTTTAGATTAGTGTCATTTTATTTTATTTTTCTTTACCAAAACTTATTTACTTTTGCTTTATGACTCTATTCTATAATCAACTTTATATTTAATCTTTCGTATCTAATAATCTCAAGTTTATATTTCATGTTTATAGCACTAATTTGCATTTATCATTTTATATTTTTTCTCACTTTATAAATTAGATATTATTTACATTGTTTCACCTTCCGCTACCATGTCAATGCTATCGAGTATATTATTGCTCATTATTTTTTTTTTTCATTTAATATTTTCACTTTCTATTACCCCTTATATACTGCTGTAGTGTGTAAATCTTTGTATCATATCATCACTATTTTTATTTATTTTTTAAGATTACTTTGCATTTAACTTCGCAATTCTATTTTCGATTTTTCAAATCCTTTAACGCTATATGCAAAGCCTTAATTTCGCAAGTTCATATCTCAATGATATATTCTTTTATAATCAAACTAAAACTCATGATCTAAAAACAGGGCAATCTTCAATAACCTCTTAAACAACCACTTTAAAGGTCACTTCTTAAGAATTACTAACATTCCTTTTCCGCAGGAACTTTTAACTCCTTCGCAGGCTAGACTTGACCTCCTTTGATTTCGTAATTAACAATCTTGACACATCGTCCCCCAGATTTACCTTCTCCCAACTTCTGGCTTGGATACGTGCAAATTGTATTTTTTTTTTATTCCAGGGCACTCTCATGCCACACGCTGGCACATTTTTTTTTTATTTTTCTCTTTTTCTCGCTAAGCCCCTGACGACTCTAATTAAAACTTTGATTTCTGGTCACTGATCTTCGCCCTCTTTATCCTGCATGCGTACGTCTTAACGACTAATTACTAAAACCCATAACAATCCCCTTATCTTACTTTTCGATTGTGGTACTGTAACTTTATTAGGTCCTTAAATTTACATGTGAAACATGGCCTAGGTTTTCCGCGCCGTGCACATTAAATGGTTTGGGACTTGAGTCAAAGTGACATTGCCTCAACCAAGTAATAACTAACCCCTCAACCCTTTCTAACGCCCATCACGAAGAGATCATGATTTTCCCATCCAATCATTTATATTTTTACCAATAATCATTATATGTTCTCTATTAAATATTTTATTCATATTTTTATTTTTACTTGTATGTTTAATATTAGTTGTTTATGCTTTATTCTCTCTTATGGATATACCGAAATCAACCCCATGTTATATACCAACTCACTTTAATTAATTTCTAAAAAAATTACTTCCTTAATAACAGTCTTCCTATTCCGCTCTCTTAAATCCCTCCATATGAACCCTCTCACATCCGGGGCCATCTGTGATGATTTAAGACCATGGAATTGTTGTAAATAGTCTAAATATCCACTACCACATGTTCCACCCCATGACTGTATATAACTTCTTATGTACTGCACATAGAAAGCCTCAACTAACATCAATCTGTACCGCGTAAGAATCTAATAAAGTATTGCAACTGTACAGATAGAAGGAATGGAGAGAGACAGGAGAAAGTTAAGGTTAAAACAAATCAGGCTTAGAGGATCGTAGAAGTCAAACCTAAGAGGTAGGCCTAGAAGAGAACATAATTATTAATAACGCCACAGTTAACCTTCTGACCCCGGACACCCTGCGAGCTAAGTTTAAACCAATATTTCCGGACAAGACAGGACGTATCTTGTGACCAGAAGTTATAAAAGTTTGAGAGACGCCCAATTTCCGGAACAAGACCGGACGTATTTCTTCCGTCAAAGAGATAAGCCCGGCCCAATCAGAAGACAATACCTAAGTAGGTCAACCAATAGCCCACTACCACGTGAAAAAGTCCCGCCAATTAGGAAAGAATCACCTAAATAGGTCAGCCAATTAGAAAGCAGCAAGGTCGTGGTGTTAAATCGAGGCCCTAGAATTGCCAGTCTTCGCTTGGAACTCAACGGTAACACTTGCTCTTAAGATCTCTCTCTCTCTCCTCATCCCATTCCTTCTTGACGTCAGACGCTTTTAGTGGAATCTCTGTTTGTTTATTTCACCTTTGGCCCAGCTGTGTCGCCTTCCACCACGACTGCACGGTAGAGTTGACATCGAGGTTCGTCTAGCATCAGGTAACACTGGTCCCAGAGGTCCCAAGATATCACATATATATAAAAGTATCATAGCAAATCATAAGGAAGTTGTTCATTTTAGCATGTATATCGGGAGTCAGACAATAACTCTGAAAAATAACACAGTGACCTTTATTGAAGACACACGGGAAAAACGATGTGAACAAAATTGTCTCTGTCTCCTTTAAAAAACAAAACAAAAAACAGACGACTAACAACATCAAAGGCTTTCCACTTCCTTAAGTTTTATCCATGAATGTAGTTGATCCCTTGGATTCCGCCATACTAGTGGAAAGTAGCAGATTCAAATCTAAATAATTTTGTACATTTTCGTACTTCTATAGCTATGATCGATCGTATAGATTTCAAACTGCCGATACTTTCAAGATAGCAAAATCAAATCTCTTAGATCCGAGCGAAAATGAAGGAGAATGTTCCCTATCTGCTGGTCTGAGAGGAATTGAGAATTTCCTTTGTTGAGGAAACGTAATTAAAGATGGCGTCAGGGTGAAATAAGTTCCATCAGGAGAATGTGGGAGTACAACCGAATGTTGTGTATTTGACCGTTGGTATGTGAAGCTTCAGATAATAGGACTTTAGAATCACTTGGAGGAATGTTTACATGGGGGAAATCATTAGAGGAAAACAAAGGTCCAACTCGGCCTTGAAGTTGAGTGTTTGCCGAAATCTTGCCAAATGTTGGCTCAGCAAACTGCTTCAAACTCAGGAGACTATGGAACTATTTAATTGGTTCGGAGTTCAACCTGGGTGGGTTCAGCTACTGCTCTACCATTCCTGGATAGTTTACATTTATTTGACTGATTGACCTAGTTTCCTAGAGCTTGGAAATTCATATAACACTATATCTGGAGACTATCCTTTGACTTAAACCAATTTTGTTTAACAAGGTTTGCTCATTACTCATATATAAAAACCCAGTGGTAGTTCAAAAGTTTATAAATGGCTGAAAGAGGAATTTTTATTTTGGAAATTTCTAGGAATATTATACGCTGTTTTGTATACGCAAAATAAGAATTACACAACCTCCTTTTTTATAAAATAAAAGTATAATATCAATATTAAAAATATTCTAAAACTAACATATCTTCAAAGCTCTATTTTAATTTTATTGATGCGGAAGAGATTTTAAATGTGGATAACAATTTTGTAATAGCGTTTGTTCCTACGCCAGATTGGACTGTTAGAATACAGAAATTTGAAATTTTTAAGAAAGGAAATCGTAATATTTTATTATTACCTTAGTTAAGCACGTAGATAATTCTGTACCCGAATGCAATCGTTGACATCTGAGAGTGGAAGTGGGGGTTATACTTGCGACATAGCGTTTAGACGCTATGGAAAAATATTAGTATTTCCATACCCAACATTCAGATCCAACTAGGTGTATTATTTACTTATGTTTCCAGGCTTTTGTATTAGTGGCCATCAAGCAGAAGATCTGTGCTTGAAGCTTACCATAGTTTTGTTAAACGCCGTCACCAATAATAAACCATCAAAGACAGAAGAATATATACGCAGAAGAAATATACAGTACTTTTATCGATTTTTTGTATTAAACTGACGAAATACCTGGACTGATGAGTCAAGCCTTCCCAATTCCTGTTAATATTCATTACATAATGGTAGAAATTGGCCCTTTATTTAAAAACTAAATAGCGTTGAATGAATCTACACTATACATACAGAATGCGCTACACCTATTGGTACATATTTGCATATATTGTACCTAGGTAAATATCTCTCAGAATATTTATATTGTAGATATGACATATTCGCCTTTTAAAATGACACAATCTAGAAGGTTCATATATTAACATTACATTTTTGTATGTTCGATAAAATAATTCCTTGTATCAATATTGATGTTGAAATATCAAGCGCCTCCAGGGATAGGGTTTTTTATTTTTCACAATTCCGTCTATAGCTTTCGGGCATAATAGTTTTAAAAAGAAAAAATTTAAATATGAATTTTTTTATCTGCAGCAGTTTTATGTAAAATAATATTTGATTATATTTAAACTCTTATCCTTCTGGCGATGTATTGTGTTTTCTCCTGTAGAAGAGCTTCCATGCCCGAAAGCTAGAGAGATTTGTGAATTAAATAATTTAAATAGAAACTTATCCCAGGAGGCTTGATATTTTCACCTCAATTTTTATATGTATTGACCTATATTGTTGCACCGGGCTGCGGTTTGGCAGATTCTTCAGTCTTGATTCTCTCCTCAGACGCGTCTTGCATCTTTCCAGAACGTGTCTCAACCATTCTACAAGGTTAAACCAGTCAATAATAAGACAACTATATATTTAGGTAGCACCTAGAATCTCTCTTTATTTATCATATCAGAGTTTAAAGCAGGTGGAGTATTTAAGTGTATAAAAATACAAATGTTTTATAGTACATAATATTTTATAGTAATAATCTGTTTTATAAAATAAATAAATATATAATTTAAATTTTAAATATATTAAAAATAATATTATAAATTTATTTTAAAATACGCGCATTAATCATGATGCAACACTTCCCCCTCTCCAGAGGTCGTCACGTCCTCGTGAGTGACCTCATCAATTCTTTCAAAATGGGGTTTGAGTCTTTAGACATGGACAATCAATGGGTCTTGGCCAGGATTATCTTTCGGCTCAATTAAGTAATTTACGTTGGATAGCTTCTTTAATATTCGATATGGGCCAAAATATTTTCTCAATAGTTTTCACTTTTTCCGATTTTCCTGACTGGTGTCCAAATGGCCACTAAATATCCTGGTTCATAGATTCTCTCGTTGTGTTTTTTGTCATAGTTTGATTTCATTCTTTTCTGAGTCTTCTTTGTGTTGTTAATGACTACCTGTCTCGTCCTTGCTATTTTACCTAAGTAATTTTCTATATAATCGTCGTAATCGTCCATGTTACTGTAAGAGGGGCATGGGTTCCCTCCCAAACAACAGGAAAAATGGAGAGTAGCCTGTGGTTTCTTGAATCGTGGTATTATACGCGTGGGTGATAAAAGGTAGGATTTCGTCCCAGTTCTTCTGATCCGTATTCACATACATGCTGATCATATTGATTAAAGTTCTATTTAGCCGTTCCGTTAGTCCGTTAGTCTGGGGGTGGTAGCTCGTCGTGAAGCAATGTTTAATTTTGCACATTTTCATAACCTCCTTCATCAAATTGCTAGTGAATTGTGAACCTCTGTCGCTGATAAGAAATCTTGGAGCCCCGTGACGTGAAAATATATGTTTGATTAAAAATATAGAGACTTCTTTCACTGTCGCTTCTGGTACTGCCTTTGTTTCAGCATACTTGGTATAATAATCCGTCAACACAATCATCCATTTCCTTCTTCTTTTCGTTGATGGCAAGGGGCCAACAAAGTCAATTCCGATTCTTTCAAAAGGGTAGTTAGCTGGGGGAATAGGTTGTAAAAGTCCAGATGGCAACTGATTTGAACCTTTCCGACTTTGGCAAAGATGGCACGTCTTTACAAATTCGGAAACATCTTTCAGCATGGGGGGCCAAAAGTATTTATTCTTCAATCGGTAAGTGGTTCTGGCGACGCCCAGATGACCATTCAACATATGGTTGTGGTATTCACTCATGATTTCCTTCCTTCTCTTCTTTGGCACTACCAGCAACCATGCCCTACCTTCAGGATTTGGATTTTTCTTGTAGAGACACCCATTTTCTTCTTTAAAGTTCTGTGTAATTGAACGCTTGTTTCCACTAAGGTTCTCCTTAATATTCTCAATGAAATCATCCTTTTCGTCTATTATTTGATTCAGAAATAGTCTTTCATAATCTTCGTCCCATTCATTTTCTGGTAAGAGTCCTCTAGATGGACCATCAGCGTCCAGGTGTTTTTTTCCCGATTTGTGCATGATTTCGAAATTATATTCCTGAATCTTCAGTGCCCATCGTGTGCTAATCGACCGGTCGGATCTTTCAAATTCTTAAGCCAGCATAGTGCGTGATGATCAGTGACGATTTTAAAGTGCCTTCCATATAAATAGGGCCGTAATTTTGATATTGACCACACCGCAGCTGAACATTCCTTTTCGGTGGTTGAATAATTTTGCTCAGGTTTACTTAGGGTTTGGCTCTGATATGATATTACCTTCTCTTCGCCACCGATATTTTGAATTAGTGTTGCGCCTAAGCCGACGTTAGAGGCATCTGTGTGAATGCAGGTGGCTGCATTTGGATCAAAGTGACCTAAAATTGGCGGATTTATAAGAGCTTTTTTAAGGTTTTGGAACGCTTCTTCCTGTTCTTCTGTCCAGATAAATTGCACATTTTTTCTTATGAGACTGGTCAATGGGTCAGCGATCAATGAGAAATCTTTAATGGATTTTCTATAATATGAGCACATTCCTAGGAATGATTGCACTTCTTTGGCCTTCTTGGGCTGAGGAAAATCTCTAACGGCTTTGATATTATATTCGGCAGGTTTTATACCCTCTTGGTTGGTTATATGACCAAGAATCTCAAGTTCTTCGAAAGCAAATCTGCATTTCTTAGCGTTCAGTTTTAAATTAGATTCGCTGAAGCATCTGAGGACAGCTTCAAGTCTTTTAATGTGGGTTGGGAAGTCCGAGCGGTATATAATCACATCGTCCAGGTAGCAAAGGCAAATCTGCCATCTCAGATTTCCGAGGACATTGTCCATGTTCCTTTCAAAAGTAGCAGGGGCGTTGCATAGACAGAAGGGCATTACGTTGAATTCATATAATCCATGTGCCGTAGTGAAAGCCGTCTTCTCTTTGTCTCTCTTCAATTTCGACTTGCCAATATCCCGATTTGAGATCTATTGCTGAGAAGTACTTGGATCCTTGGAGAGTATCCATTACATCATTAATTCTTGGGATTGGATAAACATCCTTCACTGTTACTTCATTTAATTTCCTGTAGTCCACACAAAATCTGTATTTGCCATCTCGTTTTTTGACCAATATAACGGGAAAGGACCAGGGACTTGAAGATTGTGTCTAATTATTCCTTCTTCAAGCATCTCGTCTATTTGATCCTTTATGATGGTTCGTTCCTTAGCGCTTACCCGGTAAGGCTCGTGCTTTATCGGTTCTGCGTCTTCTGTATGAATCTGATGTTTTGCCAAATTGGTCCTGCCTAACCTCGATGAGAACCAATCAGTATACACTTGGCCAAAATTTGTTTTAATCTCTCTTGTTCTTTAAATGATAAATTTTTGTTTATTTGAAATTGTATTTCGTCATTTTCATTCTGCTTCTCTATATTTTCTATAAAATTCACCTCTGCAGGAAGACTTCCATAAGCCAATGTTTGGTCTTTCATTATTTTTAAAGGTCGAGGATAAGGGTTCGTTATCCAGATATGGGTTTTCTTATCCGTGACAGTGAGCAAACTTCTTGCCAATCGAAGACCATTTGTTTGAGTCATTCTGTTGTTCTCTTCGATGACATATTCTCCATCCTCTTCTTCTATTGAGGACCTAATCAATTTAATAGATAGTTTAGGTATAACGGTATCTGTAGTGCTCTTTATTTTTTTATATCATAATTGCTTACGTCATGATTACTCATCAAATTATATTTTATTGTTTCTCTTTTACAATCAATTTTAGCATTCATTTTTTAAAGGAAATCTCGTCCAAGAATAAGAGTTCGTAGATGTGCGTCCATTACTACAAATTCGTGGGATAATTCAGTGTCATCAATTTTTAAATCTAAAATAATGCTACCTACCATATCTAATTTTTCCCATCGGGTCCTGAACACGTTTTAGTGAGACTCTTTATTTCACGGCCAGCAAAAATTGCTGTTCTTAGGTCGATCACTGAAAGATCGGCGCCTGTATCAATCAAAGCTTCGCATAACCCTATCTTGTCCACATCAATATTAATTTTGTACCTAGGGTCAAACTTTCTAATTCCATTTATGGTTGACTTGCTTTGATTGAAGGAATCAGGCTCGACACTTAGTTTAAATCTTCCAACACGGAATATCTATTCCGTGTAGGAATATTCGTTCGTGTGTCATTACAAACATCCGCATAGAGGCAAGGCCGTGTATAATCTTTTCTTTCGTCCGTTTGTAGATTTTCTTGACTCTTGTCTTGGGAAACTGAGGGGTCCTCTTCTACGATCCTCACAAACTTGACCCTACAATAACGCGCGATGTGTCCTGGCCTATTGCACTTAAAGCATATAGGTCTTCCGTCCTCCGTCCTGCTTTTGTTTGTAGCTGGACTCTTGTTGTAGAATTTATTTTGGTGGGTCTGTCTCTGCGTGAAACTTGAATTTGCATAGGCAGGTCGTCCAGCGGCAGAGACCTGGGGCGAGGGGTTGGCCTTGTATTGTCTGGGAGCAGGAACCTGGGGCTTGAAGGTGTTCTGGTGTGGTCTTCTGAACGACGGAGCGTTCTTCCATTGCTCTTGATGATGGGGACGAGGAGAGCGTGGTACATTATGTAGAGCCTTTGACTTTTCTACACGTTCTTGATAATTATTTTCAAACAAATCCATCTTTTTACACAAACTTAGGAGTTCGTTGGTTTAAGTAGAGGGCAAAAGAGTATTCTTTCTTCAACCCTCCAATAACCCAATTTATTTTAGTCTCTTCTTCCATTTGGGGGGTCGACCTTGCTGCACAGAACCAGGATATCCTCTGCAAACCTGATTGCAGGTTCATTCCACTGCTGCATTCTGTTTAGCCTCATCTTCATTTCTTCTTTGTTGGCGTCTGAGGCAAAATCCTGAATTAGGCGGCTCTTGAAATGTTCCCAGCTGGTAAAACTTTTCTTGTGTAGGTCCAGCCAGGTTTTGGCGCTACCAATCATATTCATGGCTGCATAGCGAGAAATAATATATTCTGCCCAGTGGTACAGGAAGCCAATTTCTTCAAGAGACTCAATCCATGGGCGAGGGTCTTCTGTTCCATCATACTTGGGGATGTCGATGTTGGGGTTCAAGACAACTGGGTCGGCACGTGCATCTCGACCAATTGTTGCACCGGGCTGCGGTTTGGCAGATTCTTCAGTCTTGATTCTCTCCTCAGACGCGTCTTGCATCTTTCCAGAACGTGTCTCAACCATTCTACAAGGTTAAACCAGTCAATAATAAGACAACTATATATATATGTAGCGCCTAGAATCTCTCTTTATTTATCATATCAAAGTTTAAAGCAGGTGGGGTATTTTAGTGTATCAAAATACAAATGTTTTATAGTACATAATATTTTATAGTAATAATCTGTTTTATAAAATAGATAAATATATAATTTAAATTTTAAATATATTAAAAATAATATTATAAATAATTTTTAAAATACGCGCATTAATCATGATGCAACAATATATATACATATATAAACGTTTTACATGTGTGTGTGAAAAACAATAAAAAATAGAATGAAATAGAAATGCTCATGTAAGCCTGGTCAGGATATGCCTTTTTTAAATTTTCAATATATATGTAAATATAAAACGTTACACCAATGTAAGCAGATAAAAGTTATCTATTTGAACACACAAAGTTAACCACCTGACATCCAGACCATTGTATAATAAATATGGCAAAGAGAGGTTACCAGGAGTATCTTGGTCAAAAATGTCAAATATTGGAGAAAGTGAGAGTTACGAAAGTTAAGCACTTCAGGAGAGGTGAAAATATTCTTGTTTTCTATTGGCAAAGTTCTTGTATGTTTCGACAACCGTTACTTGGGGGGGGGGGGGGTGAAAGTTTGGGCTATGAGGCTTACTTGAAGTACATTTATTCAGCCTAATGGTATTTGCGCTCCCTCTGGCAAAATAGAGGCGTCAGAAAACGAATGAAATATCTCAGATGCTATCGACTTCACACTAAGGACATATATTATCAAAATGCCATTCCATTATATTCTCTATTTGAGTATTTATCTTAGGGTGTTGTTAAAGGACTGACTTCCTTAAAGATTACTTCCTATTTAGTTAGGTTGCTTCTGTAACTGACAGATTGAGGAAGATTCTAGTGACGGAGTAGGACGGAATTCTGTTCTTGTATATTTCATGATATAGCAATAGAACATTCTTTACCTTTATAACCATCCAACCTATCTCCCTCCATTTTTATACCCATCCAGTCTAGATCGTTCCAGCTTTATTTCTATCCAGTCTCGATGCCTCTATATTTCTATCCATCCAGTCTAGCTCCCTTCATCTTACTATCTATACAGTATAGCTCTTTTCAGCTTTATATCTATAAAGTCTAGCTCCCTCCATTTTTTTATCCACCCAGTTTAGCTCCCTCCAACTGCAGATCTACCCAGTCTAGCTTGCTCCAACCTTTTATTTACATGGCGGTTCGTCTGTTCCTGCATGCCCTACTCCACTCGGCCTCTGCTCGATAATCATGCACAGCCTGTAGCTCCAGTGATCGGTGATGACCCATCGGTCATGCAGCTGTATCAGGCCGCATATCAGGATGGCGTTCAACATCAACCAGCGGCCATCTGATCTGTTTATCCAGCTCTTTGGACAAGGCCTCAATTAAAATACAATTGCCGTCACATTTTCGTCAAAATCTAGGATCCACAAGTAGTCCCTGTCAATGGAATCAAGAAGAGAGACCATTTCATTGGTTGGAGAAGGACTCTTCATGGTTGGCATAACCTTTTGTAAGTAGCTGTATTATATTTTTATGTGAATATATTGCTTTATTTATTCACATTTCCTGGACAATAGAACGTACAATAAATACCATATAACTATATTCTACAAGAGAGGTTTTACCTCCTTGTATATATATATATAGACATTAATCATCATTCGTTCCAATAGACCATAAAATTCCAACTGTCAAAATGTTAACCAAGCGGATCTTTACACTCTGCAACTTTTTAAAGAAATAGGTACGAGTGAAGTATAGAGAAAAATGGGATATACATTATAAAATTAATATTACGCAGAAATGGGATCGAAATTTACTTTATTTCTCCTTTCGGATTAAGAACTATGCCTTAGGAACCTCTTCTCAAAATTTGCCAATAATGGAGACGCCCTTGAGAAGAAAAAAGTAATCTGCTTAATTGTTGTTGTCGTGTCCAATGAAGAGCCTCATATGTCCCCATGCATCTCTATTACAGCAGTCGCAATGTCGATTATCTTGGGTATGTAAAGCTGCTGCTCTGGGTCCATGTCATATTTCTGCAAGGCTGCGGCCCTTGCTGGGCATGAAAATATGTGCGCAGGTGTTAGTTCCACACCAGGATTTAGAAACAATAAATCATTAGTATATCAGCCTTCTCAAGAAACCGACCACCATTTTACCCTAGAAGGATCTCGTTGCCAATGATTCCAGTAAGGATCAAAGTTTTAAGATCATTTTTTGGTTGGAAGTTTGTTTAGGTAAATATATGGCTACATCAAGTATTTTTTATTTGGTTTCCGACGTTTCAGATACTCGCTGTCACTCTCTTCAGGGGAAGGAGAAAAGTGACAAGCGAATCACTGAATCGTCGGAAGCTAAATAAAAAATCGGTTGATGTAACCATACTAAAGTTTGAATCCCTGTGATCTCAGCGAATACAATAAGAGCGTATATACACTGCGTGACATTGAAAATGGAACACCAAGAAATAGTGGCCAGAAAATTATGCAAATTTCAGGGTAGACGCGCCTAACCGAGTTATGCAAATGATGTAAAATGCGCAGCTCTCGTGCGCACATGGAGTAAGATATAAGGGAAGGAACTTGCAGAAAGGACAGTATTCGTGTCGTTATTTCTTCAAGGAAAATCATTGTCGAAATTTTGTTCTTGTGTCAAAAGACACGTGTAATAACAGAGAATGCCAGGTCATCGTAAACGGAGGCAGTTCAAGCAGACAGACGCTTTCACGAGGGGCATGGTGATCGGACTGAAAAGGGCAGGTTGGTCCATACGTCAAATCGCAGCTGATACACACCTTGGTGCGTCTACGGTGCACCGACTGTGGAGAAGATGGTTGGAACAAGGAAATGTGACAATTTATAGGAATGTCGGTGCAACCAGAGTGACGTCAGCACGTGTGGATCGGCGTATCCTTCGACAAGCAGTGGCGGCCCCACAAGCCACTTGTACCGCCATCCTGCAACATGTGCAAGACACCCTAGATCATTCCATCTCGACCAGAACCATTTCCCGTCGATTGGTTGCTAATGGCTTGCACTCATGCCGTCCGCTAAGAAGACTGCCATTGACCCCACCGAATAACGTTTGGAATGGTGCCGGGCTAGATCGACGTGGATGACGGAATGGCACAGGGTCGTGTTCTCAGATGAGTCGCGTTTCTGCTTGTCCAGTGATAGTCGCCGTGTACGCGTGTGGCGTCGACGTGGAGAAAGGTCCAATCCGGCAGCAATTGTGGAACGCCCCACCGTGCGACAACGTGGAATCATGGTTTGGGGCGCAATCGCGTATGATTACAGGTCACCTTTACTTCGTATTCAGGGCACTATGACGGCCCAACGATACGTTGATGATGTGCTGCGACCGGTGACACTCCCCTACCTTCAGGGGGTACCCAATGCCCTTTATCAGCAGGATAACGCCCGTCCGCACACTGCTCGCATTAGCCAACAAGCTCTGCAAGATGTACAGATGCTTCCCTGGCCACCGTACTCTCCTGATCTCTCACCAATCGAGCACGTCTGGGACATCATTGGGCGCCGTTTGCATGCCTTGCCACAGCCGCGTTCAGAAGACGAACTGTGGCAAATGGTTGAGAGGGAATGGAGAGCCATCCCTCAGGACGCCATCCGTACTCTGATTGACTCTCTACCTAGACGTGTTGCTGCGTGCATCGCCGTCCGCGGTGGTCCTACTTGCTACTAAGCCGACGCCGTTCTCGCTCTCTGTATTATGACTATCATTTTGAAATAAAGATCACTGATTGTTCGTCCCTGTCTCTCTCTGTCTGCCGAGTTTCATCACTTTCTGGCCACTATTTCTTGGTGTTCCATTTTCAATGTCACGCAGTGTAGAAAGATTGAATTACCGACAGCAGCATCAGATGCTGAGAATCAAAGTTTATAATTCAAAGTTTTATTTTTGCAATAGGGTAATGGCTCATTGGTAATATCTCCTTTGTAGGTAATACTTTATAAGAGAGAATTGTGTATGAAATTTTTAAAAATCGCAACTCTTTTTCTAAATTTACTTCCTTAAAGGAAGCTTTCGGGCAAGCCCTTCTTCAGCTAGCTAAAACCCATAAACAAAGCAATGGAGAGAGAGATTATATAGCATTTTATGTATTAACATAAATTCCTCGTTAAAAAAAACTATATAATCTCTCTCCATTGCCTTGTTTATGCGTTTTAGTTAGCTGAAGAAGGGTTTGCCCGTAAGCTTACTTTATTCAAGTAAATAAAAAAAGAGTTGTGTGGAGTCTTATGGTAATTATTTTTTTGTAACGTTAAGTGTTAACGCCAAGTTTGCCAGGTTGTATTCAAATAAAGGAATATAAAATAGAAATTTGTGGTAATCTCTTAACTATATCCATTAACTTTTAATTTCCCTTTTTTTCCTGCCCGTTGATTGCAGTCAATATAATTGTTTGTCTGTCCATTCGCCCGGCCTATCTCCCTCCAATCACCGACGGGGTCACGGCAGCCTCCTTCCAACTTTCCCTTTCTTCGCCACTTTCACTCGGCTTCCTTCACTTAGGTGTTATCGCCAGAAATACCCCACAGCACCACAGTTTGAAATGAATTTCAAACTTCAAAGAGTTGGTGGATATAATTTTTATATTGTTGCACCGTCCTGGGAGGTTGGCTTGATGTCAATATTCGACTGGTCCATATCAATAAGGGTGATCATAAAACAAATTCATTTAAACAAGGCAAGTATTTACAGATTTCGCCTGATCTTAAAGTACAACTGATATATATATAGATATTATATAGCATTTCACGTATTAACATAAATTCCTCTTTAAAAATCCTATATAATCTTTCTCCATTGCCTTGTTTATGCGTTTTAGTTAGCTGAAGAAGGGTTTGCCCGTAAGCTTACTTTATTCAAGTAAATAAAAAAAGAGTTGAGGAGAGTGTTAGGGTATATATTTTGTAAGGTATAGCATTATAATTTTTGCCATATAACTTCTACTATAAAGTTTGCCAGGTGTTATTCAAATAAAGGAACATACAATTGATTCAAGATATGCCTTTATTTTAATATATATATATACTAACAATACAACAACCTATTTTCACCTATATGTAAAAATAAAAATTAAATGAATATATAGCGGCATATTATATATTTTCTTTTGTTGTATTTTTCTCTGTGCCTTCATAAAATATAAATGAAAATGAATAAAAGAACCCCTGATTTGCCTATGTTACGTTCTACTAAATAAATGACGATCCTAAATGACAATCAGAGAAGAAAGAGAACACACAAGGCCTTTATTAAGACACTAGACGAATGGCCCGGGCAACGCCCGGGGTTTACCCGAGTGCGAATATATTTTAAAAACGTTGACTTGGGTGGTCGCTATTAACAGGGTGGTCTGTATAGACAGGTGGATGTATCACACAGCTGATAACAGGGTTGTCTAGAGTGGTCGCTATAGACAGGGTGGTCTGTATAGACAGGTGGATGTATCACACTGCTGATAACAGGGTTGCCTAAGGTGACCGCTATAGACAGGGTGGTCTGTATAGACAGGCAGCTGATAACAGGGTTGTCTAGAGTGGTCGCTATAGTCAGGGTGGTCTGTATAGACAGGTTTATGAGAGAGGCAAACTTACAGGTTTTGACGCCGCAATCCCCAGAGAGAGTGTTTTTTGTTGCATCATGCTGTGACTCACACGATGACCCAAGGTCAACAGGGGTGGAGCAGCAAGCTTAAGCCTATCACCGTCTGGCGGCGCTGCTTGCGAGTTATATCTACAATTCTGCAAATAACTCTAAGGATATTCAAGATATTCAAGAAATTATTTTTCGAAAACCTTTCCGGGGATATACCTAATAATATCCCAGAATTTCATGGCGATTGGATGCATGGTTTTTGAATAACAGGGTTGTCTAGAGGGGGGCAGGGAGGACACGTGTTCCCTGACAGCCAATGAGCGCGCATTCTATCCGTGAGCTTCAGACAAACAGACAGAATAAGGCAAATATATAAGTAGATCAGTATTATACAGATTCTCCTCTTTCATTGACGGCTTGCAGGAAAGTGAATCTAATAGACGATAAATCGAAAAACATAAAACAAAGCTTATATTCTGTTTTATATACGTCAACTCCGCTATTTATTCTACAGAACCATCCAAAAATTCAAATAATTTGATTTTTCTCTCTATTCTGATATAGAGATAGCCATTAAACAACTTATCAAAGGAGTCACTGATCAAATTGACATTCAGGACATATTGACTATGTCCATAGAGGACCATAGTGGACTTATGTCCATAGAGACCAATTCTTCTAGTACCTCAAAGCGAATAAAATACCCACGGAGTTAAAGAAAGCATTAGATCTAAAAAAAAAAAGAAACAAGAAGGACTATAAGAAACTATAGATGTGCAGTGCCTTAGCTCGCCTTTATATAGAATATCACTCGAATCTTACTAAATATAGAATGAAAAATAATTTGAAGATGAATAGCAACAAATAGCACACTGGTTTGAAGTCGGAATTCTCGTTATCAATTAATTCTCATCACATAGTGTCACAACTCTCAGAGAAAACCTTCAACCTCTATGCTTTATTGACTTTAAGAAAACATTTGACACCTTAAAACATAATTCAATGCTGTCAACTTTAATGAGAAATTGATCATGCAAATTTTAAAATAGTCAAATACATGTATACCGATTGTAATATTGAAATATATATACTTAATCAATTCCTCAACATTGCTAAATAGGAGAATTCAACATGGAGAAGTGAAATCACTCAATCTCTTCGCCACGGCTTTGGAAATCTCACTCCAGAAAAAAAAAGATCGAAAAGAAAGAACCATACAATATCGAGACAGTGATAAATTGAACATTCAATTGTTTGCTGGTAACATGTTACTTTTATTACAATATTCTCTTTTCTAAATTTAAATTAAATCTAGGGGAATTGCTAAATATATTATCAGAAATTAGTATTGAAATGAATACTGATAAAACAAGTAAATTAAAAATGAATTCGCTTATCAATTCAAATATTCAAGTTACTACTGTGGCAGACGAATCTGGGAAAAGCAGTAGGAATGGATAACGACTAAGGAACAGAACCGGAAAGAAGTAAAAGAGCATGGTAAGAATTTAACTAAATATAAAACGCTATTACAGACAGAAAGAGTATTAACTCCCACTTGATATAAGATCAAAACTGCACGCAATCATGTTTTATCTATGGAAGTGAGAGAAACTTAGAATACCACCAAAATTAGAAGAGAGTGAAGCCAAATACAACTCAATGGTCAATTGAAGAGGAGTATGTGGTATATATACGTATATATACCACTTGATACATGATTAAAACTGCACAACATTCATGTTTTATCTATGGAAGTGAGACAAACTTAGAATACCACCAAAATTAGAAGAGAGTGAAGCCAAATACAACTCAATGGTCAATTGAAAAAGGAGTATGTGGTATGTATACATATATATACCACTTGATATATGATAAAAACTGCACGACAATTAGGTTTTATCTATGGAAGTGAAACTTGGAATACCACCAAAAAATAAGAGCAAAGCCAAATACAACTCAATGGTGAATTTAAAAAAGAGGAGTATGTGGTGTATATAAGTAACCTTGATAGTAGAAGACCGTCTGAATAAGAAAATACTCTCCTTCAGAGATGTAACTTTTTCAATAAGCCAGACACTATTCGGAATTAAGGATAGCCGTAAAACTCACTTACTGGTATCCAAGATATATGGAGAGAAAATAGGGAAGACATCCGTAAGATGAAAAGATCCAATGATTAAGACATGGCAACAACATAGTGCTGATGGCAGATACACTTCCAAAATCGTGTTTCTCCTGTAGAAGAGATTTCATGCCCGAAAGCGCTAGAGATTTGAATTAAAATAAAATATAAAAAACTTATCCCTGGAAGCCTGATGTTCTCACTTTTAAAAATGTTTTACATAAATTGGACATGTCCATTAACTATTCTAAAACAATGAATATAGAGGAATGTTGGATCCACATGAGAGTGCCATAAAATAAATGTAGTAGTAGTTATAAAGATAGCGCCGTTCCCGTGGCGTGACATGAAGGGGGAAATAAAAAGGTTATTGGTTTCTATATTTATATCTTAGGTGTGGAAGTATTTTAGTAAAATTTTTCTTGATTAATTTCTAACCCAATCTGCTGTAGTCAATATTTATCCCGACACCAACATGCTACCTTTCCTTCTAGAAATTTCCTAAAATAACAAGTGACTTGAAAATATTGTTTTAAACTTTTCTAATATTTGTGAAAAATAGTACAAAAGTGAAATTTTATTTGGATCAGGTGGATGCGCCATCTATCGGAATAAATTTCAACTAATCTTTGATTTTTTATTATTCCAGAATTGTCCAAATACCGTTTCTTGATTAATCAAGAATTCTGTAATAGTTGAAAATCAACGATTAGTTTATATCATTTCGATAGATGGCGCAAGCCATCAACAACTTTTAGTTACACGATTAGGAGCTGCCTTTTATTAATATCAATAATCTTGTTTTAATCGTGTTTTCTAATCTTCAAACTAGAATATAAACTTTTGGAAAATCTCATAGAATGCAAATTGTTATTTTTATCAATATCGAACATTTATCTTGATTTTTAATTTTATATATTTGACCAAAAGCACACACACAATCAAATTAAATATTTATTATCCAAATAAGTCGCATTTCTCTAGTTAATCAAGTAAAGGAAGATATCGATAATTCAATACGTTTTTTAACACGAAATTCCTTTATTGAATTATTCGTGGCAAACTCTCGAGCCAGAGCACTTCAACATATACCACAGAATAGCCACAAAAAATAATTTGGATAATAGATAAATACACTCATGGACGAATACTTGAAAAATGTGTACCTTTTAGCATGTTTATCGGAATTTAGACAATAACTCTGAAAGATATTTGATACACAGTGACCTTTATTGAAGACACACGAAATAACCAAACGTGAACAAAATTGTCTCTGTCTTTTAAAATATATATATATATATGACCGGTGAAATATAAGAATTTCCACTCCCTAAGTTATGTCCATGAGTGTATGTAGTTTAGACAAAAAAAGTTCAAAATATTTCAATAATCTATTATTATACCATTTTATCAATTCACCTCTATTTCACCTCTATTCATTAACTATAATTTCTACAAAAATAATTTAATTCAAATGGACAGGCGAAAATATGAAAATTTGTTTGTTATATCCATATAAACAATAAATATTTTGGAGGATTCTTTAATAAAGAAAAGCCTATATGTCGGTCTTTTATTCCATTCAAGCCATGTAATTTTAAGGCAGTTAACCCTAATAGATGAAAATTGGATTCTGGTTTGAAATTTTTTTCCCGACTTTTTTTTTTTAAGTTAAACCAGCGAACTATTTGGGATTTATTTTATGAATATCCTATCTTTCTTCCTAGGCAGATGTTATGTTTGCATTAATTTATGTGAAGTTAGTTTTAGTTAGAAATTCGGTATTCTAGAATAAGGAAAACTAGTTTTTTTGGGCAAAAGGTTTCTTTATTTATCCTTTCAAGCTTTCGAGAAAAGTTTGCTCTTCAACGGGCAAATCCGTAATCAAAAGAAAAGAGCGTGGATCAGACTATATTCGTCATTACTACAAGGTAATAAGATCAAATCCAAATAAATAAATAGTGTGCGTTGTTACCGTCACCATAGAAAAGACTAAATGAGAAAAAATAGAGGGAGAATATGGTTTTACGGGCTACTTACTGAAGTGTATGATTTTCGAGCCCAGAAAAAAATGCGACGGCCGGGAATTGAACTCAGGTCAACTGCTTGGAAAGCAGCTATGCTAGCCATTATACAATCGTCGCTTAATGAGAAAAAATATCACAGCAACAACAACATTCGCCCAAAATTTGGATGGGTTACACTTGACTCGCCCGCTCAAGTCTATCTGGAGACTTTTCCGGGCTCATCTACAGAAGGTTTAGTGGTGGATCTGCTAAGGAGAGCAGGTCAAGAGGTGAATCGCTTCTCCCGGATATGTACAGGTTATGATACTAGAGTGAGCAGAGAGTTAAATAAAGGTTATGAAAGTATAAAAGTATAATACAAGTTCATACACAAGGGCAGCCAGGGGAATAATGGGAGGGTTTAATCATTATTTTATTTATTTACTTATTCATTTTTTCCCATTTTTTAAATAATTCTTTATGGTTAAAATTATAACAGTGATGCCTCTCTTTCTCTAGTGTTTTAATTATTTTTTTTTATGATTTTTTAAAATTTAATTATATTTTATTTATTTATTTATTTTTCTTTATTGTTATTACTTTATTTTTAAATTTTCCTACGGGCTAAAAATGGAGGGGATAGCAAAGGAGACTATATACAGTTAGGGCATCATTATGCCAAAAGGAAGAAAGTGATATGATGGAAAAAAATATCACAGCATGTTCTTAAATAGTACTATTATCAAATATGTAAACAAGAGTGCAGATAAGAAGAAATAGTTTACACATTTAATAACAGTACTATTTAAGAACATGCTGTGGTTAGTACTATTTAAGAACATTGGTTAGTAGCCCGTAAAACCATATTTTCTCTATTTTTCTCATTTAGTATTTCGTCTGATGTTGGTAATAACGCTGTTACCGAAACTTCATACGCTATTTATTTATTTGGATTTGGTCTTATTACCATGTAGTTATAATATAAATTGTACCTCATCATATATTCGCTATTATAAATTTGTGATAGTGAATGCCATCCATATATGTTATACATGTAGCCTGGATATATCACATAGATATTAAGAAATCAGATGAAATTAAAAACAAGCCTTTCCACTCTTATTTTCTACCACAGCACCTCTAGTAAAATATGATGTTTTATACCTAAATAATGTCTTTTGAACCTAAATCCTTACTTTTATCTTTCCTCATTATCACAGAATTGTGGAGTAAGACAAATTGCTAAAAATCACAAAACATCGTAACTCTTTTTATTTACTTGATAAAAGGAAGCTTTCGGGCAAGTCCTTCTTCAGCTAACTAACTTACGTTTTAGTTATATGAATAAAATTTTCTCCCGAAGGTTTCCTTTTTATTACGTTAATAAAAGAGTTGCGCGGCGTCTTATGATTTTTGTAATTTTATTTCTCTATTCATTCCTCAAAATCAATTTTAATCTCATAGTTTGTAATATATAAGGATATTTGTGTTCGAAGTGATATTTCGCAGTAAAGTTCATTTAGGAGCTGTTCCTAAGAGTTTCAGAGTGTATGTGGAATTACAATTATTCGAATAGCCCCATCTTACTCTCCTGCTGCCCATATCTGCATCACGTGATCAGAACCTCATCACCAAATGTAGCCTCACGATCGGAGTCAATATAAAAAATAATAATTTTGAAGATCATTTGTTAGTTGGAAGTTTGTTTTGAAAATATATGTCTACATCAACCAATTTTTTAATTAGTTCCGACGTTTCAGTGACTTGTTGTCTCTCTCCTCATTCAAGAGCGAGCCACGTCGAAACTAAATAAAAAACTGGTTGATGTAGCCAAGGATAAATTTTTAAAACACAAAATTTAATTACAAATTATCGGTAGTTTATTTTAAAAATGGAGATTTCTCTTAATTTTATTATTTTCAATATATGGCCTGCAATTTATATTCAGTGTTTTCAACTAATTTGTTCAAATTTTCCTCTCAGATGGGTATTGTAACATATAAATCACAGATTTATGTGTTTGACTGCAATAAATCGAAATAAACATAAAAAGTACCGGACTACCTGTGCTACCACTTGTTTGAAAATTTATATTCAAATTTTACACTACTAAAATATAATAATTAATTAAATACTGCACTTTTTAATACACTTATATGTATGCAACACATAAGTTTGGGAGGATGATATTCATGTTCTAAAAAAGAGGGCACATCTCTCTTTAATTATATATTATTAGTAAAGTTTTTTTTTTAGGGTGATTTAAGAAGAGTTTTTTTACATACCGTATATATGTATCTTTTAGCATGTTTATCGGAATTCAGACAATAACTCTGAAATATATTTGGTACACAGTGACCTTTATTGAAGACCCACGAGATAACCAAATGTGAACAAAATCGCCTCTGGTTCCATCGAAAAAAAAAATAGACGATATCAAAGACTTTCCACTTCCTTAAGTTTGTCCATAAGTCTATGTGTTTAGTAAATAAATGTTTTTTCTGCGATACGGAACACAAACATTCCTAGAATACACAGCGAAGGCTGAAAATATAGATAAATGGTTTACATATTAACATATGGTCCTACTGGGTCCTCACACAGTTTGAGAATACATAGGTGTCCGGGATGATGGAATTCTAAATTTTATTGATGGTAAAAGTATATTTAAGTAAACATAATTATATGTAATATGCGCAAACATTTTATTGGATTATGGTATATGTTCCAATGAAAGATACAGATATTTAGATTATTTCGTTTTGTCTATTTTAAAATGAAGAGAGAAGATAACTTTTCTGTCTTCGAAATCCTTTCTTTGGAATATGTTTCCAAACATTATCAGAATCGTTCCAAGATCAACACCTTGTTTGATGGAATTCTTATGAATTTTATGCAAGAAGCCTTTCTGCATTGACGAGCCTAGTCCACAGGCTTAATTCTGGTGTGGGCAGATCTCTTTTACGAGTTTAAAACTTTTCGTTATTTTTTTTATTGCTAGTTGTGAATAAGAAACGCTATATCCGATATGGAAATTGTATCTATTTATAATAGCTAATACTGTATTAGAGTATATATCTGAATTATTAGTAGAGACTGATATATTATTACCATCATCACTTTTTTATAAAAGTGGGAAAAATACACACGTTTATATATAGTATAAGCAGAAAGTTGAATCCAAAAAATAGGTATTTACAAAATATTATATGCTATGATAGAGGTTGAAAGCAGGAAGTTATTAAAATGATTAGTGCCGTATAGAGAGAAAGTAAAAAATCAAGAATAACTACAATGAGGTATGCTATAGAGTATAAATTATTTATTTTAGATTTTAAATCAAGACGTACAATATCGAAGTTCCTCAGATTGTTTGAAGTAGTCTTTATGTGAGAAAAAATGGTTGCATCTTTTTGTAATCTCTGACCATATATAAAGAGAAAGAGGTATTTTTATTCAATTCCTTCAGTTTTAAAAATACAATTTCACTTATCAATATCATACGCTTTAATACGATTATATTTATTAATTAATACATAAACGATATAATAATAACAACTTTCAGGATTTGATTTATTTTAAACATATAACTAATTGCACAAATTGTGGACAAATACCATCTATATCTAGGAAGTATGTGCTTAAAAAAAAAAAAAAAAACGTGAGTATATATTTACTCAATGAAAAAAAAAATCAATAAAAAACATTTCAATTCGTTGAAGAGGAAAGGAGTGAAAGGGAAAGTTAATGGGTAAATTTCCATTATGATGCTTTAAACGTTATTCCTTTTCTATCTAGATGACTCTTTCTTAAATTGGAGTGTTGATGAGAAGGTAAATATTTGACTCGGCTTTTCTCCGCAGCCGACGACAAGCGCCCCCCCCCCCCCCCCCCCCCCCCCTCCCCCCTCGCCGTGAAAGTGACGGATAGAGATCTGGGTCAGAGAGCTGGCAGTTCGTTTGGCTCAGTGGTCGCTGCACCATGCGTCGTCTGATCCTTTCCCTGATCCTTCTGGAGATACTTCTTGGTGAGTAACTCTCGTTTGCTTTTCTTTTAGTCATTTTAATCACATGTAAAGATTTACCATTAGGACCTTTTTTGTCTTCGCTTGACTTAATAAAAAAAAATAATTTATCATAAACCCTCAGCTGTAGTATAAATTTTTTCCCGAAATTATAATATGAGACTTTCTCTTAATTCCACGCTTGAGTTTGTTTTCTTTTTTATAATACACTTACAAAAGATAGGAACTTTATATATTTAGTTATTATACAAAATGCTAATTTTTTTCGGGATTTACAAAAATGTTGTTTTGCGGCAAATATAAGCATTATAATATAGTATTTTGTATTTTATACACATATCATGTTTTATTTCTATAATTTATTTTATTTAAAGTGTGTGTCATAAATAAATAAAATATTTCAAGTTTTCTAGCACAAAAATCCCCCCCAAGATATCTTTTAAAAAATGATTTTAAAAAAATATATGCATAAAAAATGTAATTGGAGAAATATATTTGTGTTTTGAAATATATTATGTTTGTTATATTTTGTAAACATATTTGTTTGACCATAATAGAATTCAAAAGAATATAAATTTTCATCATCAATAAAATAATCGTTTGATTAATTGTTTATTTGATGATTCAAATAAAAAAATACATATATATATTTTCAGCCATTTTTTAAAATAACCCTAGAAAAAAACCTAAATATTGAAAAATATATGATTTTTAAAACACGGGCAAAATTTCGCGCTTAAAATTAAGTAAAATGATATTTGGGCGGGAATTTTTGCATTTTGTGAAATAGGTTATCCCCATAAATTGGCTTACATACATGTTTTAAGAATATATATTTATTTTGCATAAATTAGCAAAAAAAATGATTTCGTGTTTAAAACATCTCAAAATATATGATGACATAATAACTGGAAGGAGTTTTTTTTTTACTATTTTAAAATTATACATATAGAGAGAGATAGGGAGTTTCTAAAAATTATTTCTTAATAAAATTTTAAAATTTCGGTTTTGTTTTGGGTATCAGCAGAGTGCTTATATTGTACAACGTTTATGGACCTTTCTTAGAGGTATAAACATTCTTCTTTTTCAAAATTCACAAATATATATATATTATTTGAGTATAAATATATATACATTATAAATTGTTGTATGCAATTCTATTAAATTTGTGGGAATATAATATTTTGTCTAAAAGTTTTTAATTATATAAATAAATATAATATTAATTTAAAAAGGCATATATTGGATCGAAAAAAATATTTACCATTAATATGCCTTTCTAATTAAAGATCTATTTATGGATTGCTCTATTTTCAAAATAAATATATACATATATATATCGTAAATTGTATCAAAATATGTAAATATTGAGTATAAAAACATTTTAAAAATCAAAGTAATCATATTTTGGTTAACCAATACTGAGTATAAAAAAAAAGTGTTTTTAATTAAGCAATTTTGAGGAAAAAGGGTTTTTTCCGCCAATGGCTCATTGTTGAAGAAGCGGAAAATTTTCAAGCCATTTATTTTATTTAATAATGGATTTTATTTAAAATTATATAGAATTTTAAAAATCATATGTTGTGGGTTATTGTAGGAAACGACTTAAATATTCAGGGTTAAGCCATTTCTTGATTTTGTATTCTGTGTTTTTTAGTGTTGCGTTTGACATATGTAATGGCAGATTTATGTTAGCGGTGTTGCGAATCGATAGAAAACTTGGAAATTAGATTAAATGACATTTTATTGTGTTTATTTTAAAACAATATGTATTTATAACATTTTATAAAGTGTAAAAATACCAGAAGACACTCCTAATCGTTAATAGTTGATATAGGCTTAGCAAAATAGGTTATTCTTTTTGAGGATTTCTGGTTGTTTTTGTACTCACGTATGTTGTAGTTACGAGGACATCCCTTTAGATAAAAACAAATATATATTTATTTAAGGAACGACTTGTTCCATTACATATATTGTTAAGACAAGTTAGCGGTAAACAATAACAGCAAGTTTGAAGGTAGTTGTTGGAAGTTACGTCATAGTAGTAGTGACGTCAGCATCTATGATGATTAAAGTCAAAGTCTGCGTAACAATTCCCTCCTTACTTTGGCTTTATTCCCACGATGCTGAGGCTCTCCAGGTGTTTCTTCATCTGGTCTCGGGATAGGTCCTTTGTGAAGATATCCGCCTCCAGGTCCTGAGATGGCTTGTACAGAAGGCAGATGTCTCTGGATTCAAAACAGTCTCTTAAGAAGTGGTACTTTCTGTTGATATGTCTACAGCGACTGCTTTGTTTAGGGCTGGAGATCCAGTTGATCAATGACTGACTGTCTGTATAGATCGCAGTTGGTTTTTCCATGAAATTCCATTCTCCCAGCTCTCGTAGCAGGTTTATTATCCACTTGATTTGACAGCAGCTTTCACAAGCAGCTATCATTTCCGCTTCCATTGTGGAGAGGGCGACGAGTGGTTGTTTACTACTTTTCCAGTCTATAGATGCTTCGCCGAGCTTCAATACATATCCGCCGTAGGATTTTCCATCATGAGTGGTCGACCAGCTGGCATCGGTGTAGGACTTAAGGATTCCAGTCTTCCCTCTTTCAAATTTCACTCCTAGGTCAATTGTTCCTCGTAGGTATCTCATCACTCTTTTGATTGCTGTCCAGTGCATCTGTTTTGGTTGTTTGGAGTACTGTGAAAGTTTGCTAGTGATGTAAGCAATGTCGGGTCTGGTGTTAACAGCTAGAAACATTAGCATTCCAAGGGCTTCCTGGTAAGTGTGCTGTTCACAATTGTCATCTTCAATATGATTATCCAAATTGATTTCTTTGGAACCTGGTGTTGGAACTTCCTTACAATTTTCCATTCCATATTTCTGCAATATTTGTTGTACATAGTGGCTTTGCTGTAGCGAAATTCCCTCCTTGTCTTGTATGATCTTGATACCCAAAAACATACCTTTACATGTTACATCCTTTATTTCCAGATGATGTCTCAGTTTATTGATGAATCTGTTTGAGGTATCTTCAGAATCTGAGACAGTGATAAAGTCATCAACATATATCCCTACATAGAAGTATTTGTCTTCATTCTTCCATTTAAATAGGCAAGGATCAGATTTAAGTTTTTCCAGTCCACAGTCATGAAGTACTTGACTGAATTTCTCATACCACGATCTTCCGGATTGAGGTAGACCGTAAATACTTTTGTTGAGTTTGCAAACTTTGTTTCTGTCTTGGGCAAATCCAGCAGGTTGTTCCATTAATATTGTATTTTCAATGTTTCCATTTAGATAGGCTGCTTTTGCATCAAATAGTTTAATGACTGAATCTTTTGTTGCTGCCATTGACAAAATAGTCCTGAGGGTGGCATTTTTAATTACAGGGCTGAAACTTTCGTTGTAATCTCTTCCTGGGATTTGGTTGTATCCCATTGCAACAAGTCTAGCTTTGTAAGTTTTGTTTTCTTGGTCTTTAGATATTTTGAACACCCATTTACTTTTGACAACTTTAGCGTTTACAGGTCTAGGTACCAGTTCCCATACTTGATGCGAGTACATGTTCTGTATTCCCTCAAGCATTGCGTTCTCCCAATGTTTCTTGTCTTCGCATGCGATGGCTTCTTCATAGTCTTTCGGAATGGTTTCATTCGTAGTAGCCAGAACGTAGTCATCGAATCTTTTAGGTATTGTTCGAGTTCTTTGTGGTCTGTCTGATTCACTTGACTCTGTCTGTCTGTTGATCATGGTATCTGGTGCTGGCTCTTCAATATCAACATCTGATAGAACATGATTGTTCAGTTGTTCATCCTCCTGAATGAAGAAATATGTGTCAGTGTCCGTATTATTATCATTTTCTTTTTCTTCCGAGATGACATTATTGTTCTCTCTGAAGTGAATGTCTGCGGTTTCAAGAATGACTCTCGCTGTGATATCAAATACTCGATAAGCTCTTCTGCATCTTGAATAGCCTACAAATATTCCTCTCTTAGATTTAGCTTCTAGTTTGTGTCTTTGATGATTCTCGAGTTTATAGAAGACTTCACAACCAAATCTCATGATGTGAGAGACGGATGGCTTTTTACCTTTCCATTTTTCCATAGGGGTAGTGTCTGGGTCATTGGTTGTGGGAGTTAGATTGTACAGATATGCAGCTGTATTCACAGCTTCTGCCCAGAAGTGTAGGGGTAATTGGGAGTCTGCCAGAAGTGTTCGGCCTTTGTCTAATAGTGTTCTGTTAGCTCTTTCAACTCTCCCATTGCTTCTTGGAGTGTACGGTGTAGTTAGTTCATGTTTAATTCCTTTGGATTCTATGAAGGTTTCAAGGTTTTTATTGATAAATTCTGTTCCGTTATCTGTTCTAAGTCGTTTTAGTTTTGAGTTTAGCTCGTTTTCTCTCTTTACAATAAACTTCTTCAAAACTTCTGCTGCTGATAGTTTATCTTTGAGAAATTCTACAAATATTCTCCTAGAAAATCCATCTACGATGGTCAAGAAATATTTACTTCCGCCCAAGGAGTTTATTCTCATTGGACCACAGAGATCGACATAAATGGCTTCAAAGGGGTAGCTTTCCTGATTGCCATCTGTGTGAACATAGGGTACTTTGGTCATTTTTCCCAATGAGCAAGCATCACATTGATCAAGGGTACCATTTATAGAGTTCAAGCCTTTTAGAAGATTGTTCTTCAAAATCAGGTCTAATTTGTTGTCGCTAGGATGTCCTAACCTTCTGTGCCATGCAGTCCTAGAATTGTCCTTTGAAATCAAACAATGTTCATTTGGAACATGAGTTGCTTCAGGTAAACGTGATAGGTTCAATGTGTACATGTTACCATCAAAGTTTCCTGTTCCTATTAGCTTGTCATCAGAAGAGTATATGTATGCTCCTTCAGAATTCAAAAGAACAGAGTTCCCTCTTCTTACTACGCTTGGAATGGACATTAGATTTCCTTTCAGGTGTGGTACATGGAGGACATTATGCAGGGTTACAGCGTTGTTAAGTTTGTCCTTACCTTGTACAGTAGCTTGGATTAATCCTGATGAGGCAGATTCGATGTGTCTCCCTTCTTCTGCCACTTTTATGCTTCTTCTCTCCTCCGTCTTGTGCTCGATCCAATCACCATGGGAAGTCATGTGGCTTGTGCACGCAGAATCAATTATCCACACGTCCTGAGTTGTCGGGCGTTCCTCCCTTGTGCTTGCATGTAGTGCGTATTCTGAAGTGGAGTCTCTTCGTTGGGATGGTTCCTCCGTTCGTTCTTGGATTGCTGACCTGGCTGTGTCTTTGTTTTGTTTTGGTCCTTTATGGTAGTTCCTTGTACTGGCCATGTTATTTTTGTTTGTTGTATTCTTTTGATTTCCTTTGTTGTCAGGGTTGAACCAACAGTCTTTCTTGAAATGTCCTTTTCTTTTGCAAATGAAGCATGACTTTTCTTTGAATTGGTTGCCTGATGATCTGAAAGCATTTTCATGATTTTTGCTTCTGTCCTGTCTTTTCTTCTCGAAATCCAGTAGAGCTTGTCTCAAGTCTGGTAAGGAGATTTCTCTGTTTATTGACAGTGCTGCTGCGATCGTGTCAAAGTTAGGTGTGAGTCCTTCAACAATGTATCGTACAAGTTCTCTTTCTGTTACAGTCTTTCCTAGCTGGGTGATCTCTTGTGCCAGTTTCTGTGCTCGTACAATATACATGTTGACATTTTCATTTGGGTTCAATTTTAGTCTGGCTAGATCCAACATTAGGTCTATCCTTTTATTTTCTAGAGATCCTTCAAACCTTTTCTTTATGTCGTACCAAATTCTTTTGGCTCTTTTATCGCCTCGAAAGATGATTGTTAAGTCATCCGAAAGTGACAATATTATTAGGCTGTATGCTTCCCGATTCTTTTTCTTCCAAATATCATATTCTAGTTTATTTTTTGTAAAGTCTGGCTCGTCATTAACAATTACGTCCTCGAAGAGATCTTTTGAATCTAGAATTGCTTCCATTTTCATGGACCACGTGGTATAGTTGTTTTCTGTTAACTGTTCGATTTTTGCTAAGTTATGTGTATCCATTTTTATTCAACTTTTTATTTCTAAATTGGCGGTTAGTCCAATTATTTAATTTCTTTTTGATTTAAATGGATCAATTGGCGGTTAGTCCAATTCGCGCGCCCAAACAACGCTCAGCTACCAAATTGATATAGGCTTAGCAAAATAGGTTATTCTTTTTGAGGATTTCTGGTTGTTTTTGTACTCACGTATGTTGTAGTTACGAGGACATCCCTTTAGATAAAAACAAATATATATTTATTTAAGGAACGACTTGTTCCATTACATATATTGTTAAGACAAGTTAGCGGTAAACAATAACAGCAAGTTTGAAGGTAGTTGTTGGAAGTTACGTCATAGTAGTAGTGACGTCAGCATCTATGATGATTAAAGTCAAAGTCTGCGTAACAATAGTCTATACGCCTGTTGTGGAACAGAAATTCCCGAAAGTTAGTTTCTAAGATGATATATTGCAAGCTTTGCGGAATAAAAACTACAAACGAAATGTCCCTCTATCCATCCGAATGTATTTATATGGAGGAGGCAAAGAAAAAATTAAAGTCATTAATCAGATATATGTTGAACCAGTTCGACTGTGTGTGATTAAAATCGCATCAGAAAAGAAAAAGATAGCTATATAACTATCATAAAGCGGTCTTGGGAAAAATAGCCTCACAAAATAAAAGTCAAAATATGTATATATAAAACAACTCTCTTCTCTATTCTCATGCTCTTAATTAATTATGTAAATATTTGGTTTCAAATTTCCTTTTATTTTGTATGACGAATCATTACATGCGACATACCTTAAAAGAGCTTTTGTGTTGTCTTCTTGCTGTTTCTAAGATGGTCGCATTAAATTGAACTCTTCTCCTGAAACTCTCGTTGATCATAACTACATCAAGAGGATTATAGTCTTCCCAAATACCAGAACAGAAAAGAATAATATATAGTATTCCCCTAATACACCCCAAAAAAGGTGAAAATGACACGTGTAGATAAAAAATAGGAATCAATGTTTCAATAAACAAAGTTTCTAATACAGAAATGATCAGAGAAAAAATCACGCGTTCATATATAGGCAAACTCAGACAAAAAGCTTAACCCCACTGAAGTTCTTATTGTAAACTGATGTAAAAATGTAATATTATTTTCATATAGTCAAAATTAAATTCGAAGAGAAAAATTGAAAACATATTTCTGTATTTTCGATTAGGAAGCTTGCTAGGAGAAATTTAGCAATTCTACCTAGTTTTATAAGACCATTAAACACAAATGGATGTCGATGTTACAGTAGAAAGTTTGTTTTATTCGGGAACCATTCATCTTTAATGGTTTTATTTCTAATATACAAATGACACGGTATTGTCTTGTGTTTAATTCTACCTGACTTTGTTGGAAAAACTTTCAGCAGATTTAAAAATCCTTTCTGATATTTATCCTTCTTCATTTATTATCAGTATATTATATGTTGAATAAAATGATAGAAACGAAGAATACCTTTGGATATTTGGGGGGGGGGGGGGGGGGAATGCATGTTGGCCGATTATTTTTATTTCGCCAAATTCCTAAACTAAATTTCAAGTCATATTTTTAGTTATAAATTTTTATGTAATATGTTTGGTGTTGATTTTTCTATAAAGACAATAAATTATTCAGTAGGCCTTAAGTGAAATAATAATTAAACGGCTATAAAAAAAGAAATTAGAATGTTTAGATATTAAAAAATATATATGTATTCTTAATTTTAATGTATTTCCATTAAAAACGATTTTTTATGTTTATCATTTTCTTTTATCATTATGTTAATCAATAAATCGGGTAATAAATTTTAAATCGACTATACATATAAGAAATTTATATAAACTGCTATATTTTTATATAATAATTTTTATTTAAAATATGCACCAAAAATTTAATGTTCAATTGTTCCAAACATAGAATACTATGTTTTGCTTCTTTATTAAACATATAAACAGAATGATATAAAGTAAATATTAGTTTTAAATGTATTAGTTTTAATTTTCAATTAATTTATTTTATATTAGTTCCTTCGTAGAGGTTTTTAAGCATTCCTCTACGAAGTTTGCGCTATTAGCCTTAAGTTCATTTCCTCTGCATAACCTTCGGCTGCATCGTAAATCAGAACAATAATAGAACCCCGGTCTACGATAATCTCCCAAATCTAGGCGTCAAGGACGAATTCCACCTCTTAATTTCACGATCTGCCGATAAAATTACTGCACTCTGTGGTGTGTAAATATATCGTTTGGTGACTAATAAGCAAGCCAGAAAACCAGTGTACTTAAACTCAATAATAATTAAAGCTGAGGGGGAATAAACATAGGCCGATTTCAAATTATAAAAATAAATACTGTGTCAATTAAAGTAATTTATTTACATTATAAAAATGATATAATCAAAGATTAAAATATAATATTCATAGAAGTAAAAGTGATGCGCTGCTAACAAAGGCGAATGTCCTTGTTAAAGAAGATCGATGACTTGATGGGGGGGAGGTTGTCTCCCCTCTGAAACTAGGCTTAGTAAGGCGACAAAAGAGGCTGCTTTGTTTTGATTTAGTGCTAATAAAATGACTTTATTTAGCTGATAATATCGCAAATTAATTACCTGTTTACCTTTTTCTATAGTAAATAAGATTTTCTGATATTGTAATTATTTTGATAAATAAATCATCATTTTTTTGCATTTCTAATTGATTTTAAAACTGAATACTCTATTTTTAAATTTTTAAATATTTGAACATTTTAACGGAACATTTAAATAAACATTTTAAAATAGTATTTTAAAAAATATAAAATTTAAAAATAAAATGTCATCTTAATATTCGTTTAATTAGATGTAGAGATATTAGTTTATTTTAATATTTTATTTATAGGTTTTTAACTTTTAATTAGACATTTTTAATATATATATATTTAGACATTTTCAATTTTAATTTAAACATTTTTCATTTTAAATTAGACACGTGGACTTTTCTATATATTCCTTATTTAGGAGCATTTTGAAACAACTAAAAATATTGAATATAGTTTTTAATATAGATTTTTAACTTTTAATTAGAGACATTTAAAATTTATATTTAGACAATTTTCATTACAATTTAGACATTTTTCATTCTACTTTAGACATATGGACTTTTTTTATATATAATAATAGACGAATGACCCGGCTTCGCCCGAGAATTCCCCCGAGTGCAATTTCCTTCATATTGAAAGTACATCAATAATAAATAGTAGAAGTGCCATAGAGAATAGCAATACAGAAGTAACACATAAACCACCGGCAAAAAAATTGCATGTGATGGCAAAAATTGTATTATATTAGTGTTTAGGTAGTGTTTTATAGATTTTTTTTTTAAATTACATTGTGTGCACTCACAGTAACCGTACCGTAATATAAATTTCTCTCTCAATACTCAATACTTTTGTAAAAAAAGTAACACTTGTATAAAAAGATATTCCAAAAGAAGTACGCAAGCAACTTGAAAAAAAAAATGCAGAACGCTCATTGGTCGCTTAATTGGCCTGGTGTTGTTACTTCGCCTCGTATTTACTCCGCGTAAAAAATGTTCTTCAAATTGAAAAAAATAAATAGCCAAAAATACTAATCAAAATGTAGCCGAATATTTTCCTCAGGTTTATAAAAAGCGACATGCAAAATTTGGTAAAATTGGTTCAGTAGTTTTTGAGTTTATCGCGAAACAGACAACAGACATTGACTTTTATATATTAGAAGAAAGAAATATATAGAAAAGTCCATGTGTCTAAATTAAAATGAAAAATGTCTAAATTGAAATTGAAAAGTCTAAATATAAATAAAAATGTCTAATTAAAAGTTAAAAACTTATATATATCGTTTATTTATCGCTTATCTATTTATCGTTTGATAAAGGTTGGCGTTCATCATTTATTTTTACCAATATTTAAGTTGGCTGAACGCCAACCTTTATCAAGGTATTACAACATATTAATGTAATGTAAATATAGCAATGTATGTAAATAGTAATGTAAATATATATATTTATATTTATATATATCTATATATATTTATTTATAAACGCATATAAATATTGTTATATACGTTTAAATATATTTTTTAAATACATTTAATTTTTTTGAAAACATTTATTAAATTTTTAAAATGAACTATAAGATGTTTTATTTTACGAAATTAGACAAATAAAGAATATATGGAAAATGTGTCTAAATTAAAATGAAAAATGTCTAATTTGAAATGTAGAAAATTTGCAAATAAAATTGCAAAGAATATTTATTTCAAATCAAATTCAAGCCAAAAACCTTCCCGGTAGTGTATAGTAAACAACTTCCCAAAGTTTCACTACGATTGGATGTATGGTTTTTGAATCTATCGAGTACAGACAGACATTCAATTTTATATATGTAGATTTAAATCTGATATTTAAAACAATAATAAACAAATGTATTTATATAAAAAAAAGTAGAAATATTTATAACATAAATTAAACTTTATTTTTTAGCATGCAACCCGTAAGCTCTCGTGGATAAGCCTCGTAGAGTACGCGCTAACGCATGCGCCACTGCTACATCTGTATAAATTAATGTATTTGACAGTTCAGCCGTTCTTGATGTGGTCGAACGGGATAAAAAGTACCCTATGTCCGTCGGCTGGTTCTAAGCTACCTCCCCACTAATTTTCATCCAATTCGGTGCAGCCGTTCTTGAGTTCTAAACGAAACTATGCAAAAGCTTCTGAGTTATTGAACATCAATTATAGTTCTGCTATGCAAAATTATAAAAAAGAAAGCTGATTAAAATTAATAAAGAAAGGAGGATTTGGACATAAAAAATTTCATTAAGTGAAACGTATATAAGAAAGAAGGGCTTGAAACGGAAATAGCGATGTTTGACATCATTTTTAAAAATCAGGTGAATTATTAATAAACAATTCCGCATCTTCCATCTTTTTCGCTTATTTTCATCTGATTTTATGTTCATCAACTCAATATTTCTTTTATTGAATTGATTATTGTTGTTTGCGACACTTCTAGATTTAAAATATTCTTCAATTCCTCTCTTAATTTTTTAAAAGGTTATTCTAGAATTATTTTGTATATACTTTTCAGAATAAAATCTAAACCGCTTAATGAAAATTTTTTCTGTCAAAATCCTCCTTTATTTATTAATTTTAATTAGCCTTCTTTTTTATAATTTTGCATAGCAGAACTATAATTGATGTTCAATAACTTAGAAGCTTTTGCATAGTTTGGTCTTGTAAGCATACTAACTTGATAAAAGTTTCCTGTTTTCCTTTTGATATTTCTTGATAGAGCCTCTATTCATTTAAAAATTAGTAGAAATAAGACGATAATATTTAAATATTATATTTAGTGTTGTCATAATTGTGTTTTAAAGTTTCTTAAATAAAGATTATATAAAAAAGGTCCATGTGTATAAATTAAAATGAAAAATGTCTAAATAAAAATGAAAGTGTCTAAATTAAAATGAAAATGTCTAAATATAAATTTAAAATGTCTAATTAAAAGTTAAAAACCTATATATGCCTAGGGCGCAATATAGATTTATAAATTTAAAAGGTTTAAATAGTATTAAATTGAAAATATATAAAAAGAGAATTTTTGATAAAATATTATTTAAAATTACACTGTAAAGTTTTAAAATATATAAAAATATATTGGATAAAATCACTATCAGTGTATAGATTATGAAGGGTTTATTAATCAATATGAATATCAAAACGTGCGCCAAATGAGACCACTTCAATATCAAAATATAAAGTTTTATTATTTTATTTTTATATAAAAGGTTTGTCTAGTACGATTATGAAAGCTTTAAAAATAAAATATAAATAATTTAAAATAAAAACGAAAATATGTAGTTATTAAACATTAAAAAGTTGTCATATAATTGTAAAAACATAAAAATTATCTTATTTTTGATTATTATAAAACAAAACATTTAAAAAATGTATTTATAGATTTAAAAATGACTTCGTCTGTGAATTATTGATAATTGTCTCAATTATGAAAGAGAAAATATATATTTACATATTCCTTTGGAAAATTTATTATATATACATGGATGTACATTTTCGACTTTTAAGTAAGGACAATTTTTTAATAAAGAATTATTATTTCGAAAAATAACATTTGGTATTTTTTACGATAGAGCCATCGGGTACATTTAGTTGTATTATCAGAAGGTGCCCTCTTTCATTAAACATTCTGATCCACCTTTTCTCTGCTTTGAATCCTTTTCAAAGCAATTAGAACCCGTCAAAGAAAAAGGTTTTAAAATTCAAGAATATTTGAAATTAAAACATCATTTATACTTAATGCAGTTTAATATTTAAACAATAATGTCATTAATTCATTCGAAATGTTGCCATATCTATTGAATAGTAAATAAGGTAATTGTACATGTTATGGAAAAAAATATGAATATATCTGAAAAATAGCAAAATTGTTTGATATATTCGTTCAGTTTTTTTTGTTTGTTTTTACCGAATATTATATTGCACACATTTAATTGATATTTTCTTTAAATAAACGTGCGAAAATTGCTAGAAAATATATCTCACTAACAATCTCTAGGAAATTATCAAAAATATAATTGCACACACGCATTTTTTAAATGTTCAATTAAATTAAATTTAAAGTTTTATTTTATGTAGAATATTATTCGCGTTCATACAAATATATAAATAGCACGTATCACAGAATTTTGTGTTTAAAAATAAATGAATTGTTTTTATATCGATAATCATTAATTAATATTTATATTTTATTTGGTTGTTTTGGCTTGTAACACGAAGGGTTTTTTTTTAATATAGAATCTAGAAGGACTGAACAAATTATTAAATCAAAAGATTTCTGAAACGGAAAAGCTGCCCGAAGCGCGCGCGTTCTTGCGCATTGAAATATTGCGCTTTTAAATATTTTAAAATTGAAAATAGGTTTATTAAACCTCAAAATGTTATAATAAAAGTATATAAAACTATTTTATATGAACAATTAAAAATGTCCTTAATAAAATCATAAATGCGCATAAGGTAATCAAAAATGTCTTCATAAACTAAAATAAAAATGTCAAAAATAAAATCAAAAAGGTATATATATATATGTTTGCATACACATATTGGTTAAAAATTGAATATGTGTGAGTTATTTAAAATCAAAGCTGATATGTGATTAAACTTAATTTATTTCTATTCAAATTTGTTTTTAATGACAGGTTAATTGTAAGAGACATATAAAGAAGGGTGATATTGTTTACCAAGGATATATTCTCAAGGCGAACAAGGTTCTCTTAACTCACTACAATTTGATATTACTCTAAAAATGGCCACCCTTGATGTTTTGCCAGGTTTGAAAAAGAAATCCATTAGGTGCTAATTATAAAAATGGAAAAACTCGTTTGATATTGAATGGAAAGCGTTTACTTTGTTCATAAATTAAAAAGCAAATATATATTAAATAAATTATATATATGTCATTAAAAAAAACGTATACTCTAGATACGTTACCTTTCATGCAGTCGTGGATAAAAAAATGAAGAATAACCTTTTATGTTTTCCTTCAATTATATTTATTTTCATTATTTCTCAAAGCAAACAGTTTTTCATACAAAGACAACTAACAATGTTATTATTATATTTAAAAAAAGCAAATTAGGTTATATTCTTTTTGTTTGGCATTCCTTTACATTTTAAAAAATTAACTCTGTGTTTAGTTCTTATTTTTAATTTTATTATTTAAATTATAATTTCAGTTATATTAGGAAAACAATTTTAATAAATATTATGGTTATGTAATTATTTTGTTCTAGAATTTTAATTATATTATGAATAATAAAAATCATATTTTTATTATGTCATTTCTTCCCTCCAAAGATAAAAATTAGAGTATAATTTTCAAAGTACAAAAAAAGTATTATTATTATTTACATAGTTTATCAATTAAGATGGAGAGTACCAATTGAGACTATATCAATGATGCTCTTTATTCATTCTACATATTTTTATTGGTACCTTTGTTTTTGACAGTAGCTGAAAATTATCCAATCTTATTTGAATTTATAGGTGTCTCCTTCCTATAATTCATAAGGGGATTTACCTCATGAATTGAGTAGGCCTTCTCAGGGCTCTCAAGATTCAAAAGGTATTTTGCCACATGCCAAAAAATATATTTTTAAAAATTACAAATTTATTTCTCAGAATGACAAATTGGTATCCAACATCTTGTTTCACATTTATTTGATTTGATCAAAATAAAAAAAAAACATAAAATAATGGGTTATTTACTTCCACATAATAAAAAATTATTTACACATGAAGTTTTATTATTTATATAAAAAAAGAATGTTCGAATATGAAATGTTCCATATAAAATTTGTGAGGGAAATATATATAGAATCAGATGAGTGAATTTCTCAACAAATAAAATCAAAATGTAAAATATTTACAACAATTGAAAAGAAAAGTGTCAAGTTATATCTAATATATTATTGATAACTCAAAAAATATATATAGTATTCTATAGTCCTTGGGTGTTTTTAAAAGCTCAGTTTTATATTGAAATAGTATATCTTATTTGTGCATAAAAATTATATTCTCAAGGCTTAATTTTTAGGCGTAGTTATTTTTGGTATTCTCTTATTTATGTTAAGATTTTCCTGCCATTATTTTGTAAGAAGAGGGATTCTACTTTTCACTACCTTAGGTGCCACTTGTTGGTTTGGTTTTTCCTCTAAAGTGGGTATTTTACTTTTTGTCAGTTTTAATTCAAATCCTTCTTTTGGGTAGTATGGCCTCAATTTGGATGAATGAATTACCATGGTAGTTTTTCCTAAATTAGATTGGGGTTTATCAATTTCATAATTGACTGGGGATATCTGTTTTAAAATTGTAAATGGTCCAGACATTGGAGGCATTAATTTTCGGTTATCTGGATGGTAAAAGGTTTGCAACCAAACTTTATCCCTTACTTTAAAAGTGGAAGGTTGATAATGTTGATCATATATAATTTCATTTATCTGATGAAATTTTTATGTATTATTATAGGCATTTGTTCTGGCAGTTTCTATAGGGGGGTAAAATTCTGATTCTTTTAAGGGGGGATCATAAGGGAGCTTACCATACAAAAGGTAAGTAGGAGTATAGCCTGTTATGGAATGGGGAGTATTATTATATTCATTTAGTACCGAATCTAACAATTTCGTCCATGGTATAGATTTTCCTTTCAAGTTATTGAATTTACATCTTAACCTGGTTATTATGGTTTGGTTAAAAGGTTAGGAAATATATTGTTAATTCAAGAATGAGATATATTTTCAAATGAAACAGGCACAAAATGTTAAAGAGTATGATGGATCATTTAGTTAATTAGTGCAATTTTGATTACCTCTCTCTTTCTTTCAATACATTCGTTTATTACCTCTTTAATACCAATTTGATGATAAAATCCAACAACTTCCAAAATATATCACCAATTACTTAATGATAATTTATAGCAAAAGACTCAGTAGCCCGTACCTAATAAATCACAAAGATTGAGAAATACTGAAAAAAGATAAATCAAATTAGTTACGAAATACACTAAATAAATCTTTAATCCTTTAATTATAATAAAAACGAAAGCAATTTGAAACAGTCAATCAATTTTGAAAGAAAAAAAATCATTTTTTAAAAAATAGAACCAATAATAAATATTTCACGACACAGACAAAAAATAAGTAATCAAAATGGCAACGTCTAACTAAAAAGTTCGTTTGGCAGTAAAAGAAATCGTCTGAATTATTCTAAAAGGATGAAGAGTGATGCATTTTTGGAAAGAAAATTGAACGTTGTGACCTATATTTAGGGCAGAATCTAAATGCTGTTTTTTTTTTTCAAAAGTTAATTCAAATAGACGCAAGCCTCTATTCCCCCATTTCATTCTGGACTTCCTGAAAGGTTCATTACACATGACAAGCATGCGTTACTCTTTGCCAGCCGTGGGCGAAGATAACATTGTACCTACTGCAATAGCTTCTTTTTTACCTTCTTTGATCATGATGGAAATGGTAGCGAGACAAATATTTCGTAATTAGAGATCTTACTGAAAGAAATATCGATAGCCAAAATGATAAGAGATTAGTTAAAATTCATAGAGGAAGTTTGTAAAGTCAATAAAAATCGTTAGAGAGACTTACCTTTTAGAGTTCTCTATATAGGAAGTGTAATAAATAATATTTTGGTGTAATATAGATGGACCCATATTTTTGGCGTGATAAATTTGAATAGAATTGTTCTTCATTTCAGTATAGACTTCCTCTATTTTTCATTTCTATGAGTATTTAATTTCATTGTTTATGAGTATGTCGCTCAGAGACAATTTTGTTCACACTTGGTTATCTCTTGGGTCTTCAATAAAGGACACTGTGTATCAAACATCTTTAATCAAATATATCCCGATATACATGCTAAGATGAGACAACGTCCTCATGTTTTGTCCATGAGTGTATATAGATTATAAGTGTATTCTATTCGTTAAGTGTTTTTTAAATGATATATCAATGCATTTTTTAGTATCAATTCTACATTGTAATGATCACCCCCTTATATATTTATATGAAATAATTCCCATCCCTGGGCACTTTATTTTTCCGTTTATCATTTACCCTTCACAATTCATCCTTTCATACTTCATCCCTAAGGTTAGAAATAATCGTTATTTCTCCTTAAAATAAATTTCAATTTTTCGTTTAAAAGAAACACACGCGGGATAATTTTCAAATGCCGTTCTACAATTTATACATCAGTAAAAATATATATATTAGAGTATAGGGTATAGGCAGCCGTTCGTTTGGCAAATATTAAAGAATATGGCTATAAAAAAAGAGTAGAGAGGGGGGTAAGATAATACATAGATAATACTGAGTCCAGACATGCTTTTTAGAAAGAGACCCAAAAGGAATGTTAGTGATATGTAATGGGAAAAAAAACGGTGTAGGACATTTGTAGAATATCGTAGAAGCGGGTTGAACCTCAATACAGAAGAATTAACGGATTTACCTCGATATTTTTGCAAACAATCTAAATAAAAATCCAGCAAATAAATGCACGATATAACAAAATTACTAATGAGTCATAGATATTCACGAATATTTACTCACCATCTTCATATGATCCTTCGTGTCACGGGATTAATGTTCTTAAGTTTTCATTGAACTCGTCGAATGTGAAGAGTTTTCGCTTCTTTCATTTTTCACCTTATTAGCAATATTACAATATGTACGTAAATATTGTAATATATGGAACCTAAAAGGTAGAATTTCAGAATACCAGAATCTTTTCCAATATCAAACGTCGTGTGAAGACATCTTTTTCCCTTTATTTTAAGTATTTTCAAATATTACGGAGAAATTTATATATTTATTTTCTTCATATGTGTCGCATATATCATTATATATTCTCAGTAAATTATCAGAGAAGCATATCTTTAAAATCTGCATATAACTGCAATATATTATACTCAACTCTAGCCAGCATTTTAAAGGCTTCAAAATGTACCAAAAACGAAAATGGTGAAGAAATGAAAAGCAGACGAACTAATCTCAAAAGGAAGCCTAATCTTCCACACGTCAACAATGTATTGAAAAGGAATCGATCGCTATCGATAAGGCTAATCAGCTTTACCCACCACGCCGCATCTCGTCGAATTACTTTTCTCAAACCGGATTGGATAATTTCCCTTGTCGCATTGCGCAAAAGATTTAATGACATCTGTTCAGAAGTGGGGCGACGTCGGGCCGGCAGTGCTGCTGATGAGTTAATTGTGCCTTTCACTCTATGAATTATTGCGAAATATTCACAGAGTAAATAATTATTGTGGCACGTACAAAATGTGAGGAAATCTAAGGAACATCTTGGAATATGCTAATTTTAATTGTTTTAAATGCATTTTGAATACTAGTTCTAATATAAATAAATTTCTTATCCATTAAAAAAAAAAGAGAAAACAAGCTTTAACATCAATTAGTGCTCTCTACAATAAAGGTAATAATACATTTTAAATTAAATTTACAGTTTATTTTTAAATAGCGCGCATTATATAATCGAATTAGCTAATAAAAATGTTTCTCTTATGCATATTTCATAATGTTTCATAATTAAATAAATATATTCTTTTGTCGATATTTGCATGCTCCCGAAGACCTAGTTAATTAAAAATATTATATATATATATATATATTTATAAAAGATGCATATATTGGATTTCTAATTATTTTATTGTTTCAATATTTCGAGGGGCAACTCGCCTCTCTTTTACGAGGATGTTTTTGTTTTTCACTAGAACATGCGCGCGCGCGCGTACACCACTCTCGTTCTACAAGGCCAATGAAAGAATTGTATCTTTGATTTAACTATATGTATTCAGTTTATATACAGCAAATAATTATATTTAACATTATATATTATTATTTTATCTATGAAAGATATAGAGATTTATATACAACAGTGTAATTGTAAAAAATAGTGTGTTTACATATTAATTCTAAATTTAAAAATATTGAAAGTAGAAATAAATGAGTAAATTAAAAGTATATATACATAGTTATTTATAAATAATTAAGATATGAATTCTTTATAAATTTCTGGAAAATCAATTTTTCTGTTTATACTCTGTTTATCTTCGGCAGAAGCCCAACTTTCTAAAAACAGTCTACTATGCTTTTCTGTTATATTTTTGTATATAATTGTGGTCTGTTTGAAATCTGGTATATGGCTATTGTTAAGGGAGTGGTATACTAGTAGGGATAATGGTTTGTAGTTTTTTAAAGCTGCTTTATGTTGATTGATACGATCTTTAAGTGATTTACCTGTTTCTCCAATGTATGTAGCTTGACATACATATATAAAATATGAAAAAACAATAGAAAAATAAAAAATAAAATGGTCAAGTGTTGATATTAAAAATAAAGAAAGCATATCCTGACCAGGATCACATGTGCTTTTCAGAAGACAGAGCGCCATCTGGTGGAACAGAAATCAACTATTCATTGATTTAACTTGTTCCCTGATATTTGACTAACCCAATTTCTTGATAAATCAAGAAAAGCCATCCACGAACGCGTTTCGCGCCGTTGGCGCTCGTCAGCGTGGAGTAGGCTGTAACACTGTGACCAAAAATAATATTTGGTTGCAGTGGCTTCCCGAAAAACCAAGAAAAGGGTATTTAAGGCCAAACTTGCGTAAATACGCTAACACATGAAAAAAACAATAGAAAAAAAAATAAAATGGTCAAGTGTTGATATTAAAAATAAAAAAGGCATAACCTGACCAGGAGCACATGTGCTTTTCAGAAGGCAGGCCAAATATCAGGGAACAGGTTGAATCAATGAAAAGTTGATTTCTATTCCACCAGATGGCACTCTGCCTTCTGAAAAGCACATGTGCTCCTGTTCAGGATATGCCTTTTTTATTTTTAATATCAACACTTGAGCATTTTATTATTATTATTTTTTAATTTTTCTATTGCGTTTTCATGTGTTAAGCGTATTTACGCAAGTTTGGCCTTAAATACCCATTTCTTGGTTTTTCGGAAAGCCAATGGGACCAAAAATATTTTTGGTCACAGTGGTACAGCCTACTCCGCGCTGACGAGCGCCAACAGCGCGAAACGCGTTCGTGGATGGCTTTTCTTGATTTATCAAGAAATTTGGTTGGCCAAATATCAAGGAACAGGTTAAATCAATGAATAGTTGATTTCTGTTCTACCAGATGGCGCTCTGCCTTCTGAAAAACACATCTGCTCCTGGTTAGGATATGCCTTTTTTATTTTTAATATATAAATATATTTTTAAAATATAAAAACTAAACGTTGAATCAGATTATTCCATATATACACTCATGGACAGAACTCAAGGTAGCTGTACCTTTTAGCATGCATATAAGGATTCAGATGATAACTTTGAAAGATATTGCAGTGACCTTTACCAAAGACACACGAGATAACCAAGTGTGAAAAAATTTGCCCATCTTCTTAAAATAAACATACGTTCGGCGATATCAAAAACTTCCCACTTTCCTAAGTTTCGTCCATGAGGGTATTTGGTAACTCATTTTCTTTATAGATCAAGAAAGAGAGAGAAATATATATTTATTTATTTACATTTAAAGGAAGAGATGCCTCTTTTGGTACATGAATATCATCCTTCCGCAACTTTATGTTGTAATCATGCCTGAAAATCGGTCTTTGCAACTTCACCAGCTTAACCACCTGTTTGGTAAATTCGACCGATTCCATAACCCCCCTCGTAGAATGCTATGAAATCGAAGTCGCCACTGTACTGATGAGGACCATAGCCCGAAACCATGGTACACAGATTGAGTTTTGTCTGAATTTACCAAAACTGGTGTTGTGGCTCATTCTTTATTATCATTAGTAATTTCTTACTAGGGTGATGCAATAGTACCATCGTTCTGATGCACATTTAAAAGATGTGCCTCTTTTAGTACATATATATAAATACATGGGTAGATAGCTAGTTATAGTCCTGCGATACTTTCAGAAGCAGCAGCTCAAGAAGAGGCTCAGGCTACAGAGAGCATCATTACTGAAGAACGATGTTCAAAAATAACCAACAAGCCTCAACAGTGAGTTTGATGTAAACCACCGTATCACAAACACCTACTCATATATTCTCATGCCCAGCAATGGTCGCAGCCTTGCAGAAAATTGACATGGACATAGAAAAGCAGCTTCACACACCTAAGATAAAAGATATTGCGACTGATATGATAGAGATGTATGGAGACATCTGAGGCTCTTCAATGGACACGACAACAATAACGGTATCCCAAACTCCAGAATTTCCTCTCTCCAGCGATCCGTCACTATACTCCGCCCACATTAATGTTCAGACGGAATTCTCCAAGGCTGCTGTTGACAATGAAGTGTCGCCAAGGTAACCAGGCTACATGCCTACTAAACACGTCAAATTCCATTCCCCATCGCCACAGAAGATACCTTCGTGACCGAAATTAAAAGAATAAGTAATTGAAGCCCCCGTAAAAGGGCTGATAAGTCTGAAAGCTTGAGAAAATAAAAGGTTATACCAGAAACTTAACCTGGAAACAGTATTCATTTTATTAAAAAAGCTTCTATATTGTTCTGTTAGGTTTTATAGATATTTCTTAAATTTCCAATATTTTTGCTCATTTTTAACGCATCGAAAATCCCAGAACAATATTTCTTAAAATAGTTATCAATGAATTAACATTATATTTAAAGTTCCATTTTTAAAAGATGAAAAATCTAAGCTCTGTTATGACATCATTTTATCCTCATCAAAAATACGTAGATATGGGTTAAACTGGCTAAATTAGAGGTATCCCAGTGGTAAAACCTGAAAGCAATAAATAATAATGCGCCAGGGAGTGTGTAAAATTTTAATTTAAAAAAAGCCGATAAAAGGAAGGATCTCCAGAGGTAAGGTCCGGCTGAAAGGTCCTGGATATAAAAAAGGGGCCACACAAAGGGCGTGAACAATCCCCATTCTTGTGTATTTTTGTAACACCCCTTCTATATATATTGTATCTGGGTGGCATTGTATCTTCAGGTACAATACAACACGTTTATTACATGGAGCATTACGTCCGAACTCTTTCTTCCTTGTTAAACGAATGATCTTTGGATTAGGTCCTTGGTTAACGGTCATCGGATCCTCGAAATTTTCTATCCAAAGAAAAGAATATATGACGACTTTAGAATAATATTTGAATGTGTGAATAGTAATGGCTCATCAACTGTCCATCCTATAAGTTAATAATAAGATTTTTGGTATAGTCATTTTATAAATATTTTAAGTTGTCATAGGGTCTTCTAACAATTTGTATTAATTGACTAAAAGAATTTGTTGTATACCTCATCTTGAAAATCTCTAATACTTCAGTAGCCAAACAGGATTGTGAAATCGAACAAAATCCCCGAGTTATGTACTTGTATGGAGCGAAATAGAAACGTTTTCATCATGATGAATTACTAGGTGTGTGGCACCTGGGAATGGAGGCCTGATAGATCAATTTTAAAATTCCGCCTCTTCCGTCAAAATAAATGCTATAAATAAGCGTCCTCTATATTTTGCCATAGATATGGCCAAACCACTCTAACAGACAAACATCTCTTTGGCGGATAGTGAAGATTTCGTTTGATTCTTGTGGGTCTCATTAAATCAACGTCTGCCCTGGACTGACGATGGACATTAGCCCGAAACCATGGTCTCCGGGTGTTCTCAGTTTGCCAAATCTGGTATTGACACTGACTCACGTCCGCTAATTGACTAAGACGGTCAATGGTAGACGCTTAATTCTAGGGTCTATTTAGGCTTGTTTATTAATAAAGTTTTCGCACATTTCCCCCCCATTTTTCTCAACCGAAGACATATCGTATCTATATCTGCCAAAAGTCTGTTAAGCTGAAATATTTTATTATCGTGATAAAAATAAAAGAAAGAAACTCTTCCCTCATAATTATACCGAAAGGATTAAAAATATTAGCATTCATGTAGTACTTTAAAGTCGCAGCAGGCAGGTACTGTGAGAGTCATTACTAACGAAAACAACTATAGACTTCGATAATAAGCAGGTTTGCGATTAGATAATATAACATCCAAATTGTTATATAGAGCCTTGAGCATCGATGATAATATATTTGTGGTGGAATAAACATTCGCAGACATTAGATACAACTTACTCTTCAGATATTCGAATAATCTGAGTATTAGACATAGGATCAAACTTATGTTTATGCATTGGAAAATGCCTAGAATTCGACACTGGAGCAAACTACGGGTAAGATAGTGAATCATCATTTTGTTATTGGCTTGAACAAACACACCGCTAGAAGTCGGAACAAACGCATGATTGAACATCAGAACAAACACATAATTACTCTATGTAACAAAACTATGGTTAAATATTGGGACGACAACTAGACAGTGAGAGATTTTGTTAATGAAATAGAATTACCCCCATGTAGAGTGGATTAGGCCGGACCATCGTCAGTCGAGGGTTAGAAGTGAGCCTACCAGGAAGTTTACGCTGCCTTCCACCACACAATGCTCACGTCGAACCAATGATTAAAGAGGGAATGTTTTTCTGCTTGTGCTTCTATATTTAAAAGTTCTTATTTGTAAACGCGGGTTAAATGAGCGCATAGACCGTTAATTCTACGTCATATTTTTTCAGAAAAGTATGCCAAGTGTATAACTAGGCACATTTCTATTGGATGTTTGGAGATGCTGTCTAGAAAATTCCTTGGATTGAATTTGAACTGAGAGATACCGGAAGTATATTCGTTATTGTATTCTCTCTGAAATTAGTTTTTGCCACAAGGACACTTCCGAAGACTGTGTCCTACTTCAACTAGCTATACCGCCCCCCTACCAACCTCACAACATAAAGAGGAAAACCAACAGTCAAATACTGGCACAACCAAATCTCCCATCACACCCACAGTTACTGCACAGTACAGAGAAACTTGGAGGAGCCCCATTCATGCCAATCTATTTTCCATTGTAGAATTCTATATATTATATATAATTATTATATTATATTATCCCTTATTTTACGCTTTCTCTCTTTCCCTCTCTCTCTCTCTCTCTCTCTCTCTTGTAAAAGAAAAATGAAAAGGTTTTTGAAATAAAATATTTAAACTATGATAATATGATGTCTTAGCGCGCTGTGTTATAGGAAATTTAAACTATTTTTGACGCGTATATTTCTCTTTAAAATAAAGTAATTTCTGCTTTTTTTCTGAAATGATAAAACAATGGGAGGGCCTGGCTCATCAGTACTCAACCCTCCCAGCGGTTTCGCCAGTTTAAGCTACCATACCGCTGTAATATTGAAAATTTGGCTGTTTTCCTTTTATAACGATACTGAAGCTAAACTCTTGATAGGGGATTTTAAATTAACTATGGACATGAGCTTTGAGGACACCCACACACAGTAGAGATATATATACATATAATTATTTATTTAATATTATTATAAAACTATTAAAATATAAATCTCTCTGAGATATAAGCGCATACTACTGAATAGTGCTTATATTTAAAATGAAGGATTTAAAAGCACGAATGTTTCTTTTAAACATAATACAAATTATTGCTTATATTTGTTCAACTGTTAGCATATACTAATTCGTTATATTGTGGCAAAGAAATAATTTATCTCAATTATTCAATGATAATACAAAAGGATAAAACTATGTGTATTTAGATATGATCACCCACGTTTTATAACATGTTTGCTCAATATTCTCTATCTCTAGATAATTACAGTCGCTGAGTCGGGCTGACATAACAAGTAAATATTATTTTGTTTGATCACTTATCTGTCATTCCCACTACAATATTGTTCCCCTTTATATATTCATCTAACATATCAGCTCTATAAATAGTTTTATGGATAAATGCAAATTTTGTAAATATTTGAATATATTATTCAATAGAAAGTGTTATTTATGGGATATTTCCTGCAAAACCCCCAAACTTCTATTAAATTATAATACTGAACATCCCCGCGGGAGATAGGGTCGATTTTCCTGGAACTATTGGGTGAATATCAATTGACCTTGGGTCAGCAGAAAGTGAACCGAGGTTATAAGGAAATATTTGAAGATAAAAGTCTACGCAGGATGAAGCGAATCTTTAAATTTGCATATATTATCGAAATATGAGATAGCTTTCCTGTACTGTGCGGCCGTTAGCTCAGTGTCTCTTCATCAGTGTCGCGTGACCTCTCTCGAAATATATAAGAGGTGTGATAGAAAGTATATATATATATATATATATTTTTTTTTTATATATTTTATTTTTTTTTTACCTTAAACTTTTACATTTTTATTTTTACAAAAAGAAAATCTATCTAAAATCATTCCCGCTTTACCTAATCTTCTTATCTAATCAACACCTGTCTTTCTTTTATCCTCCCTGGCCTGGGGAATCTAACCTTTTTGAACAACCTCGGTGGCGTGCAGCACCTTGATAATTTTATATAGTGCATTGCGGCTTGTCTGATTGCTACATTCATTTTGGGCTCAATTATCATACACCTTTTTTAGTAGCCCGTAAAACCATATTATCTCTATAGATATATGTGTGAGACACAGTATTTCATGGTCTTATTTATAATTTGCTGTCAAGATAAACTGCAAATAGAAATTTTTGAGTAACAAAATCTTATATGGTAACAAATTCATAGAACGCGAAATATCTTAAAATTCTTACAAGAAATCAATGAAGAAAACTAAAATGAATTTTAGACATTTAAAATTGATTGCTTGGATATTTTATTGCATGAATTGCAATTTACTTATGTTATAAAGAAAATAAAGTCTCCAGGGCTAAGTTTCTTGTTCAAATTTTATTCTCTAGCTTTTGGACCTGTCAGTCCTTCCACAGGAGTATCACGATTACTTATGTATTTTTACACTTCAAAAATATAATTAAACACAGTTTTATTATAAAAGGATTTCTTCTATTACTTCCTTTCGGCAAAAACGCTTTTGAATTCATATTTATATATTAAGGACTTCTAAACAACCGCTTCACAAAGTATTCTTTCAACTACCTATCACCTTCCAAAATTTCATCAACAAACGTATGCGAACAAACCAAGGGCAAATACCAATGTAGATTATCAACAAACGTATGTGACCAAACCAAGGGCAAACACCAGCGTAGAACCGTCAACAAACGTATGCGACCAAACCAAGGGCAGGCATCAGAGTAGAGCCATCAACAAACGTATGAGACCAAACCAAGGGCAAACACTAGCGTAGAACCATCAACAAACGTATGCGACCAAACCAAGGGCAAACACCAGCGTAGAACCACCAACAAACGTATGCGACCAAACCAAGGGCAAACACCATGGTAGAACCATCAACAAACGTATGCGACCAAACCAAGGGCAAACACCATGGTAGAACCATCAACAAACGTATGCGACCAAACCAAGGGCAAACACCAGCGTAGAACCACCAACAAACGTATGCGACCAAACCAAGGGCAAACACCAGCGTAGAACCATCAACAAACGTATGCGAACAAACCAAGGGCAAATACCAATGTAGATTATCAACAAACGTATGTGACCAAACCAAGGGCAAACACCAGCGTAGAACCGTCAACAAACGTATGCGACCAAACCAAGGGCAGGCATCAGAGTAGAGCCATCAACAAACGTATGAGACCAAACCAAGGGCAAACACTAGCGTAGAACCATCAACAAACGTATGCGACCAAACCAAGGGCAAACACCAGCGTAGAACCACCAACAAACGTATGCGACCAAACCAAGGGCAAACACCATGGTAGAACCATCAACAAACGTATGCGACCAAACCAAGGGCAAACACCAGCGTAGAACCACCAACAAACGTATGCGACCAAACCAAGGGCAAACACCAGCGTAGAACCATCAACAAACGTATGCGAACAAACCAAGGGCAAATACCAATGTAGATTATCAACAAACGTATGTGACCAAACCAAGGGCAAACACCAGCGTAGAACCGTCAACAAACGTATGCGACCAAACCAAGGGCAGGCATCAGAGTAGAGCCATCAACAAACGTATGAGACCAAACCAAGGGCAAACACCAGCGTAGAACCACCAACAAACGTATGAGACCAAACCAAGGGCAAACACTAGCGTAGAACCATCAACAAACGTATGCGACCAAACCAAGGGCAAACACCAGCGTAGAACCACCAACAAACGTATGCGACCAAACCAAGGGCAAACACCATGGTAGAACCATCAACAAACGTATGCGACCAAACCAAGGGCAAACACCATGGTAGAACCATCAACAAACGTATGCGACCAAACCAAGGGCAAACACCAGCGTAGAACCACCAACAAACGTATGCGACCAAACCAAGGGCAAACACCATGGTAGAACCATCAACAAACGTATGCGAACAAACCAAGGGCAAATACCAATGTAGATTATCAACAAACGTATGTGACCAAACCAAGGGCAAACACCAGCGTAGAACCGTCAACAAACGTATGCGACCAAACCAAGGGCAGGCATCAGAGTAGAGCCATCAACAAACGTATGAGACCAAACCAAGGGCAAACACCAGCGTAGAACCACCAACAAACGTATGCGACCAAACCAAGGGCAAAAACCATGGTAGAACCATCAACAAACGTATGCGACCAAACCAAGGGCAAATACCAGCGTAGAACCATCAACAAACGTATGCGACCAAACCAAGGGCAAACACCAGCGTAGAGCCACCAACAAACGTATGCGACCAAACCAAGGGCAAACACCATGGTAGAACCATCAACAAACGTATGCGACCAAACCAAGGGCAAACACCAGCGTAGAACCGTCAAGAATCCCTCCACCCAGGTATTGGAACGTTGGTTGAAGTCGTTACCCTACATCCTCCGCCTACGTCGATTGTCTTCCGTGATCTGTCAACTTCTGTTGTTTTTGGACCCATATAGTGTCATTGGCGCAGTCAATTGGGGGATTCTGCCCATCTTGTTTCTTTGACGCAGCCAATTGGAGGATCCACCTTTGTTGAGCTTTTGACACACATAAATATTTCGTAATTCGCTACATTTGTTGTGAATTTTAAATTGAATTATATTTGAAAACAATATCTTCCCAATTTCCGAATTTTCTCGATTGTCCGTATCGCCACAGACTTTAGGGTTCAACAGCAACCAACCTGAATTTACCTTTTTTTTAATTATTAATGTTATACACGCGGTTATTATTATTTTATATAAATATTATTTTATTCTACCATTTTCACACTAATTTTGAGGGAGAAATTAATATATATATTTTGAGAATAAGCCCATAAAGTAAAATTTAAAGGTCAAAGAAAAAAAATAGGCAAAAAAAAAATATATATATATATATAAGATTTGTTATAATGAAAATTTTGAGGAGTGAGAAAGATGCTGGCTTTTGATGTGGCGGTAAATTGTAGCAATTCATGGCGACTTGTTGATATTTTAAACAAATCCTGATAGGAAGGATAATAATTATCAGCTTAACATTTTTGCAATGGTGGGATGTCAAACAATCATTAGAGAATAATGCCATGTCTAAATGCATTTGCCCGCTCTATGAGGTCTTCCTATGTTACCTCGTGGCTTTTCCTTGTTGAGCCATGGGAGAGAATACTAATTGACTCCATAGAGAACGGCTGAAAGGGAAATGGGGTCCTAAGGATGTATTTTAGGATGTAAACCCCGAATGGAATAAATCAACGGAGGAGACATGTACCAGCAGTTCGTAGAATGTAAACCTCTCGGAACCATCATCACGGTAGGTTCGGGGGTTCGTACCCTGAGCTGGCCAATTTCATATTTTACAGATTCCTTAAGGTTTTTTATTCTAGGATTGTCTTGATTCTGATTATAAATAGTTTTAACATAAATTATTCTCATTAAAAACTTTATTAAGGAAATGATATAGAAGTTTACACACAAAAAAGCTACTGAACAACCTGAATACAACTTCTTGTTTAATTATTCAATTATGAAAAATCCATTCCCCACACCGCCACAAACCTCTAGCTGAAGTGAACCAGCCTATAATGTGGATGTGGTAATCATATTCCATTTCAAGACTACAAACGGAAATATTTTCTGTGATTTTGTTGACTGTAACACTAGCTGCCCCTCCTGCCAAGTGAAATCATCTGGCCTTGTGTTTATGTTCCTGACAGGACGTCAGTTGAAGCTGTGGATTTATCTACACTGTAACCAAACAAAGTTCTATCTACTATTGTATATACTATATAATATATAAGGTCATATAAAACAAAAGGATTTAAAAGCGCGAATGTTTCCCCTATACATAAAACGAACTTCTACTGTCCTTACTTCGATGAAAAAATATATTGGGAGGGCTTGGCTCATCAGTGGTGACCCTCCCAGCGGTTTCGCCAATTTAATCCACCAGACCGCTTCTCAGAGCTCTAATACTGTAGAGCTGGAGGGTTCACCACTGATGAGCCAAGCCCTCCCAATATATTTTTTTCATCGAAGTAAGGACAGTAGAAGTTCGTTTTATGTATAGGGCAAACATTCGCGCTTTTAAATCCTTTTGTTTTATATGTATTGATGGCGCGTTGTTGCTTTGTGTTAATTTATTCCTAACTGGCCTTGTCTTTAAAGTTTGGTGAAGATCATTGCTCGAAGCAAATATTTGAATGTAATTCTACTGTCCTATAAGCTTATGTCCATAGTTTACTTGAAAACCATTTCTAAGATTCCATCCTTCAGTGTAGCATATAAAAGCAGAATGATCCAATACAGTATTAGAGCTCTGAGAAGCGGTCTGGTGGATTAAATTGGCGAAACCGCTGGGAGGGTTCACCACTGATGAGCCAAGCCCTCCCAATATATTTTTTCATCGAAGTAAGGACAGTAGAAGTTCGTTTTATGTATAGGGGAAACATTCGCGCTTTTAAATCCTTTTGTTTTATATGTATTGATGGCGCTAAGGGCACTCCCATGGGTAGCCCTCTGTCTTCACCACTATCTGAAATAGTTATGCGGAAAGTAGATAGTTTAATTACAGGTCATTTCCCAGCGGATATCCACACTTGGTTTAGATATATAGACGACATTTTCTGTATAGTTAAAACTGAATCCTTAGACAATATTCATACCAAATTAAATTCACTATACCCGGACATCCAATTCACAGTAGAAAAAGAAAACAATAGTTCCCTAGCCTTCTTAGATATTATGATTACAAAACAAAATTGCAGGTACATTACCAACGTACACTATAAGCCCTCCTTCCATCCCTCCTATATACACTACTCATCATACTGCCCCCTTAGCCATAAAATTAACACTGTCAAAACCCTCTCGAAACGTATTTTTACTCACTGTTCATCGTCAGATTCCAGACAAACAGAGACCCAAAATGTGGTCGATCACCTAATGAACTCTGGTTACCCCAGAAACTTCATCCTCAGACACTTTTATAATCCCCAACAGCAGCTAAACAGTCAAACTTTTAGATCTACTTGCATCATCCCATACTCTACCCATGGTGTCAGCATCTCTAGATTCTTAAAAAACAAGTACGGAATCCGCACCTATTATACCAACACTCCTAAATTGGAAACAATAGTTAGAAATCCCATCACCAGAAATAGTTTTCCCGTTGCCCTACCATTTCTTACAAACTCCGTGTATTCCTTAAAATGCTCAGATTGCAATAGTTTGTATATAGGAGAGACAGGCCGAAGAATCAAGGATAGGATGGACGAACACCACAGAAACATCAGAAATAGTGAACCCAGGTCCCTCATTGTGCAACATATTAGACAGACAGGACATTCTTTTGATACCTCTCACCCACAGGCATATTATTCAGGAATCAAGAGCAAATTCAAAAGATTGGTCGTCGAGGCGTTGCTCTCTTTAAAACACAATAGTATTAATAGACACATAGACATCCCTGACGCATACAAAGCAATATTACCATAGTGTACCATAGTTGACCATTGCCAGTTTGTTTTATTTTGGATTGTTTCACTCATGCAGCCTTAATTGAATTGTATCATAATCGTGAAGCTCCTTTTGATTTCCCTACTTAGCATACTCAAAACTTGCAGATATTTCTTACTATTACTTTTCTTACATATATGCTAATACGTTTATTTTTCTTGTATATATGCTAATTTTCCTAGTTTTTGATACGTATATAAGATGCACATTTATTTAGGTATGATGTCCTGTAGAAGGGTTATTGGCCCGAAAGCTCGTCCTTATAAGAAACGCATCCTCGTTCGCTTTAAATCTATTACTTATATTCTGTTTCAGTGAAGATTGCCATTTAATTTTACATTTCAAATATCATCTGTCCAGAGTGGTGCTTTTATAACATTTTGAAAAATATTAAACATGTTTTCCTGATTAATTGAAAAATAGTAGTTAAATTTTCATAAACAAAAATACATGTCCTTCCAAGAAATGTTCTTTATACCAAACCATGATGCACTGAAATTGTACAGAAGAGTTCAATGCACATAGGTACTTGCACAGTGGAAGTTATCTGAAACTTGGATCTAAATGTACCTAGGTACTTTCACATAAATTAATCTTTGTAAAAGAGTGGTTTAGACTTCTTTTCGAAAGCTTCTATAGGCATGCATTATTTTATGCGCTAAGAAATGGTCAACCTGTCTGTCCCCATTTCCACAATCACGCCACCATACGCAAAGATTACTTCAGTAATCCCTGGTCTCAAAAGAATTCAACAGCAGAAATACAAAGAGATTCGAATCACCAATCCATTAGAAGATATAAAAATAATAGTTATCCATCACATATTGTTTTATTATCCTTTTTTACTATTTTTTAATAAGAAATAGGTGTTAGGTTTCATTGTGAAAGGTAATAGTATTGAATATATATATTGTTTTGGTGTTTTATATTTATTTATTTAATAGTTTATATTTCTTATTATATGGCATTATTTAAATGGTTATAGCACATATAATCAGAGTAATTTTTATCGACATTTGTTAGTTACATCTGTAGAAGTAACTTTTTATTTGAAAGCTGAGACAACCTTTTTAAATAAATGATATCTGCAATTTTTGCCGATTTTATATATAGCTAGTTTTTTCTCAACTTTCAACATTTTAAGAGATTATAATTTATATAAAAACTAATATCTATATATACTACTATATCTACTACTAATATCTAACTATGTCTTATCACCCAACAGAAAATATACCAATGTATTTCAACAATACCTGCAACAAATGGAGCCACGGCTGACAGATGTTAAATAGTTCTGAGAATTATTCCAGACCTGACCACAGCTGTTTGAGAGTGTAGACAGGAGGCGTCTACAAGACTGTCATCAAGTAGATAAGTTGTACTGAATTCCATTATGTAGATACGGCGGTGTTGATAAGAGATTTGGTTAGTAGAATTATGGTAATAAAATGTGACGTCAATTACAATAGAACTTACCGCGATAGCCTTCTGATAAGGATTGATAAAGAAAATTAATAATACACTTTTCTCCCCAATGGGGAAATTTTCTTATCTTTTATATGATAGCTCTATGGTAATTGTGCCCTATTAATTCCATTTTATCTAATCATTTGTAGTCATAGTTTCCATATTATGGGGTTGCCTCATGTTAAAACTATTACCATTAATATCTTGAACAGAGTAAGATAGTGTATAATTCTTTTGAAATGTTCTAACTGAAATATCATAATAATTGAGATATATGTATATATATATTTTGTAAATATAAAATAGGCGTTATTGTTAATATTCAAAATATTCACACCCTTATTTTACAAAATTTATTTTGCCCACAATATAAATTTATATATCAATTTTTTTTCTCCCCAATGAATATATATAAGCAAAAATATTTTTTAAACTTAATTCTATTGACGGTATGTGGCGCTGAGTTTGTTGTTGACACACTTTAAAATGTTATAATACCTTGATAAAGGTTGGCGTTCAGCCAACTGAAATATTTGTAAAAATAAATAATATTTTGATCCAATATATGCAGTTTTGCTTTAAAAAATTAAATATATATATATTATGGTATTTATATATATTTATCTCAAGAGAGAGATTAAGATTGAAACCACTTTTATATTATATCGTTCATATGAGAAATTATAAGTTCAAATAAGAATATATATAGATGAATAAATATATAAAATTTATATATATATATATAAAATATATACAAGGTCTTCATTGGTGGCGCCCACCGCAGGAAAGACTCCGCCACCGATAGACTGCGAGAGTTCTTTCCCACAGAGTGGGCAGGTCGATGTGATGGTTGGCGTTACCCAATTCAAGACCAAGATTTTTAAAAATTTATCACCAGGCGCGATATTGAAATATTTGCGCCCAATACAGAGGTAACAAAACATCAAACAAATTATAACTTAGTATTAAATATTTACAAATTTATATGTATTATTATACTGAATTCATAAAATTTATATAGACAAAGTGGATGAGGTGAAAGAGTTGGATCATTTAAAACAGGAAACAAACGATGTTTCACTTCTGCAAAGTTCGGACAGTCGTAGATGAGGTGAAGAGCAGTTTGTTCAGTTTCTCCGCAGGAAAAATTTGTTGTTTCTGATAGACCTCTTTTATGTAAGAATTTCTGGAATTTTCCGACTCAAGATCAAGATGGTACTTGTAGATTGTAGCCTTCGCCACACTTGTCATTGCCTCGGGATGGGTATAGAGGAGCAGTAACGCTTTTAAAAATAAAAGATGTTAAAGAAAAAATAGTTAAATCAGAGGCTAAGAACAGGGAAATAGATAAATATGTGTGTGCTTTCTAAAAAATAAATGGCTTACTATGTACAGATAACATACTTTTTGATCGTGTATATATGAAATATATTCTTTTCAATAAAATATAAAAATATGAATTTTTAATTATATATATATATTATGGCTAATTATTCAAATTCTATTTTTAAAAGACAAACTTCATAAATATAATTACCTTTAATGAGTATAATATCTTCATATTTCCATAGAGATATAGCGCTCAATTTTATTTTCAAAGAAAGAAAATGGCAGCCTTTGAAACTTCAGGTGTACATCACAAACCTAAACCTAAAAGAAAGTCTAAGCAATTAAATTGGGTTTCAAAAAAATGTTTGCAAGTTGGAATTCGACATTTGAGAAGTCTAAATATTGTAGCGAAATATTTATTTTATAAACAGATTATTAATTCATTATAAAGGACTGCGGCGTATGATTATAAAACAACACTTAAAGTTTCACCGCATAAGTTTCTTTTCCGTGAAAAATCAATATTTATTTCAAAGATAAATATTTAATATTTCTAACTTTTTTGGATGAAGTATGAAAGGGTAAAAATATGAAGAGTAATGGCGAACGGAAAAATAAAATTCCCGCCCCTGGACACTTTTATTTTTCCGTTCGCCATTACTCTTCATATTTTCACCCTTTCATACTTCATCCAAAAAAAAGTTAGAAATAGTAAATATTTCTCTTTGAAATAAATATTGATTTTTCACAGAAAAGAAACTTATGCGGTGAAACTTTAAGTGTTGTTTAAATTATTAATTATTATATTTATATTTTCCTATATTCTGGATACTTGCCTCATTGCCTCTCAAGGTTTTATATATTTTAATTTGTTCTTGAATCAAATAAATTGCCCTGCCATCCTTAAGTTTGTCTTTTCTAATTTTCTACACACTTGACAACATTATAATCTCAATTAGAACTTATATTGACCTAAAATTATTTCCATAATCTGTAAATATTTTTATTTCTTATAATAGGAGTGTATAGTATTTTAAATATATCTGAAAGATTCGTCTGATATAGCTTCAACTTTTCCCTCCAAAATGTTTTTTCACGTCGCGTAGCCCCGGATATGAAATGTCTCGAGATTACTGTCCAAACTGCTGCCTTTGTCAAGCTCGTTGGGATCGAGGTTAATATACACCTAACGATCTTCTGCAATCCCACCTGCTTGGTCAAAAACTAAAAAATGATTTTATAATCGTCTGGCACAAATTTCTGCCTTTCTCCATTCTGTGTGGCTTGGACTTCCGCCATTTGATAACTCTTTACTTTTTTTCTTCTTTTTAATCTGTGAGACATTCTAGCACCCATAGGTTAGCTGTAATAATGACAAAATACGTCAGAACGTTTTGGACGGAAATGCCGGGTTTTTTTTCGAACGATATTGAAAGTTAAGAAAAAGGATATCCTGGTTGTATCAAAATTTTCTATAACTTTCCTTAAATATTATAAAACCTTTATATATATATATATATATTAAAAATAAAAAGGCATATCCTGACCAGGAGCACATGGGCTTTTTTTCTATTGTTTTTTTTTTTCATATATATATATATCAGAGCATAATATACAATCGTTTATTACTTGATCGTTATTGTTTATCACTCTAAAAAGTTGTAACCATATCTCATACAAACGGTGTTTTTAATCTAAATATTTTATAATTATTTTCTCAGTATTGAAGGAAAAAGACCGCCCCACTATTTTCAAAAAGATAAAAGTGTAATTTAGGATGTTCCCCCACTTGTGGAATATTTCAAAATCCTTCAATTTGATATTCCACCCGACTTCCGCATACAGGAAGGGAAATACCAAATATATCAGGAAAACATAATTATTAATAATGTTTTTTATACGGGCTATAATCCAATATATATACGAGGGGTGTCCCATATGTCCGTGGCCCGACATATAAAGAAAATGACTAATAAAATGATTATGATTTATTTTTCAACATAATCCCCTTTAAGGTCTATATACTTTTTCCAGCGATGTTCTAATGCTTTTATGCCCTCCAAAAAGAACGATGTTTCAAGTGACTCAAAAAATGAGGTTACAGAATCAATGACCTCTTCATCTGACCTGAAATGAATGCCAGAAAGGGATTTTTTCAAATGAGGAAATAGGTGGAAGTCAGACGGAGCTAGTTCTGGTGAATAGGGTGCATGTGGTAAAAGTTCAAAGCCAGAATCATAAATGGCAGCCATGGCTTGCAGCGACCGATGACTCGGAGCATTGTCTTGATGGTAAACAATCTTCCTGGACAAAATTCCTCTTCTCTTTTCCTTGATAGCTTCTCGTAGTTGCTTCACAAGATTTGCATATTAATTGCCAGTGATGGTTTGACCCTTATTAAGAAAGTCTAGAAGAAGTACACCCTCGGAATCTCAAAAGACAGACACCATAACCTTCCCTGCTGATGGAACTGTCTTGGCTTTCTTGGGGGGAGGGGAACCGGAGTGTCTCCATTGCATGGATTGTTGCTTGGACTCTGGTGTAAAGTGATGGGCCCAGGTCTCATCCATGGTAACAAATCTACTGACAAATTCCTCTGGATTGGCTTCAAATAACGCAAGTTGTCCGAAAATAACTTTCTCCTTACAGCCTTTTGATCGGGTGTCAAAAGTTTGGGAACCCAACGGGCAGAAAGCTTCCTGAGGCCCAAGTGTTCTCTCATAATCCAATCCACTGTTGTTTTTGGAATACCCATGGTCTCTTCTATCTGACGAACTGTTCATTTTTCTGTCCAACATAACCAAAACATGAATCTTGTCGATGTTTTCTTGAGTAACTGACTCAACAGGTCTTCCTGGTCGATGTTCGTCTTCGGTGCTGATCCTCCCTAATTTAAACGCAGCTACCCATTTTTTACTGTGCTATAGGAAGGATAATTTTCCCTTAATGTATCCACCATATCCTCATAGATTTTCTTCGGCGACATTCCTTTCCTACGAAGAAATTTTATTACAGCACGAATCTCGTTTACCTCCATTTTAGATTATTCCTGTTTCTTGTTCTCTTTCAGAACCCATAACAAAAAAAAAAAACGGTTAGTTGTAGAAACTTAAAAATATACATATCTTTATACAAGGCTTTAAGGTATATATGGTAAAATTTATTAGCTTCAAATATTTCGTTCTCATGGTCGGGCCACGGACTTATGGGACATCCCTCGTATTTAATCATTTTGAATAGGGTTGATGTACTAAAGATTCCCATTTGATTCCTTCACCAAAAATCTCCCCAACCTATTGTTGTAGTCTCAGAATATTGTGTTGTTTCCATGAGTTCATAGCTGCTTCTAAACTAACACTTCAGTGGTTTTCCCAGCCTTTCTTTAAAACATAGTTGCTTTTAAGAAAACGGCATACATAGTTGCTTTTGGTCTTAAATTTGTCATTTTTGTTTTTTAAATAGTTATTTAGTTTTTAATAATTATATTTGTTCTTAATTTTTTTTTAAATCTTTAAAATAGAGAGTAAATTCATTTTAAAAAAATCATGTTTGTCTTTAAATGGTTACTTTTTGTCTTCAAAAAAGTCAAACGGCGACTTCAGACAATACTTCTCTCTAGCTTTACCTGAATTAAACCTAATTAATAATTATTAAATACGCTCTTTATACACACTCGTGGACAAAATTAAAAGAAGTGGAATGTCTTTAATGTCGTCGGTCGTCTTTTTTTTTTTTTTTAAGGAGACAGAAGAAATTTTGTTCACACTTGATTATCTCGTGTGTCTTTAATAAAGGTCACTGTGTATCAAATATCTTTTAGAGTTATTGTCTGAATCCCGATATACATCCTAAAAGGTGCAACTTCCTTAAGTTGGGTTCATGAGTGCATATTTAATAGAAGTGACCGTTTTGCTAGAGTATTTCTATGTTTATATAAATACGCTATTAATATCGAATTGGAAGATAAAAATGGGAAGAATATATACACAATTATATGGTAGAATTAAGACAAATACATCAACTGATCTTGTCACTTGTTAGGACGTTGTGGCTCAACCAATACCCCACTGACGAGATTCAGCTACCTAAAACGAGTATATGATTGACTTTTCTTTTCAAGAAAAGATGTTTTTACAAGATTCTGTAAAAATAATTTGTTCGCCTTTTTTTTCATTAATAATTAATCCGGTAGATGGTGCAAATCCTCAACAGCCTTTAGTTGTATTATGTTAATTATGTTTGTTTTTATATTATATTTATTACATATAAAATATAAAAATTAACATACGCAAACAATATCATAATTCCAACCACCCACAACAAAAACAAAATTTTATTAATTTTAAAATCTTTTTTCTACTCTTTCTTTTATTTTAATTCATATATTCATTGTTCGAAGAGATTGGAAGGGGAGTAAGGTAGAAGGGATGAAACTCCCGCCGGGTTTACCTTTGACAAGTCCCGGCCCGGTACCAATCTCTTTCCATCCTGGTTGAACCATTATGGTTTCCATTAATACAAGACAAACAAATTTGACTCCATTTTACACACAAAAAAATATTATTAAAAGTATTATCAACACAAAAAAAATTAATTACTTTCTAAAAAATTAAAATTTTCTTTCTTTTTAACTTTAAATGTTTGATAAAAAGATAACATGGTTCTGTCTTTACTCTTTTTCTTATCCTAATACCTTCACTTTTTTTTTCTCTATGTTCTGCTTAAATGACGCGTAACTGCCGAGGCAACAGCGTGAACCTGTTATAGCCCTATGTTGTTACTTAAAAAAACCTTTTGATACCCTAATAGTAATATTTTTATAATTTGTTTTTAATTATCATTAATATACAACTATCTTTCATATAAATTATATTTAATTCTATATATATATATATATATATATATATATATATATATTAGTAAATTAAATTTTATTGCCCTCTATCGTTAAAATTTTACACAAATAAATTTACTGGCAATGCGTTTATTTTTTTAAATCTCTACAGACCTTACTGCAATGATATGATTTAATGAATGAGAGGGCTTGGCTCATCAGTAGTGAACCCTCTCAGCGGTTTCGCCAAATTAATCTCTAGACCGCTCTACTATTGTATTGGACTGGTTTTGTTATATACCCTGCATTTTCTATGGAAGGCAGCTAAATGGTGTTTAGTGAACTATGGACATAAGCTTATAGGCCTGTAGAGGTACATACATATAAATTTCAAGGTATTGAATGAGCCAAGCCCTCTCATTCATTAAATCATATCATTGCAGTAAGGTCTGTAGAGATTTAAAAAAAGAAACGCATTGCCAGTAAATTTATTTGTGTAAAATTTTATATATATATATATATATATATATTACACTCATGAGCAAATTCTGAAGAAGTTGTAACTTTTAGCATGTATATATTTTTGTTTTTATTATATATATATATTTTTAAAGAAGAACGTTCGAATTTACATACGTATATGGGAAATCCACCGTTATATAAGCAAAAAGGAGTCGTTTATGCTTAAAATATGAAACTTCCTTAAGTTTTGTCTATGAATGTTTATTATAAATTTTGAAATAATGGTTGGTATTTCCTTTGTTGTCAAAATCTATGAATTCCTGTGTGTCTCCCTACCATACAGCCATGTAGAAAGAATTAATGAACAATTACATCTGTTGATATTCAGATGGTATCCCGCTGATTATAGGTTTTCCTTTTCTTTGCTAAGCTAAGAAAGTATGCGTTAATTAAACCAACATTTCAACCATTGTTTTCGATAAATATATTCGAACTTTTATTGTCAAAAGAACAAAATCGTTAAGTAAAGATTTTTTTTAATAAGGTTTTTCTATTTAGCCGAGCTTTAGAGCATTTCTTTTCTCCTGTAGGAGTAAAAAAAAATCTCATTTTTACTCTTTTAGAAGGGTAGAAATACTTTAAAGCTCGGCAAAATAAAAAGCTCACAAAAATTCTTCGCCTCGCGATTTTGGTTCGATAATAACAAGCCTATGTCTGTATATTTCGTTTGAACTCTTCAAAACTTTGAACCAATTTTGACGGTTGATTAAACTGCTCACACTGCAAGGTTTAAGTGCGACCGTACTGTAATGACTCATGTCGCAACTAATGAAGGCCTTTGAGCCAAGTGAAGTTGGCATAAAAATAGCCCGGTTGTCAAATCTATTCCTCTCTGCACTTTTATTCACTCATTAGATTCTCTAATACTGATTAATATAATCCGAATTTACGCGCGCGCGAAAGAATTAAAGCCTATGACATTCAGCTATTTTGTTTCCTATTGTGTTGATCTGAAATGAAAACTTCCCATTAGGCTGAGGGAAGTATGCATGTCTAATCTCTTAGCTTTAAATCTGCTATTTCCTTTCAAATGGGGGTAGAATATCGACGGGAATAATCCAAGCTGGTTTACATCGAACCTCTTTGCGTGCCACAAACAATGAATTCCATATTGTTGACATTAAAAACGGAGGATATAGACAAACTGATTCTATTTGAAGGCTAGATCTAACTGGCAAGGAAATTTCATGCTAAGAAAAAATATATATATTTCCCTCAAATCCAATCGTTTAAGAGATAATATATCGGGAGAGATATATTGCACTTATAACGAAAAGATCACATTTCTTCATTTATAGGCTTCATAGTCAGTTTTGAACGGCAATATAACAAAAATAGGTTCAGACATATACCTCGTTGTCTCTAGTTTCTTTAAAACTAGTGTATTCCACACAATGGCAGAAAAAGGTTAGGCGTCAAATTTCCCTCCCAACGCCCGCTATATACACATGGTAATTGCAGCGGTCAGTCAGTACCACACTGAGCTCTCAATGCCAACTAGGAGTAGCTGCCACATCCCGGGTATCTCGGGACGTTATAAGATGTGCTACATATGGATCTACTGCAATGGTGTATAGATAGTTGAGCCTGATTCCGGTTTGTACTTACGGAGAAAAATAGTAGGAAATCGTCTGGAAAGAGAGCCATTTTCCGTCTGCGAATCAATGTTGGCTTTCCTTCAGTTTCTCCGGTTGGGGGTAATGGGGGGTGTGCTACTTTCCTTATACCTAGGTTCCTATAATCACGTGTACTAACCTGTCACGTGACCTGTACTATCCTATCACTAGATATGCACTTACTTGTCATATAATGTGTACTGACCTGTCACGTAATCTATACGTTTCAATCACGTGCCCTATACTGAGCTATCACGTGACGTGTAGTACCGTCCAAACACGTGATCTATACTGTCCTATAATTGACTGTCTCATCACGTTCTTTCTCTGATGATGATCATGATGATGATGATGCTGCATAGAACGTGCGCGTGGCTATAAGTTACTTCTCATAAAGTAACTGTATACCTATCAGCGGATAATGTCTCTCGCTGGTTGACTCCGATGCCATCACTAGATCCATCACGCTGGGTGTCACGGCGGCAGTTATGGTAAGGTATGTGGGACCGGATTCCTGGCACCGAGTCCACATTCTTTGTCCACTCTCTGGCTGGACTCCACCGCTGTTTGGAGAGCTGGAGACGATATAGGGTGCCATAGACGGTAGCGTATAAATACATGCATCAATCCCGCGTTGAAACAACTCTAACTGAAATGTCTTTACCCTAGTCTACAGAAACCCAACTCAAGGCATATCAATTCTATAGATGAACAAACGTATAATAATGCATTTAATGACCGTGGTGTTTTGCACCATCTATCGGAATATGTAGATCATATTTGATTATAGAATCCCCTTATAATATATTCAGTTACTCCCCAAATAGAAGGCAAGCCTTCTGCAACTTGGCCGATTGTCTTTACTACGACAGGGATGTATTGTGAGAGTCATCGCATATACTCTCGTAACTCTGGGTTACCAAGAAGCTGTCTAGAGGACGCGATGAATGTAAACTGGCGCTAATTTTGATAAACTTTGAATTTTTACAATACAGCTTTGGCTTATAATCTTTATTCTATTTTATGCGTATATTTACAAATATTCTCCTTTGAATTTTAAATACACAGTTTTGGTTTATGAGGATTCTTTTTTCAATAAATTTTTCTATTTAAAGGAAGTGACCCATTTGAGAGTTGCGTAGGATGGCTGCTACTGGAAATGCGTAGGACCTCTTTCCCTGACATGTCACACAGCTAGGTTGGTTCCTAAGGTCAAAAAGACATTTTAATTCCCCCGCGCAAACAATCGCCATGTCAACTAATATTCCAGATGTAGGTTAAGCACGTCAACGGCGTATCAGATCCATTGTTCGGTCCCCGGTGTTTACACAAAGGTGAGGTGGTATGCAGGCCGATGAAAGATAGAAGACGTGTGCCCGGCTTCTGTGAAGAAGTGCCAAAAATCAATAAAAACAATCGGAGTGTTCCACTTTGAAACAACGGGGTTAATCTGGTATTAGGCCGGAAGTGTGATGGGTTTAAACGCGTCACGTGGTGTGGGTGAACAACCCTACGTCATCGGGTCACGTGACTTCCGGGTTACCCTTCCTATCCCCGAGTGTTGGAAAAAAACACAGAGAGAAGGTTGGGGCGACGAAGTTACGAAAGTCTTCGAACCTATCAACTACAACATGGTACAATCTCTCTACCTCGGGGAACTCGACGTTTTACCCCAATGTTAATACATAAGAGTTCTTCTTTGAGGTGCGCCTTTGACTCTTCGGCCTCAAGACCGCCATAGGCGTTGTTAGAACTTGGAATGTCCTGATTCCACTACCTTAAACGAAGAAGGTCTCCTGTTCTTAATCCCCGCTAAAGTGGACTGTTGTTTGCCTTGTTTCCCCTGGCTTTTCCGTGGTGGTTTGAAAGGATTCTCCCACTTTTTTAGTGTTCATTATACCGCCACTTTTTAAATAATTATAAATACCTTCTTTCTCTCAATTTTTATTTGTGTATTTAGGCCTACGTTCTTAAAATATAATTATTTCGCATTTCAAATTGTTTTGCAAATTTGTGCGAATTGAGAATCATTTTATGTTTGTTTGTTTTTTTTACTTTTGCGCCATGTATAGAGGTTTTTATAATTATTTGTAATATGCTTTTTGAATGAATTTTTATGTGAAAATATTATAAATAAAAAATAAATATAAAGATGATTTTTAAAAATTATATATATATAGAATCACATATCATAGGCATTCAATTTTCAGAATTATTTAATATTGAATATGTTAATGTTAAATACGAACATTCCTTTAGAAAAATAGTTTACGTAATCAATTTTATGATTAAAAAAACCGTTCTATTTTATAAATTCAATTTTTTTTTAATTATATAAAGAATGAGTATTTTTTTAAATATTTTTATCAATGTAAGCTGATCTTGTGAGTCATATATCATCTTAATTTATATTTTGACCACGGACACCCCGCAGTGATAAGTTCTGACACACACATATATTATTTATTTAAACTATCAAGGAAATTGTAAAAAAGGCATCTTCTGATCGTGCAACTAAAGTTGTAATTATTTAGTTACACGATCAGGAGATGTCTTTTCTTAATTTATCTAGCTGATTCATGGTACAATTTAACTTTGTACTATTTTTTTCCCGCATTATTAAGGAAATGTTTAATTGATATCGCTAACACTAAGTGCTGCATCTCCATTCTGTCTTCTGCTCGGCCAACACTCGTCTGCTTATATTTCAGTGTGGCTAAATATATATTTTTAAGTATTAGTATAAATAATAATGAACATATATTCACACACAAAGCCTTTATTAAGACGCTAGTCTTATACAGATTATTAATGAACATATATTAAGCAATTTGATATATAAAAGAAATACAAGAGATAAAAATGAGATAAGAGATAAAAAAAAAGAGATACAAAAATGTAATGCCTCGATAAAGGTTGGCGTTCTGCCATCCGAAATATTGGCAAAATAAATATTTTATTAAACCCAATATATGCCTTTTATTATCTAATATAAAAGAAAATATTGTGAAATTATTTGCTTCTTGGAAAGTTTTTTTTTTTAGAAAATAATCAAAATTTACAATAACTAACTTATGTTCTTTTATTATTGGAATATTATTTTTGTTAGAAGTGCCAAAAGATAGCCAAAACGTAGGGTTTAAGAATATAAATAATATAAATTGGTTTTGATTCAATATTTTTTTTCTCTACAAAAATTGTAGTAATTTTCAAAACGAGATATAACTTAAAATTTTCATCATACATATATATTATATAAAATTCTTCTTCTAAAAAAAATATCAATTAGACTCATTTGCTGAGAAGAGAGGAAAATAAAGGATAATATATAAATATAAAATGCAAATATTCATACTCGATATTCATTTAAATAAATCATTCATATAAATTCATGTGTAATCAAATAAACTTTTGAATTAAGTGGACAAATTTTCAACATTTGGTATTATTGCATTTTTATCATATTCTGACTGGAATAACAACATTCTGTTAACTCTTAATTCTCCAAAGTAAAAAAATGAATAAACCATTCCTCTCTCTACACAATATTTACATATCTACATCTGTATAAACTACTTATTATTTCACACCCCACATTTCGATTGAAACAAACCTTTATATGAATAGTAATACATAAAAATATAACAACAAAAAATGAGAATTATGGTTTAATATTATTCGTAAAATATTTTATTGATTAATTACACACACAAAAGCTAAATAATATTTTACAATATTTTTTTACTGATAGTTATTTAACCCTTTCAATTTTAAGCTCAATGTGTAGTTAATTATTTATAAATATTCACTGATAGAAGCAATACAAAACATATTCTGTATTAACGAGGAATAAATATTGTTCAAATATCGTCTGCCTTAATTGAGGTACTGGTCAGTTGTATTTATAGCTATCCATGGGGCACTTAACCCACAAACCATACACTCCATCTTGATGACAAGACTGGATCCTCTACTTTATCTAAATTTGACTAGGCTGTTAACATTCACTTAACGTTTGAAGAAAATCTTGAAATACATTTTTACCTATTTCGCTAAATTTAAACCCCTATATTAAGTTAAAATGTTTTGGTAAAAACACGAAAAAAGTATAAAATATAATGGAAAAGCTATTTAAAATGTTTTATTTGTTTGGTACAAAAATGTAAGATATATATATACACCTATGAAAATATATTGGTATCTTCATCTATTTTACATCCATATAAATTGCTCGCTGACAGCAGCACTTTCTATATCAATCCTTTAATTGCCTGAGATTTCGACTTTAAATTCGATATTGACCCCATTTTAATTAGAAATAATATATATGCATTATAGGTGCTCACAAGAGAGTTATTTAAAAAAAAGAACCAATATAAAACTTTGTATATAATTATGGAATTGACCAGTATTGGAGAGTATAAGAAGGAAAGAGTGTATTTTCCATTTACTCTATTCATATGACATAAAAAAGACACTCCTTTGTCCTTATAATGTCGCTGTACTAAGGTCGGATTATATTGAATAGTTCAATTTTGAATCCCAATGATTTTGAACGTTAGATGCAATTTAATAGATCATCTTCCCTTTCGTCCTTATGCTTCTTCTTATATAATTGGCAAAATAAATATTTTATTAAATTCAATATATGCCTTTTTATTATCTAATGAATTAAATATGGATTGCTCTATTTTCAAAACAATATATATGTATATTATAATGATTGAATTTGATATAAAGAATTGAATTTGCTAAGGTTTTCAAGGGTTTGAATTCATGATTTGGATTGCTGTCGTGGTAAAATAACAAAATCTTAGATCAACACTGCTTTAATTTGCTTATTAAAAATATTTAAAGCATAACTTGAGAAAAATACTGCCTGACTTAAGGCGTAAGAATAAAAAAAAATGAAAGGCTTATTTATACAATAGGCTATATAAAGGGAAGTCGCGACATCTGGTGGTATATTTATCAGAATATTTGAATCTATGGAATAAAATTTTAAATAAAATAATATTTTTATATAACATGTATATATTATGAATTTTTAATTTTTAATTACATATACTTATTATAATGATTTTATTGATATTTGATGATGATAAATGATATGGATGTAAAATAGATGCAGGTACCAATATATTAAAAGGTATATATATCTTACATTTTTGTAACCAATATATGCTTTCATTATGTGTGTGTGTGTGGTATCCATATAGAGATATATTTTATAATTTTGTGGCTTCATTCATATAATTATGGACGAATTCATTAAAAGGAAAGTAGCCTGAGAAAGAAAGGTAGATTCTGAAAACCACGTGATGATGAAAAAGAAACTAAACGTGGCTTCAGAAACAGTCTGACCATATCATGAATGCCGAAGACAAGGAAAACCTACGGCAATATTTTCCCATGGAAATCCTAGTTGAATGATTAAAATGGACCGAGGAAACGTCACAATGGCCTATGGATCGCACCTTTTGGAAGATTGATATATAAATAATGGGTACCATAGAAACTTGCACTCTGGACCTCCGACGTTCATCTGTATAGTTATGATAGAGGTGAAGTCGCTAGTACTACTCTATAAAATTGTATTTCTCTAAAAGTATTTCTATATGTACATTTTATATCTTCTAGAATACTCTCTTATGTATTTATTTTATTCAAAGGCAATTCAGATATTTAAGAGATTTGTGCTCCACCGAGGTACTGCACAAATCTCTCTCTCTCATCTAGATGTATATATATATATATATATATAATTTAAAATCAAAGTTAACAGTAAGATTAAATATATATAGAAAAAATATATATAACTTTTAAACAATAATATTGCTATTTACACTATTTAAACCCTTGTGTATAAGGGCTTAAATTCTATTTTACAGAGAGAGAAAGATGTGTTATTTCAATAATGACTACGTTGATTTTAATACCTATCTAATATACTCACAAGTTTTGAGAGAGATGCGCCTCACTGTTTATAAAAAATAACACGCCTGAAAGATGAAGGAGAGAGGAAGGACTTGTGGATTATTTATGGGCCGACACTGCTTGCGACAGCAGGTCGAGGACAGAGTTGCGACTTTGGGAGGAAAAAAATGACGAACTGGTTAAGTTTGTTCATTATCTTGAAATAAAAGTGAGGCCTAGTGTGTATATAAATGTATAGAATAATTTTGAGAAGTTGTGTATTCGAGATAAACGTCAGCAAAGCCGAATAGTCTGACCTCTATAAAGCCTGTGGAGTTATGTAAAAAAGATTTCAATAACGTTTAGTACAACTAGAACTTAATGGCTGGTATTAGGCTCATACTTCTAGCACTAGGTCCGATATACCAACAAAATACTTTCACTAAGCTAGAACACCTAAAAACCTCTTGTACTAGACCTGAACTCCCTACACACTACCGTCACTAGATCCGAACTCCCTACACACTACCGTCACTAGGTCAGAACTCCCTACACACTACCGTCACTAGGTCCGAACTGCCATCAAACCACCGTCACTAGGTCCGAACTACCATCAAACTACCGTCACTAGGTATAAACTCTCAGCAAACTACCGTCACTAGGTCCGACTGCCATCAAACTACCGTCACTAGGCCCGACTGCCATCAAACTCCCGTCACTAAGTCCGAACTACCATCAAACTACCGTCACTAGGTATAAACTCTCAGCAAACTACCGTCACTAGGTCCGAACTACCATCAAACTACCGTCACTAGGTATAAACTCTCAGCAAACTACCGTCACTAGGTCCGACTGCCATCAAACTACCGTCACTAGGTCCGAACTACCATCAAACTACCGTCACTAGGTATAAACTCTCAGCAAACTACCGTCACTAGGTCCGACTGCCATCAAACTACCGTCACTAGGTCCGAACTACCATCAAACTTCCGTCACTAAGTCCGAACTACCATCAAACTACCGTCACTAGGTATGAACTCTCAGCAAACTACCGTCACTAGGTATAAACTCTCAGCAAACTACCGTCACTAGATCCAAACTCCCAGCAAACCACCGTCACTAGGTCCGAACTACCATCAAACTACCGTCACTAGGTTCAAACTCCCAGCAAACCACCGTCACTAGGTCCGAACATCTATCAAACTACCGTCACTAGGTCCGAACTTTCATCAAACTACCGTCAATAAGTCCGAATTGCCATCAGACCCCCGTTATTAGATCCGAACTCCCAGCAAACCGCCGTCACTAAGTCCGAACTCCCATCAAACCACCGTCTCTAGGTTCGAACTACCAGGTATATAAATATTTCACACCAAGAGACCAACAACAAGTCCAGAATTGTCCCTGGAGTTATTATGAGGTGCGAGTTACTTCCTTCCAATTTAAAGCACCATTGTGTGCTAATGGATGTTTTGGCGTGGCAGGTCTAATAACCACATACATGCCGCTTTTCTGACATGGAGGAAAAACTATCCAAACAAATAAATTAATAGTTCGATACCTCATTACCACACACAGACATCCGGGAAATACTTCAGGCAGACTAGGTTTGGAATACTTAAGGAAACGCACTTATATATGGAATAAAATTCTTTTAAAATTGCAAAATATTTCCTCATAATTTCATCATGAATAGAGAATAAGATTCTATACCGAAATCTTCCAATATTGCCGCGTGGCTGGCTGGTTGTCCGCCCTCTTTTAGGGGAGCTCTGCTAGGAGCATTATCTATTGGAACACAGGATTTGTATTGTTGCATCATGATTAATGCGCGTATTTTAAAAATTATTTATAATATTATTTTTAAGATATTTAAAATTTAAATTATATATTTAATTATTTTCATTTAAAACAGATTATTTAGATTATCATCATTCCTTTTTATAGTTTCATTCCTTTTGTAATATTTTATTGTACATATATCTTTATTGCTTATTGGAAGGCTGCGGATCGCGACCTAGGAGTAAGACATAAATAAACACAATAACTTTAAAAGGTAATTTATTTTAATTTAATTTTATTTATTTACTTTTTTTATTTGCTTTGAATATGGAAACCCCTTCGGGAAACGTGTATAACACCAAGAAGGAAGAAACCAAGGTCGACGACCCTGCAAAGCTGCAACTTGGTGCAACAGTATATAGGCAGAATGAATCGAATCCACTACTTTACATACATTGTTGTTTATAGATGCATCATTCTACCTTTTATGGAATTATAATCTGTTTTATACGTTCAAGGTGTTTAGGTTTTATCTGTAACTATATAGAAATACTAGCCGAATGACCCGGGCAACGCTCGGGTTTTACCCGATTAAATGTTTTTATTCAAATACTATTCGTTACAATTATAAATTGTCGCCGTGGATGTCACTCTTGTGAAACGTCCCGCTCCAAACTTTGTGTCTGAGAAGCGATATTTTTATAGAGAGATGATCTGGCTTCGTGTATTCTGATCGAATGAATGTTTTTATGTTAAATTTTTGTTTCTGCATAGTAAAAATGAGCTGGCTTCACCCGTGGTCTCTGCTTTTTGGAATTTTTCCCGATATGATTTTGTATCTGATAATCAAACATGATACAGCAATATTGTCATAATCATTTTCTGACTAAAAACAACTATTTTTGCCCAGAACCTGTTAATTTCAATTTTTCTTGGCTAAAAAATGCGACAAATATCTCTTCCAGATTTTTATCTATGTCCTATTGAAATACATTTTACATGTACATTAGGTGAACTGATATCACCTCCCATCTTCACCGCTAGAGGCGCTGTTTGCGAGCAGTATGGCAAATTTGCAAATAACTCAAGGAATATTCTGATACCTCAAATTTTCACTATAAGTTTTTCCAGATTCTAATATATATACTGTTAAAATATTAGTCAGATTAGTTACGTATTGTGGACGTGTATAGCCGACAAACATACACACATACATACATGCATACACTGACCTTTATATATATAGGGATATCTAGATTCCGAATATTTGAAAATATATATATCTAAGAAGCTGTTGACGCAGAAGAAGTAGTTCAAAACCACCAACAACAACAAAACCTTTATTAAGACACTATTGTCTTACAAGGGAATTCCCCTAAGAGGTTATATATGTACATGAGTGAGACGGAAAAGCAATTTAGAGGGGAGGGGGAGTAATCAGCCGGTGTCTGTGGAGTTGAGCACTTCTTCCCTCATTTTATCAACCACCTTGAAAAATTTTAAATATTTATAAACAAATGTTTTATCCAGCAGTAGAGTAGTGAAAATTATATATACATGTTGTTCATTATAGCGAGTTAGCCCCGAAATTTCGTGAATTTCCAGTCTCTTTTCCTGTAGAAATGGGCAATGAAATAGATAATGGACCAAATTGTCTTGGATGACGGCATTGCAGAAGTAGCAATTTGAAGGGTCGCTATTCCAAAATTCCGTTATACCCTCGAGGAAAAATAGCCATAGAATCCTTTGGCGGGCTATAAATCGTTTAATTTTCAAAGGGAAGTTTGATAGTAAGTAGTCCTCCGTCATAAAGGAGCTACTTAGAGATTGGTAGTGAATAAAATTAGTTGAATTTTGTATCTTAGCCGGTCAAATTGGAGTAGCTGGTCCACTGTGGTTTGAACTATTCTAGGCATTTCTCCTCGCACAACCATATAATCTTCACAGTTCTTAAGAAAAGAAAAACCCCTAGAGTCAATGATGTTATTCAGGTTATAAATAAAGTTGTTTTCCGCTTTTCCCGCAATTGAAACTTTCCAGAGCTGGGACAAGCAAACATAAAGTAGTTCAAAATCTTGTGCTTGTGCAGCCTAGTTTTGTGGACTGAGAGCGTTCGATTGAACATTATATAGCATTCCGAATAATGTACATAAGCGACGAAGCATAGCTCAAATAAAGCTTTCATTTTTAATTAAGAATAAAACATCTCCTTATCTCGTACATCTAAACGTTGCTGATGGCTTTGGTCATTTTGGGTCGAAATGAAGCTAAAATTTAGTTTGTTAAGCGTCTAAAAGTGTTTGTTATAAGCACACATTATTTTTTAAAGAAATATTTTGATACCTCAAATATTCTTAACTGCTATTAAGATATTTAAGATATTAAAAATGCTACCATACATAGCTCTACATTTCCTTTTGTTCTAAAGAGTTGTGTAAGATGCATTTATAACTATAATAAAAGAGATAGAAAGTAAATATATATATATTCCAAAATTGGCACTTCTTCTTTCAAATTTGTATTATAATAAATAGATTTCACTTATCACCCTAGTACAAAAAGTAAAGATGTCTAAAAACAATGAGCCACAACACCAGGTTTTGAAAATTCATATAAAAACCAACCTGTATACCATGTTTTATAGCCATTAGCCCATACATCAGTAGGATAGGAGTTTTGAATTCTGTCGAATATGCCAAAAAGGTGTTCAAGCTGGTGAAGTGACAAGGCAGATTTTTCAGGCCAGTTTACAACATAATGTTGCGTGAGGATGGCATTCATGTAACTGAAAAATCGAATGTATTTATGAGGGCCCTAACCCGAAACCATGGTATAACCATGGCCTGAATCAGCTCAAACTGATGTCGTGGCTCATTCTCAATCACCACGTTTTGTACTGGAATGATGAATAAACATACATTGTTCTAATACATATTTACAGAAAAAGGTGCTTCTTTTGGTACATGAATACCATTCTCCTGCAACTTTATAATATATATATTATAAAAATAAATAAATACTACACATTTCAGTTTTTACATGCAATTAGATTTACGACTAGGTCAACCCACCAGTTCGCTGAAGTTGATAGATATCGTTTACACATATCTAGTTAGATCAGTGTCAGACACGAATGTAGCAGAACTCAGCGTATGGTGGCGGAAGGCTCAGCTTAGTTACAGCAGCCTATCCATCTGTTATCGAAATCTTGATCAAAGATGGCTGTGGCAGGCGCCGAACGTCACGTGAGATAACGAGAGTGAACTAAAGCACCGGTGGGGAATGTTTCCACGGTGGTCTGGCGTCAAATTCTGCTTTCTTCCTTGTTCCTCTAAGCCGCGTGAAAATTTGCTTCCCTAGTAAACACACACATTTGGTGAGAAAATAGAACAGAATTCTAAAATAATTCTTGAGCAACCCGACTTATAACAACATTCGAAGGCAGCCTTCATACCCGATATCAAATGATACTTCTGTTTTTTTCCTTTCCATTTTTTTATTATTAAAACACATTATCTTTAAGAAATGTTCATTAACCATGTTATATCAAAAACTCCGCAGATAACCATAACCCGTATACATGTAAATATGTATTATCTATGCATTTAATTATTACAAATGTTCTTTAAATATTACAGAACTCTCCAATAATCTTATAGCTATATTACAATGTTCCAAAATTGTTCCTATTTTTATAGAATAAAATTTATAATGAACAGCGTTAAATGATTCTTTCAATATAACTCAAAATCTTGAGCATCATTGTTGCCTAGATCGCCAAGTCTGCGTAGAGATAGACTCTTCCAGTGTTTGTAGATCTTACCTATGATAATGGGACGAGGTTCATTTGACTCTTATTCTATCTATTTCTTGGTTTTAGGTAGAAATATTGCTCTTGCTTCTAAAAATGAATAGCAAATTTGTATTTAGGAGGTTGATAAGGCCGTTGTGAATTGATATTCTCGAGGTTGATTGGAATACAACGGGCCTGTACGAGAGAGGCGAGTTTTTTTATTTTATTTCAATTTCAGAAATATTTTCTCATCTGGGACAGAAGAGACATGTCTCCTAAGTCTATCTGCTCACTCTTTACTGACTGCCTCTTGTTACTTGATGTAAAAGGGAAAATGTAATGGTAAGGAATTTTAATTGGTTAGTTCGATGATACTTTATCAATCCATTATATAAACCGTATATAATTTAAATTTGCCAAATAATATATGAAGAAAGAGCCCAAATGTCCAATGATGAAGAAAGGTTAAAGCGAAGCTAGTACCTTCTACTCTTGGGGCATGCACTAATGTAGTTCATGCATTTAGTTGGCTGAACTGCATGGATAAAACATTCATTTTCCTTTTGATACGCTATATTAAATACAACTTTATATCTTTAGCTCAGGATCTGACCGAGATAATACTACAAAATACAATGGGGGCATTCATTCTATTTATAGTTTTTTTATTATTGTCGATAATTTTGCCACAGTTTAGAGGTTAAATTCGGCGATATTTTATTTTTGGAAGGTTGTTTTTTTCAAACTGCAGGGATTAGGTCGCTAATATTCTTAGAAGAGAATGTTCATCCGGATTCTGGGAGATTAAAAATAACAAGTCAAAATGTGTGAGTCATATAAAATGATTAAGAATTATCTAAATAAAATAATCCAGAAGTCTATCATAATTTAGATGGTGCAGTAAAGTGAAATGAATGAGAGTTATTTGAATCTGTGAGATCTTTAAATGAAAGAGTGATTAGAATTATATTAAGAAAACATCCGTGATTATTAGAAATTTTATATATCTTTCTCTACCTATTTAAATATTTTGTTGTGAAATATAAATTAGAATATTTGTATTTTTTTTTTTCAAAATTCTAATCGAATTCTATACGTGCGAATTTTGTTTGTAGGCATGATTGTATAGTATTTTATTTTTAATATCAAGCGCGTGTATATAATTTAAATATCGGTTTGAAATTAATAAATATCTTTGTGATAAAATATATAGTACACTGAACTATTCAATATGCGCGTAGCTATTCAATTTTCGTGTAATTTCACCCTCGATATACCATGTGACCCCGACTCTCTCTGCCTTATACAGATCGCCGGTCGCCATCTCAGAGAGAAATCAAGATGGCGACTTTGATAACAGACGAAAGATCCCTGTAAATATATCATCTTTAGATACACCTATTTTACATACTTCGTCATTCTATATTTTTCAGCACACTTATTTGCATATATTTTAAAAGGCGAACTATTATTAGCTTTAAAAAGCTTTAAAAAATTATAAAACATATTCATAGATATAAAAAGATGTGTTTTATCTTCTTACGTTTTCATATATCAAAAGAAACAATATATATATAAATGGTAACCCCCATTAAAATTAACTACTCCTGCAAATTACAAGATAAACAGCCAGTAAAAGCACACAATGGCTCCTATGAAAATAAATAACCCTAAATGGTTAAAATTAAATCAGGGTAACGGTATTGTTTGTAGGAATAACTTCACAATGAAAGTAAGCCTTGTTGCTGCAAATAATGGGGCTATTTCATCCAACTATGTCTTTTTTTTTTTTTTTTTTTTTTTTTGAGAGGGGAATTTAACAAACGCTTCTTCCACCAAAATTTATAGGTGTTGAACTCTGTAAATATTATTTTTCCTAAATGTATGTTTGTGTGACTTTTTGAGTTTCTCTATATATGAATGTATTTTGATGAAAGGATGTTATTTATAAGGGTAGAAACCCACTGCCTTTTATAAAATAAAGCATCAACAGGATCCATTTATCAATGTGTAGGTTGGCTTTTGTCTGAATTCCCCAAAGCTGGTGTTCAAATCTATCATCTCAACCTGTTCAAACCAGGAGTGATAGATAGTATGTATTGTTTGGTTAAAAAGGGAGAGTTTATTTTTAAATTATAAAAATATATGACGTGAGACATCGTAGTATACTCAAAGTGTCCGTATGGTCAATAAAAAAAACAGAATATATTTCTAATCAATGAGTATTTTAATTGAAATAGTGTTTATTCCAAAAATATATTCCCTATGAATTTTTTTTTCAAGCATTTTCTTCCAGCCTTTCTTAAATGTCAACAAAAAGCTCCGTCAAGATAAGTTTTAACATATTTTTGAACCAGTAAGACTAGGTGTAAAGGCAAAAGCATTATTATTATGCAAATTAATTAATTTTATTACACTGGCCATTTTACACTGGTTTATTTAATTCTGTTTGATATCTGAATGTATATATCATTCTTTGATGACAGATATACCCTCCTGAATGATAGCATGCTGAAAAATACATTGGTTCTTTATCGAAAACAATTTTAACCTTGAGAATCAATAAAATAATCCCTTGTATCAATATTGTATCTTGTATGAGTCTTCCGGAGATTGATTAAAAAATCTTTACCTTTCGTGCACAAAGGTCCTTCTAAAGGAAAAAAAAAACACACACACACACTGAAAATAAATCGCAAATAAGACGAGTTAAAATAAACTACAGAGGGTGCTTAAAGTTATCTGAATGCCAATTTGACACGGGCTTCCACTGCACTTGCTTTTATTTTAGCGTGTTTTTCTTCTGTATAAGGGATTTCGTGTCCGAAAGTTGAAGATTTGATAATTGAAATGTTTTAAAAGAAACGTTTCCCTGGAAGCCTTATTTTTTTCACCTAAATATTGAGGATTATTTTTAAGTGAATCACATGTCCTTGTGAGAAAATATTTTTTTAAAGTTAAATTAAAAAATATATATTAATGGAAAGTAGCAATTTGGGAATATTTCAATTAAATGTGTAGTAATCTGTTGTTTGATCTTTTTATCTGTGCTAATTTGCATCTCTTTTTGAATTTGCCAAAACTGATGTTGGGGTTCATTCCTTATCCTTCCCGTAAAGGTTTTTTAACTAGTGGTGATAAAAACATAATGCATTGTTCTAAGGAATATTTAAAGAAAAAGTTCCTTCTTTAGTACACGAATATTGTGGCGAGAAAAGAAATAATTTAATAACTTATTTAATTATAATTTCTAATATATATATAAATAATTATAATCAATGAAAATACAAAACAGAATATAACTCTGTATTTATGAAATCATCATATATGTTCCATAGCTTAGTTGATCAATATTTTAAAGCTGTGCATATTTTGATAGGTTAATTGTAGTCGCTTAGTCGTGCTGACGTAATAAATAAAATTTTGTTTTATCATTCATCTGTTTAGTCATTCATTACTACGCTACAATATCGTCCTCCCGCAACTTTATGTTGTTATATACAAGGTAGGATCAAAAGGTTCCCGAATTTTTAAAATTAATTATTTATTCATAGTATAGTAATTTAAATATCAAATTTTTCAAAATAGGAGTCTTGGTTATCTACACATTTTTCCACTGTAAAAAAAAGCTGTTTAAATGCTAGTTCAAAGTCAATTTTTCTAAGCTTGTTTAGCTCCACCGTCGCATTTACAATTACTTCTGATGACGATGAAAAGCGCCTCCCTTTTAATGTCATTTTAAGTTTTGGAAAGAAGAAGAAATCACATGGGGCGATATCAGCAGAGTAAGGAGGATGCGGTAAGACAGATACAGAGTGTTTGGCTAAATAGTCTTGAACAATAATGGCTCTATGAGCAGGGGCATCATCATGTAGCAATTTCCACTGATTTGATTTAAAGAGTTGGTTTCTTTTTCTTCTTATCGCATCACGAAGGCACACACGTATTTCTTTGTATGCCTGTTTATTAATAGTAACCCATTCTTTAATAAATTCGTAATAGACAAGTCCTTTGATAATCGGAAAACACTACAAGCATTACTTTTCCTTTGGAGTTGTCAGGACGAACTTTCTTCTTCCTAGGAGAACTTGGTGGGTGCCATTCGAGTGATTGTTTTTTGGTTTGTGGATAAAAAAGAAATCACCATGTTTCATCACCAGTTATTATTGTTTTTAAAAATCAGATTAATTAATTGCAGTTTAATTAAATCTTTGTAAATTTATAATTTAGTTTCTTCTTGTTGATCCGTTAAATTTCTTGGGACAAAATAACCCCAATTTTTTTCATGTTTAAATGTTCACCAATAATTGGAAACTACCATACGAAATTCCAAGTATTTCTTATATATTATCAATAGTAAATTTTATATCAGCAACCATTAAATCACGTACTTGTCCAATATTGCGATCCGTTGTTGACGTCAATAGCCGACCTGAACTTGAATCATCTGCGATGCTCTTACGGCCATCTTTAAAACGTTTATACCAGAAATAAACTTGCGTTCGTGACAATTTTTCGTCTTCATAAGCTTCATTCATTAATGATAATGTCTACGTGAAAAACTTTTTAATTTTACACAAAATATAATATTTGCCCTTTGCTCAAATGATGACATTGCAGAAACCGATGCGAGCTAAATACTTGCAACAAAAATATGCCTAAAATAAAATTACGCATGCGCCTTTACTGGCGTTGCTAAATTAAATTATAGTTTAGGCTTTGTTCTTTACAGTAAAATTGATTTTACATTTTCAAAAGTTGTTTTATATTTTATTTTTTAAAGTTCGGGAACTTTTTGATCCTACCGTGTATATTGTAAATTTGTTTTGTATTGATAGGTTCAAGTTAAGCCTTGTTCAGGTCAAATCATTGTTAGGTGAGAGTTGTAAAATATCTTTTAGTCTACCAGCTACTTCTTTCTATGTTGATTATTCCTTTACAAGAAAAAAGATCTTGAGATAAAAGTTATACAGTTTTTCTTCTTTCTCCAATTTTTTCATCAAGACTCAAAATAAAATTTTATATTTTGACAATAAATGTAATATTTATACGTTGATCAAAGTGCTCTGCGGCGGAATCGTTTGATAGTTTTGCGCTTAATGTTTTTTTTTTAATTCTTGTGTATGTAGTGTCAGAATAATTGAAATATATCTTGAGAATTATTCTATATTGCTATCTAAGGCCTTACGTTTCAGAATTACACTATTTAAAAAAGAGCTATATCTAAAAATTAAGTAGCCTAAGTATTTACAAGGATAGTATTTCACTAAAAACCAATTTAAAAATAGAGAAAATTGAATGACACATTCTAACGAAAATATATATATTTATTTTAAAATAAAGGAAAGTCTAATGGCGTTTAATTATTTAATTCTCGGCGTTGTTGGTGATATTTGTACGCTTCATTAATCTGTTGGGTTAGTTGAATATAAACTTCATTTATTTAAATTCTTTTATAAATCAAATATATAAAGTCGTTTTTTATGTGTGCAGGATTGTAAATTAAAAGTATTTAAATACAAATTTAAATATTTCAAAGCAGTTTTTCCAAAGCAACCATATAAAATGTATATATCAATTTACATGGATGAAAATTTTGGATAAAATATTACTTTAAATTATTTGTATGCATATATACGACATATTTTGCATTTTAATAAAATATTGACCCATATGTAAATAAAATCAAAGTCATTAATAAAAAACATATTAATTTACAAAAGATTATAAACCTATTTCCCTCTATTAATGCTGCAATATTCAAATTACCGTAAAATTACCAAAATGTTTAAATAGTTAGGCGTCTGCTTATTTAAAGTTAACCTTGTGCCAGCACTAAAATTAATTACAAATTGGGCCAATTAGAGCGGTGGTGGATGGTTACCCAACATGAAATATAGGCAGCAGAGGCTTGGCCATTCTACTCTCTCTTGCAAGACTTTGAAAAATTACTTTGTAAAATAATAAAGAATGGATTAGAGAGAAAATTAATTTTAAAGAACCACTGTTTGTAGATCGATTTGGTATGTTGAAATTCCGTAAAGTAAACAATTAGCGTGTTGAAACTAATTCGAAAAATGACGAAATTTGCTCTAAGTATTTTGAATATTAAAATTTAACATAAAAAATTAATCGAAATAATATTTTTTCAAAGTCATAAATAAAATGTTCCAACTATCAAACTTCGTCTGTATGAAAAAGTAATATCTTAATATAACAGACCTCTGTGGTGTGGAGAAGTCATAAAACTAGTGCTTGAAGTATTAGCGAATATGCTTTAATTATGTTTTCATTATCTCATAAAATAATCTGGAATAATTCTGCTCTATATACAAATTTTATAATTTCAAAATAGAATATTTGAAAAATCTTTTAAAAACATATCCGCTGTTTTATATAACTTAAAGTATCAATTTTCTTTAGACCCACTAACCTCTCTTCAAATTATATTCTTAATATATATATTATATATATAATCTAAAAACTCAAATATTTCTTTATTTAAAAAAAATATATGTTTTATTTTTATTCATTGATATTTCTACTTTTTGGTTATCATCCTTTTGAGAATAACTTTCAGTTTTGTAGTAAATATGCGTGGTTAACATATCTATCTTTTTGATTAACTAATATAGGATTAACTTTATAAATTCTATATATTGTGAAAATAACTAATGCCTAATATTTCCTCAAGTAATTGAAAATAAAAGTTGCTTGATGGTAAATAATAATATTTTTTTTATCACTACTGCACCCTCAACCCTTTATCTTATCGATCCTTTGTCTTATCAACCTTTTATCTAACAACAAACAAATTATTCATAACATATATATAAGCTCAATTTGTCAAAATGTTTATTTTATTGATATTTCAGTTGTCCTTCTTTTTTGTGTTATATTGCGCGGGATACTTACCTATTAAAAATTTTTGTTAATTAGAAAATTTATACAGAAAATGTTTTTGTTTGCTATTTAATATATTAGTAAATTAAATTTTATTGCCATCTATCGTTAAAATTTTACACAAATAAATTTACTGGCAATGCGTTTCTTTTAAATATAATCAAATATTATCTCTACAGACCTTACTGCAATGATATGAGTTATTGAATGAGAGGGCTTGGCTCATCAGTAGTGAACCCTCTCAGCGGTTTCGCCGAATTAATCTCTAGACCGCTCTACTATTGTATTGGACTGGTTTTTATTATATACCCTGCATTTTCTATGGAAGGCAGCTTAGGGGTGTTTAGTGAACTATGGACATAAGCTTATAGGTCTGTAGAGGTGCATACATATAATTTCATGGTATTGCATCGAGCAAAGCTCTTCCGCAAAATATGTTTTCATAACCAATATATATTAGTAAATTAAATTTTATTGCCATCTATCGTTAAAATTTTACAAAAATAAATTTACTGGCAATGCGTTTCTTTTAAATATAATCAAATATTATCTCTACAGACCTTACTGCAGATACTAGAGATTAATTTGGCGAAACCGCTGAGAGGGTTCACTACTGATGAGCCAAGCCCTCTCATTCAATAACTCATATCATTGCAGTAAGGTCTGTAGAGATAATATTTGATTATATTTAAAAGAAACGCATTGCCAGTAAATTTATTTGTGTAAAATTTTAACGATAGATGGCAATAAAATTTAATTTACTAATATATATTGGTTATGAAAACATATTTTGCGGAAGAGCTTTGCTCGATGCAATACCATGAAATTATATGTATGCACCTCTACAGACCTATAAGTTTATGTCCATAGTTCACTAAACACCCCTAAGCTGCCTTCCATAGAAAATGCATGGTATATAATAAAAACCAGTCCAATACAAAAAAAAAGTCGGTGGACGAGTGGGTAACCCCCTCTATTCCCGACAGTCATGAACGCGGGATTGAATCCCGCGTTAATATTTTGTTTAATATGTGAATAACCTTCACATATTATTCATTGTTCAATTATCATGAACTAGGTTGCTCTTCCTGAGCGGTACCTATTTATGTGAATTTGAACCAGCAGTCCAATACAATAGTAGAGCGGTCTAGAGATTAATTTGGCGAAACCGCTGAGAGGGTTCACTACTGATGAGCCAAGCCCTCTCATTCAATAACTCATATCATTGCAGTAAGGTCTGTAGAGATAATATTTGATTATATTTAAAAGAAACGCATTGCCAGTAAATTTATTTGTGTAAAATTTTAACGATAGATGGCAATAAAATTTAATTTACTAATATATATTGGTTATGAAAACATATTTTGCGGAAGAGCTTTGCTCGATGCAATACCTTGAAATTATATGTATGCACCTCTACAGACCTATAAGCTTATGTCCATAGTTTACTAAACACCCCTAAGCTGCCTTCCATAGAAAATGCAGGGTATATAATAAAAACCAGTCCAATACAATAGTAGAGCGGTCTAGAGATTAATTTGGCGAAACCGCTGAGAGGGTTCACTACTGATGAGCCAAGCCCTCTCATTCAATAACTCATATCATTGCAGTAAGGTCTGTAGAGATAATATTTGATTATATTTAAAAGAAACGCATTGCCAGTAAATATATTTGTGTAAAATATTTAATATATCTTCAAAATATTATACATCGCGCACATTACTGATGTGTAGTTTATAAAAAAAAACTAATTGTGAAAAGATTTAACTTTTACATATAATATTTATTCCAAATTTCTTTCTTTACTTATCCCAAGCACACTTGGAAAATGCCATGATAATCATGGTGAGTAATAAACAATTGGTTTTTTTTTTTACTTTAAGCGCTTCATATATCTCTACACTTGTAGAAAAAAAGTTCGACGTTTTGACATGCAACTATGCCAAAGCTCCGATTAGTTACTTGCACGCACTAGTGGGGTTGGACTTTTTTTGCAAGAATCAGGGCCATTGAACCTTTTTTCAAGTGCCCATTGCGGGATTCGATCCCGGGGTCGTAGCTGTCGATCAAAGCTAGCTTATGTCATTTCTCCACCAGTCCGAAATATTTTTATATATGCAAATATAACCTTTATAAATAGTGCGAGAGTTGGCTTCTTTTATCGTCACTTTACTCTCAACCATTGCACCCATTTTTAACACGAATATTATAATAATATTTGTCATATTAGAGACACCAAACCTTTTATCAATATTATTAAATAAAGCTTTTTATTCTATTCTCCAATTTATTTTTGTGAAAAATACTTTATATTTAATACTAGAGGAGGATCGATCTCAATCCGTTTAAATTTTATTAAAATATATAGTTGATAATTTATAAATATTTTTACTAACTAGCGTTCTTAATATATTAAACAATTTAATTAAAATAAAAATGATTAAAATAAATAAAGAGAGGATAAAAAGAAGAAAGTAAGATTACAAGAATTACTTAAAAGTTTTAGGTTAAGAGATGTTTTGCCTGGGAAAGAAAACGAGAAGGAAAAAAAAAGAGAAAGACACATTTCCTTCATACGACCCCACACGAGATCCTCGTCTGCTGGTAATTATTCGGCGGGGTTGCTGAGTGCCCGGAAATAATTTAGTTTCTATTCTTTTGCAAAAGTTCCAAATGATGGATGGATATTCTTATGGGTTTCTTTAAGCACTTTACAGTTACTGTTAAAAATTCTTGAGAGTTTGTTCTATACTCTTTCAATTTGTAACATTTTGTTATTTACCTGCTGTTTATTTTTCTATGTAATCATTTTGTCATGTGGTGTCAGAAAGGGCATTTGCATTCATGCACAAAAAAACAATTTTCGATCAATTCTAAAAAAAGGTATTTGATGAGCTCCCGTGCTTACACGAGGACAGTTCTTTACTGTTGACGAGTATAGCTCGAAACTTTAGCCTACATATTGGGTTTTTTCCGATAGTTCCCTAAATTGGTATTATGGATTATTTCTTAATATTATTATTATTATTTTTGCTTATCCCTAGTACACGTGGTACAGGCCATGATAATCATGGTGGGTAGAAGAAGACGACTGGTTTTACTGTAGGTGTCTACATCACATGTCTACACATGTGAAAAGCAGTTCGACTTTGCACTTACAAATGTGCCAGAGCCCCGTTTGGTTACTTGCACTCGCTTGTGGTGTTGGACTTTTGCAAGATCGGGAGCCATTAGAGCATTTTTTTTTTAAATCAGAAAAAAAGTTCCCAATGCGGGAATTGAACCCGGGTCGTAGCGGTCAAAAACCAACGGTTTAGACCATCCTTCCACCGACTCCCTATTTCTTAATATAAAACGAGATATTCTCTCTCTGCGCACCTACTCTAAAAGATTGGATTTTGTACATTCGAAATCAGCGTAATTGTACATTGTATCGCTATTTTTATCTCCTTTATATGATACTAGACGAATGGCCCGGGCAACGCCCGGGTTTTACCCGAGTGCGAATATATTTTAAAAACGTTTTAATCTTCATCTAGATCTTCATCTTGTCTACATCTTGTATACATCTTGCTTCCTAGGGTTGCCTAGAGTGGCCGCTATAGACAGGGTGGTCTGTATAGACAGATGGATGTATCACACAGCTGATAACAGGGTTGCCTAGAGTGGCCGCTATAGACAGGGTGGTCTGTATAGACAGGTGGATGTATCACACAGCTGATAAGAGGGTTGTCTAGAGTGGTCGCTATAGACAGGGTGGTCTGTATAGACAGGTGTATGTATCACACTGCTGATAACAGGGTTGCCTAAAGTGACCGCTATATACAGGGTGGTCTGTATAGACAGGTGAATGTAACACACTGATGATAACAGGGTTGCCTAAAGTGACCGCTATAGACAGGGTGGTCTGTATAGACAGGTGGATGTATCACACAGCTGATAACAGGGTTGTCTAAAGTGGCCGCTATAGACAGGTGTATGTATCACACACCTGATAACAGGGTTATCTAGAATGGCCGCTATATACAGGGTGGTCTGTATAGACAGGTGGATGTATCACACAGCTGATAACAGGGTTGTCTAGAGTGGTCGCTATAGACAGGGTGGTCTGTATAGACAGGTGTATGTATCACACAGCTGATAACAGGGTTGTCTAGAGTGGCCGCTATAGACAGGGTGGTCTGTTTAGAAAGGTGTATGTATCACACTGCTGATAACAGGGTTATCTAGAATGGCCGCTATATACAGGGTGGTCTGTATAGACAGGTGGATGTATCACACAGCTGATAACAGGGTTGTCTAGAGTGGTCGCTATAGACAGGGTGGTCTGTATAGACAGGTGTATGTATCACACAGCTGATAACAGGGTTGTCTAGAGTGGCCGCTATAGACAGGGTGGTCTGTTTAGAAAGGTGTATGTATCACACTGCTGATAACAGGGTTATCTAGAATGGCCGCTATATACAGGGTGGTCTGTATAGACAGGTGGATGTATCACACAGCTGATAACAGGGTTGTCTAGAGTGGTCGCTATAGACAGGGTGGTCTGTATAGACAGGTGGATGTAACACACTGCTGATTACAGGGTTGCCTAAAGTGACCGCTATAGACAGGTGTATGTATCACACAGCTGATAACAGGGTTGTCTAGAGTGGCCGCTATAGACAGGGTGGTCTGTATAGACAGGGTTGCCGAAAGTGACCGCTATAGACAGGGTGGTCTGTATAGACAGGTGGATGTATCACACAGCTGATAACAGGGTTGTCTAGAGTGGCCGCTATAGACAGGTGTATGTATCACACAGCTGATAACAGGGTTATCTAGAATGGCCGCTATATACAGGGTGGTCTGTATAGACAGGTGGATGTATCACACAGCTGATAACAGGGTTGTCTAGAGTGGCCGCTATAGACAGGGTGGTCTATATAGACAGGTGGATGTAACACACTGCTGATAACAGGGTTGTCTAGAATGGCCGCTATAGACAGGTGTATGTATCACACAGCTGATAACAGGGTTGTCTAGAGGGGGGCAGGGAGATCACGTGTTCGCTGGCAGCCAATGGGCGCGCATTCTATCCGTGAGCTTCAGACAGACAAAATAAGGCAATTATATAAGTAGATCCTTTCCCGCGTAAAACTTATGTTTTAATAACATTTTTATATATTTACATTGAAAAAAAAAGGTTTTCATAAGTTAAAAGTAAATTGTAATATACCATGATTATTACATATATATTGCATTAAAGAAAATTAATGCTCTGGGGATGACAGATTTTAATTATAGCCGTCTAGATAGGTAGATGTTGAGTTTTTATGACACACGCGCAAGAAGCGTTTTACAAAATACATAATTATTGTTTTATCAGGACTTCATTCAGGATTTATTTCCATCTCGTTAGCTTTTATTGCTCCATTCGAAGCAATAGAGCATTATGTAGCAAAATTGGTTCACGACTGTGCATACTTATTCTCTAAATATTTTTGCTTTGAAGAATATTCTTTCACCTTTGTGCGATTGCTAACAGCGTTTTCTTTTATTTTATAAATTCTCTATATTTTGCAGACATTAACTATTTCGTTATTGTGTTGAATCCCGTGAGATTTAATCGTTCAAGTTGTGCTTAATTCCTGTAAAATTTCCAACCATTGATGGTCGCTTCTTCCTAACGGAGCTAAATTCCACAGTAAGTTCCCAAAACAAAAATCCATTTCTTGGGTCGTAGAGAGTTTAACGACGGTGTTTCAGCAATGATGCTCATGTACCAGACCTACTGTCCGAAACCTCTACAACCAATTCAAGCTACCAAGGAGAACCAGAAAGATGACCGTTATCGATTGTTTAAGTGCACCACATATCTACAAGTTGCCTAATTTATCTTGACGAATCACCCTAAGGTGACCGTGCTATAACCTTCAGTTAAAATAGATCTAACCAACAAGTATGCCTTCAACGCTATGAGAGAGGAAGAAACCACAAAACCAGCTAATCAGCATTCTACAGTCAATCACATCCAGTGAATGGACGGGGGATTGGTCCATGCTTGGCCGCCCGCTATGGACAACAATGGCTTCCATGGCCCGAGGTGGAAAAGATCGCCATTTCATAACCCCATTTCTGTTGTTGCATTGTGGTGAATAGTGGATTCCTTAACAGGGCTTTTCTATGGATTCTATGGGAGGCCTTCCGGTGATTTAGAAGTTGACAACGGGCTTATTTCTATTAGGGTTTCTTAGCGCTGGTGGGACAGTCGAGTCTTTATTGGCCTTTCCTACTAGAACAACATTTGCTGCCAGTCATGTGATCTTGACGGATATGGAAGGGGCTACACCAGGACAATGATGTCTAACAAGGATAAATAACCTTGTATCTAATGTGACAATTATTAAATTTGATCACTTTTTTATATTACAAAATTAGAAAAAATATAGATACAAATTTACGTGACGCTACTCTCTCGCTTAAAGTTATTATAGGTTCCAAATTTGCGACAAACTCTTTTATTACATTAAAAACGAAAAATATCAACTTTGGAGAATTTCCTTAATTTAGAATTATTAATGGACTGTAGCAAGATACTGAAATGCTTACATTCCATAACTTGCCATGATAGATACTGATTAAGGGGGTTTTCGAAAGCTCATCTTTTTTGCTTTTGAGGTAATAAAAGAATTTGGTGCCAATTTGGAAACTGCATGTCTCCAGTAACGAGAAAAATACAGTGCTATAAATAGCATACCATATATAAATAATAACTAAAAATTGATTCATTTCATCTTATACGCTCCTGTCGAAGGGTTTGCGATACCCGAAAGCTCGAGATATTATTTATGAAATAAAAGAAACTTATCCTCGGAGTTTTATGTGTTGTTGCAAAATAATAATATTATTAATAGTGGTCGAAAACCAACGGTTTAGACCACCCTTCCACCGACCTCCCTATATATATATATTAATTAAATGGCATATTTTGGATCTAAAATAAAACAAACATTTTATTTAATATAAAATGCCAATATTTCAATAGGCTGTAAGCCTAACTTCATCAGGGCGTTTCTTGTTTTAAACTGCTTTGGATGATCACGTGATGCCTTCACGCGACGTTATATAAAATATTTAAAACTCTGGGGCTAAAATTTAGAATATATACACACAAATAACAATAAGAATAGACTATATATACATTATTCATAATAAGTATAATAAAAGAATTTTAAATCGATTTGAACTGTAAATATAACGGAGGGACGTCAATTTTTCTATTAATACTGTTGGTATCTTTCATTGAGGTCCAACCTTTTAAAAAGAGTCTTGAGTGTTTATCCTGAATGTTGTTGGATATAATATCTGTATTTTCAAAACTTGGTATATGGTCCTGTTTGAGTGCGTGATCTACTAAAAGTGATAATGGGCTATGGTTTTTAAAAGCTGTTTTGTGTTGGTTTACTCTTTCTTCAAGAGTTTTACCGGTTTTTCCTATGTATGTTGCAGAGCATGATTTGCATGGAATGCGATATGCTATATTTGATTTAAATGCATGATTGTTATTATGTTTAGTGTTGGGATGGCGTAGAATTTCTTTCAGATTTGCTGTGGGTTTGTATCGGGTTTTGATATTGTAATTTTTAAGTATTCTTGTTATTCTTTCAATGCCATAATTGTATGGTAGTGCACAGTATATATTCGATTCTTCACTATTTTTGTAGGACTGTTGGTGGGCTTATATATATGTTTCTTGATGAAACTTGGAGGATATTCATTATTTTTCATCTCATTGTAGAATATGTTTGTTCAGATTTAATATTTTTAATATTTGAGGAGCAGTGGGTGGAAATTCTTTTAGAAAGTGTTTTTATAACGGATATTTTATGATTAATGGGACCAAATGAATTAAAATTGAGATATTTGTCTGTATGCGTTGGTTTTCTATATATCCTGGTTTCTATTTTGCTATTTATTCTGGTAAGCTTGATGTCTAAGAATGCTAAAGAGATATTATTTTCTATTTCGTATGTGAAGGTTAAAAATGGCTATAAACTTTTGAGGAAGGTTAGAATATTGTCGAGGTTGCTATTTTCACTGATGCAAATGATGTCATCAATATATCGTTTCCAGGCTATTATTTTGAGATGTTTGGTTGCAATGATAATATTGTCAATATGATTCATATAAATATTGGCGAGGGCAGAAGAAATTGGATTGCCCATTGGAAGGCCTTTAATCTGTTTATAATACTGGTTTTTGTAACTGAAATAACTGAAGGATAAACATAGATCGAGTAATTATTTAAGTGCTTCTTTGGAAATTGTTAAATTAAGTTGTGGATTGGTGTCTATAAATTTTGAAATTTCACTAATGGTTTCTTTATGTGGGATAGACGTGTATAAAGATTCAACATCAAATGAAGCCATGTGGTAATTTTGGGGTATCGCTATTCCTTGCATAACCTCTACCACTGATGTGGCGTTCTGAACGGTGTGGGGGAGAAAGTTCTGAAACGGCGATATTATTGTTGAGTGATGTTTAGCTAACGGATAGATTGGTGAACCGGTGTAAGAGACTATAGGACGAAGTGGGTTATTGGGTTTATGAATTTTCGGTAAACCATAGAATATTGGTAGATCACGTTTTGATGCTTTGATTTTTTCAACAATTTTGTTGTCGAATTTGTGCGTGCGTTTTATTCTATTCAAATTTCTGTTGAAATCTTTTATCATATTCTTTAGAGGATTAAGAGTTAACAGTTCGTATATTTCTTTGTTTTGAAGTAATATATATATACTTTACATATCTCGATTTAGAATCATTTAACGATTCCCTTTTTGCATATATGTTTTCATTCAAGGACTTGTTGAGATGGTTGGCTCTCAGAATGACAGCTACTCAGGAACTGCCCCTGAGAAAGGAGGAAGAAGGGACGCCACTAAGCGACCAGCCCACAGAACCCGTTTGGCGACCGTCCGGGTGCTATTGTGTAGCGGTCGAAAGGGAGCCAAAGGTCGCTTGGTCCGAATTTCTTACAAGGCCGGCGGTAGCCTGACATCTGTTCTTTTGGTGACGTTTTTGTGTCGTTATTGTCCTGGACATGTCACCTGCTGGTAAATTCTGTTGTGAGGATAGTAATTAATGACCGCCCCCCCCTTTTTTTTTGTCCTAGAATTCTTTTTTTGTGACACTTTTTTTCTTCAAAAATCAAACACAGAACAGGTATTTTGTGGCAAATGATACTTGAGTAGTTATTCAAACATTTTTGTGTGTTTACATTTTTATAAATAGGGTGTTTGAAAAAGTCTTATAAAGATGCTTTCAAATAATAAATATTTCAAATAAAAATGATTATAATGAAATATAATAAAGGTTTATTATATTCTTAATTTTTTTGCTGGACAGACACAAACAAAAAGAAAAAAATCGAACACAAATACCTAAACTCATGGACAAAACTAAAGGAAGAACTTTTTAGCATGTATATCGTGATTCAGGCAATAACTCTGAAAGATATTACAGTGACCTTTATTGAAGACACAGAAGTGCCTCTGTCTCTTAAAAAAAAAAAAAAAGACCGGTGATATCAAAGACTTTTCACTTCCTTAAGTTTTGTCCATGAGTGTGTATAGTGAAGGATCCTGCAAATTTCTGGGAAATCACACGGGAAATATGTAAATATAATGTTTTCAAAATTAATAAATTCTAAAAAATGTGTTTTAATGATTTTTCGTATTTTATCTCACAATAAAATGTTATGACAGTTCACTTATTAATACCTTCAGAATAATTTATTTTTCGAATATTGAACAAGTGGTATAAACCAGGGGTCGGCAAACTGCAGCTCTTTGGATGTAGTGCTGAGGCTCTTTATGTAGTTCCATGTACTATTTATTGTTGGCAAGAAAAATGTTGTGGCTCTTTAAAAACTTTGAAATTTTGTAAACTATAATTTTTGAATCTTCAGACTCAAAAGTATCCCGACCTCTGGTATGAACTGCTGTGTTTTGACAGCCACGGTACAGGAATCGAATCCCGTATTGGGTGCTCTTTTTCTGAATAAAATATTTTTCCAATAGCCGAGATTCTTGTACTGGGATAAGGTGCATAAATTAGGAAAAAGGCATCTTGCAGTTGCACGATAAGGAGATGCCTTTTTCATTCTTTATAATAGATTAAACTTACGATATCTCTGTGAGGGTTCATGACCGAGATTCTTGTAAAAGTCCAAGCCTGCCAGCGAGTGCCAAACAGGGCTCTGGCACACTTGTAAGGGCAAAAGTCGAACTAGATACTTTCTAAATGTGTAGCCATGTGATGCACTTACAGTAAAAGCATCCGCCCACTCCTGCCCATCATGATTATCATGGCCTGTACCACGTGTACTACGGATATGTATATTATGGTTCTGTCCTTATCTCTTTTTCTACTCTAACTACCGAAGATTTGACGTGAACCCTTTTATACCCCCCCCCCCCCCATCCCCTTCGTTTATTGTTATTTAAAAGGTAAAAATATTTTTGGAATTTCTATTATTTACACTTCATATTTTCATTTTGCCTATTTTCCTTCTATTTTACCTCTTTAATTGTTGAATTAGCTAAATTGAAGCACACTTAATTTGTACGAATAATTATGTAAAAAAATGGTAATAAATTTCTATTTGTAAATCCTTAATTAAATGCATTAAAAGTATTTATCTTCCTCGTGCCGAATCTGGGAATCCCGGGACAATCTCAGATATATATCATTGTCGTTACATATAAGTATTATATATACTGCTGCATTGCTGCATTATTGCTTGCATTGCTGCTGCACTTGTATATTGCACGATAAAATCTTGGTACAAGTTGGGGTTAATTATTTGTTATGAATGCTATATTCTTCGTACTATTTCATATTTTAGCAGAAGATAATGTTGAATTATTGAAATTCTTCCAGCGTTTCCATTCTTGCTATGTATAATTACCCCTTTTTGAGTCCAAAATAGAAGAATGTCCGTATAGATCATCTATCAGGCACCGCACCTACCGCCCTTGGTGCCTACTATCCTTGAACCATACTGGTTCCTTACATGTGATTAATAGTTAGGAAACCTTTTTTACCCTGGGTGCTCCAGTTTTCCCAGTTTTTCTCTCTTGGCAAATACACCGAATACATTGTCTTACAACTTTGGACCTGCGTTCTAATTTCGAAATAATCTCGTTGGTCAAATGGTCAAGCTAATAGTTATTTTTTTTTTATAGAAGACCTGGTCAAGGAATTTTGTCAATGTGGTTCAATTTTCTTTAAAGAAAAAAGTACACCCACGGAAATTGAACATTTTGGAGGCGTAATTGATAGAAAATCCTTGACTATGGTTGGTTAGATTTCTTAGACTGATATAAAAAGGATATAGTTCCATTTACAATGTTGATTTATGGTCGAGTCCTTTATTTTTTAAAGAAGAAATGATCTGTCTTTCCTTACTCCACGCCAAAACTTCATCAACATATACCTTGGTATTACATTTTCGTACACACAATTAGCATATATTTAAAGGATATGCGAAATAAAATTTAGAATACAAGACCGTCTGCCTTGTGGAATCTGAAACCAATGCAATTTTTCTACTGGAGAAAGTTTTCGAAGTTGGTGATATGTATTCTAAATCAACCATAACTCTTTTTTTGTCTTCTAAGTAAATCCATGCAATATATGCATATATGATGAGGAAATTGTAAGGCTCTATTATGATATAAAGATCGGAGTTCATTTTCACTCATGGACAAAACTTAGAGAAGCAAAAAGTCTTTGATGTCGCCGATCGTCTATTTTTTTTTTTTTTTTAAGGAGACGGAGTCAAGTTTGTTCACACTTGGTTAACTCGAATGTCTTCAATAAATGTCACTGTGTATCAAATACCGTTCAGAGTTATTGTCTTAATCCCGATATATATTTATTGTAAAGGTAAAACTTCCTTAAATTTTGTCTCCATGAGTGTATGCCAAATATTTTCGGATAATTACCTTGAAGAAAATGTTTTCAATTTTAATATTTTTATAGAAATATTGTCTTATAGAAAATTGTCTGAGAATGCTTCTTGCATTTGTATTTGTTATTAGTCGGAAATTGAATCTATTGGTTCATTTTTTAACACATTTTAAGAACGATACTTTTGTGAGTGCAATACACAGCAACATAGAAATTAAAATAACTCTATGCAAATTTTTAAAATTCTATTAAATCTATTTGTATATACTTATATCAACATTCGATAGAAAATAACTTTAAAATTACAATAAATTTTAGGTAAAAAAGAGGACGACAAATATATTTCTCTTAACAATTTTTCAAATGGAAAACAAGATTCTAACGCAATGTTGGCTGTAGCAGTAGGCAGGTTGATTACTGTCCCATTTTAATGTGTTCAATGTTATTTTTTAATTAATAAAATTCATATCTTTATCTCCGTAAGTTTGTTGGCTATGTTAGTAACATTTTATCATATGTGGAAGGTAAAACCTTTTTTTTAGAACGACTTTTCAGTTAACTCAGTGTTTTTATAACAATGTTGTAGACAAATCTGTTTATATAGCTGTAATATAATTACAAAGAATACTTTAAAACTTCCTTTTATAGTATATGAAGAATCTAATATTAAGGGGAAAATTAGGCCTCCAGGGATAAGTTTCTTTTTTAAATTAATTCAGATCTCAAGATAACTTTCGAGCATGAAAGTCATTCTACAGGAGAAAACACGATATAATATATCGCCAATAGAACATAGGTTCTATTGGCTATTGGTGATTTATTATAGCGTGTTTTCTCCTGTAGATGGGCTTCCATGCCCGAAGGTTCTCTAGAGATCTGAATTAATTTTAAAAAGAAACTTATCCCTGGAAGCTTGATATAGGGATTCATTTATTGCATAATCGGATACAACTAGTCAAAACGAAATTGATTGCTGCGAAACCCAACTCGAGGAAATATGGAAGCAAGAAACCGTAGCATTCTTTATAGACTCGATGAATGCGATTTCAAATCCTGAACTCTTTAAAAAAGAATCTTCAAGTGATGGCATAAACATTGATATTCACTTTGAAATTCATTTTCTTCAGCTCATAGGAAGAATAACTTCTTATGTCCATTGAAGTCTATCAAAAATGATAAAGCACAATTTGGATTATAGATTATAGTTAAAAGAAAATAATACTAAATCCAAATAAATTAATAGTGTGTGACGTTTAGGTAACAGCGTTGTTATCGAAACATGACACTCTATTATTTTATTTGGATTAGGTCTTATTTTTTCTTGTAACTATAATCTATAATCCAAGTTGTGCTTTATCATAAAATGCGATTTCTTCACTAAACATAATATATTTACAATAACAAGTCATCTTTCTATTGCACGAGTTGTATCTATAATTATTGAAGAATATTGATAACACTTTGTTAAATTTGAAATAAAAAGAGTAAACACTACCTATATCCCACGCACATTCTGAGTGTCATTGCAGATCGCTGCAATAATTAATGATCATTCTACTTACGTAGTTTTCACTTGAGGGTTTATTCTTAGTGAAGTGTTTAACGAAATTATAAATAGATATGCTTATGTAATTGTAGACATTTTTGCTTTGCGAGCACAGCTCTTTAGTTTGAAGAACAAGACAAGAAAAGTCTATTTAGGTAAAATAAGTTACCAATACCCATCTCACTATGTGGGTTGAGGATGGAAATGGTGATTGTTATTTCTTTTTAAAATACAGGTCAAAAATCTACAATTAATGATCTGATGAGGATGTATGTTAAAATGTAACAGAATTGATTGATTCCATCCTTAATATAAGAAATTGAAAATAAGAATGATAATTAAGAAATGTAGAGAAAATGTAATATACATTAACTCTTGAGAGCGAAAATACAGAGTGAATGTGTTAATAAGCGCATATGTATATATAGAATAACTTCGCACAGGCCACGATACAAGGTAGTCAGCCAGTCAAACAAGAAAGATGTACAAGAGGCCTGATCACAGAACGACTGTCGCAAGCCCACCGCCGGTGTAAGCAGAATTAAAAACAAGATTAATAAAAAACACTAGGCATTTAATGACAAGAGGTAGGTTATGATTTCCTTTTTTCAACCTTGTTTCCGGTCAATTAGACAAGGCTACCGCCGGGATCAATTATACCCCTGCTGCCATTTTCAATTATATCGTCTGCTACTTTATCGGCACTTATTTTAATGTTTTTTTATTTTTATAAAATATTTTAATAATATAATTTATATTTTAATATATTTTATGAGTTTTTTATTATAACCTATATATTTCTCATGTAGAATTTTTAAAAAGGTGTTGAGAATCTCGATAAAATACTGCAAGTTAGGCCCTTCCAGTATTTTTCATTGCAGCAAGTAAAGTAGGAAGTTGTTTTCATTTAGAAAAGAGAATATTTTGTATTGAAAAGTTTCATTTCCTGTATACAGATGGCGCGCTAATCCATTGTTATATATATATATATATATATATGTGATATAAAAAAAAAAAGCTTGTCGACTTCACTATGATAAAGTGCTTTGTCCTGAGAATCCTCGGGAGTGGATGGGGTTTTGTATGTTTGGGCAGTCGTTATCGATGGCGGTGGATGAAAAATCGGCACACTATATCGATTAATGAATCACAAAACACCTCGGAATATTAATCATTGGCGGCTCGGGAGAGGAGATGGAAGGATTTTCGCGATTAAATTGGATTGAGATGACTCACATCTTGGACCTCGAGGCACTACTTTTAGAAGATGCACACACACGTCTTGACACACACGTTACACCGACCGAACTCCAGTTGCCCCACCCCCCGGCTTGGGTCATGTGGGACCCTGCTTGACCTTTGATTGGTCCCTGTCTCTGTCGGCCATGATGGTGAATTTGGTCGGGAAGGAGCTTTGCCTAACATCCCAATCTCTCAGGACATTCAACTCTGGAATATGAGGGCCTCTTTGTTCTAAGTGACCTAGATACACGACTTGGATCTGTCGTTCTTTTCTCTTCTACTTCTTCCATCTCCACGTCCTTTGACTGCCATCTTTATTTGAATCCATACAGAATACATTATATCCAACATGGTACATAATTATTTATTAGACAATATTCTTTATAATATTACATATATATATATAATCAAACGTTTAAAAAATTGTTGCAGAATTTTTCACAAAGTAATTTCAATTTTATTTTAAACTAGCCGAATGACCCGGGCAACGCCCGGGTTTTACCCGATTAAATGTTTTTATTCAAATACTATTCGTTACAATTATAAATCGGCGCCGTGGATGTCACTCTTGTGAAACGTCCCTCTCCAAACTTTGTGTCTGAGAAGCGATATTTTTATAGAAAGATGATCTGGCTTTTGTTTTCTTCTCGAATGAATGTTTTTCTGTTAGAATTTTGTTCCTGCGTACAAAATAATGAACTGGTTTCACCCGTGGTCTCTGCTTTTTGGAATTTTTCCCGATATAATATTGTATCTGATAATCAAACATGATACAGCAATATCGTCATCATCATTTTCTGACTAAAAATATATAGTTTTAATAATTGATTTATATTATTTTTAAAATAGCCTATCGTCTTCCCCGTATTTCTTTACCTATGTATGGAAATTTTGGTTTGAATTAGTGAACTACTGCGAATTTGTATACCGGACATACAAACAAACACACAAACATTCATTTTTATATATATGGAGATATATATAGATATATTAATAAAGAGAAAATAAAATTTTCAAACAAATTCTTTTGTATTTAAAATAAATATAATTTAAAACTTAATTTTTTTTAGCGTTTTCCTTATATAAAAAAAAAAACTCTTTAAATTTTTAAATTGATTTTGTTGTATTTTATTATGGAAAAGTAATTATTTTCACAAAAACACTTCTCTCGATCAAATTATTTATATTTATGGCTGATACATTAAAAACCCTTGAGATCTCTTGATATAAAGGCGGAAGAGAGATTCTGAAATGTTGAGAAAATAAATATATATAAAAATTATTATTATTTAGTTGGGTGGGATATTAAAATATTGTTATTTACCTTATTTCTATATATACACCCAGTAAGATTATTTACTTAAAGAAAAATCAAGTAAATTATAAAATATCATTTTGATTTAATTCTTATTTTAAAAAAGACATTAATTATGTTTATGTGATATACACGTTTTACTGTCCGACTCTGGAGGAAGAGAGAGTAATTCTTCGCCAGAAGATTGGCTATGAAAACAATTCGCCATATGTTTTATTGGCAAAAGTAGTGAAACTGTATTGGCTTTTTAGAAATTCTGGAGAACAGAACAGTCAAAAGGCATAACACAGAAGAGGGACCCAACTTGAGGAAAGATTGATGTTATTATCCACTTTCTGTGATCTTCTGTTTACCCATCTAGGAGAATCCTGTATGGGACGAGGGACCCTAATAAAGGTTTGTTGTTGTTATATTTATGTGCTATATTATATATAACCTGTATATAATATTTAATACTATATATATGTGGTGCTTTGCATATAACGCTCAAACAAACACAAGTTATTGGCTCAAAATATTCAGAGAAAAAATTCCTCATTACAAAATTGGAAAGTATTTATGTCTAATGTTTTATTTGAATATATATTTCTTAAAGCACACATTCCTCGCCACTTCCACTATGATACTAAATCAGATTTATTTTAATTTTGAATGGATGTGAGTGGCAAGATGTGGTTTGATAATTTTTAAATAACAAGTTATCTTGAAGATAGAGGTTGCCTGACCAGCATTCTATTATTTTAAGAGTATTTTTAACGCCTTTCCGCAAAGTTTTTTTTTCCTGATGAGGATAAGATATTTTTGTCGAAACGTCGAAAAAATGAAAACTCTACTGGCCGAAGTGTCTCTCACTTCAAAAACTATGAACAAGTTATTCGATAGGATTTGAAAGTCATCAATTCCTTTCCAATTACGTTAACTTGAATATTGAAAGGCTCTCATGAATCTCCTCAGGGGGCATTTTTAATTTTTTTTGCAGACGAGGTAGTAAATTATTCTTTCTGCCTGAATCTGGTTGATTGTAGAGAAGGTCACTAGAGAACAATTAGACTCTTTTGTCTGAAGATCTGTTCTCTTTATTTTAAAAAGTACTTGTATTTGGTAACAAAAAATCCAATATATATTAACATCAAAAACACTTTAAATATCTTAAATTTACATTAAGATAATGTTCTTACGTTCTAGAATTCGATATATTAATGTTCAAGTAAATATATTTGAGAGCAAAAGATTAATATATTTGCTTTATCAAAATGTATACTATGTATCAAAAATAATTGATAGTTTAAAATAGAGAAAGAGAATGAACTTATAATAAAAATAAAAAGTTTTATAATTGACTTAATTAATTAATTAACAATTACAAATATGTGAAATTTTAAATCCCAAACGACAATGTGCGATTCATTAGATCGTTTGTAAAATCTATGCGATCAAGAATTACATAACATCCGTTTTTTTTAAATGAATCTGATAACGTTATCGATAAACAAACAATAAGCGTTATGATCAATCACGATTATTTTTTACCAAAAGACTTTTGATAAATTATGATTTTATACGTAGGAGGGAGAAAATGATCTCCCCGTAATTATTTTATTAAATTTTATGATGAATAATTATACTTGTCCATATGCCTAAATCAGCCAATTTTGATGGATACGTTAAAAGCTAGCCCTAAATCTGAGTATAAAATTATTCAGTGATTATAAAATATTTTGTAATCGTACACTATTAATTATGAGTGATCTCACTCAAATGGTCTAGTCTTACCATAACCTTAAACACAAACTTATTTTTTAATCCTGTATTTATCTCTATTGAAATTTTAGGGTTAATTGTTCAACTTCTTATTTATTTCACGATTGTTTCGCTTTAAAAAAATTGGCAACACAATAGAAACAGCACATGTACAAAGTGAAATATACATTGGTCTCAATTCCTTGATATATTGACAAAAATCATTAATACTACAATACTTTAAGTCAAGTTGCTTACCGTCAAGTTTCTCTACGGCCATATTTATTTTAACTTACAGTGAAGCTATTTGATAAGTAACTTGTGAGATATTGATATCAAATTTATTTTCAACAACATTTTATCACATAAAACACAAAACACATATATTATCGTCATTATTATTATTATTTTTTTTAGTTTTTTTTAACACATTTACCTCACGATAGAGGCAAAGAAGTCGCGAGTGGCTAGATACTTATTTATTAAATAGTAAAGTTCCTTTTCATTATCTTGAACCCAATCGCAACGTATTATTGGAAATTCTGCTTTTATCCCCAATTACACTTCTTCAACTTACTTTTCTAAACCATTGGACAAGAACTCGTCCAACTGAATTGTCGTCAGAAAAAACAATAGTGGTGTCGTTATAGGAATTGTAAAGTTAACTGCAATTGCTTATTCTATTTTTACCCAAAGGGTTTTAAAAAAATATTATATCCCATGTATTTTAATAATATCAAAAAGAATTCAGGGCAAAGTTTCTTGTACAATTTTATTTTTCTAGATTTCGGGCTAACATGCCCTTCAACAGGAGCAACCAGTAGCATACCTTCTAGCTAACCATACACGCTGAAAATCTTAGCATATATATAATTTTAGACGTGTATAGTTAGCTAGAAGTTATACTACTTACTTAAGTCATACTACTTACTCCTGTTGAAGGGAATGTTAGCCCGCAATCTGGAGAAATAAAATTGTACAAGAAACTTTGCCCTTGAGGTTTTTTTGATATTATTAAATTATAAGCCAGAGGGGACTAACGTTCATATTCCATGTATTTATACGCATTATATAGACTTTTATAATCATGGTTCAGGGATTTGCGACAGTTTATAATTTAAATGCACTCTATGTTTATATATTTGTGACTTTGCACTTACAATAAATGTTTACGTTAGTTAAGTGAACTCTGGTGAGGTATTGGACCTATTAAAAAAATGAACAGGGAAGAAGGGTGTTGAGAATATTATTGCTAACATAACTGGAATAGCATCAAAATAATATATAGTATAATAAAGTCAACACACTCATCTAGAATACAAGAAGTAGTAAAACCTTCATCTGCATTAAGAGTGTTTATATGAATCATATAGGTTATGTGTTCAAACTCAGATAATCCTAGAACCAACGTGTACTGAGGTTTATATATGCAAGGTTTAAATTCTATAGAAAATATACACACAACTTTATTAAGACCACCGGTCTTATACAGATCCACCGCAGGAAGGAAGCATAGATACTATACTCCAGGCAACATAGAATCCAACAACAGCCTCCAGGAATATGGATAATTTACCACCGTCATTAAGCAGTCCAGAACGGTATCCTTCAGAAGAATGTAGTTCTCCAAGATGTCAACTGTGATAGAAAGGCATAGACCGGACCAGGCCTTGATGTGGAGTGTTGTTTTTAGTCCCCAAACTTGTCAGGGTCAACCTTGGATAGGTGTGGAAGGAAAATATCGGCGTTTAGCCTCGTTTCTAGATAGATGGGTGTCGAGATTATATCTGCTAGTTACCCTGGCGATAAGACTATTTTGGCGCAGGTGCACCTGCACTATGCTCTGAGTTCTAAAATAGGAACCTAATTAACTATATTCCCCATATCCATTGCTACAAGCTCCAACACAAATGGTTCTTGAGCAAAAACGCCAGTTAAACTTCATTTTAAACCATCGAGTCAAATATTGACAAACTTGATCCAATCTAATGATCTAAACACACATCTAGAGATTGTTAGCGACGAATACATATATCGTTGACTTTTGGAATCTTACCTTATAACTTCACCCACTCTACTGGTATATTCTCAATCTGCAAATTATTCAATTTCGATATATTTCTCTTAAATATAATTTAAAATTGTAATATACTTTGTATAATATAAAAGAAGAATGGAGAGAAGGCGAAAAATTGTTTACCCGTCGCGCTTTGGTGACTTCAGGAGACGCGCGCGCATCGAACGGGTTGTTTTTACCTTTTGTATTTCGAATAATAAAGTTAAATAATCTTTTGAATCTTATTTTCTTTAATTTAATAATAAGCAAAGAGGTATATAACAATATATATAACCACTTAATGAATGGAAAACTTCTTTGTATTTACTTTTTTCAATTATATGGATACATTTCTATTTGTAATGTTGCCAGTTCCGAATCACAATATTCACAGATAAATTCAACCTAAAGGAAATTTATATTCAAATTTGCTTCTTCTCTAAGTTTATGTGTCACGGCTTTATTCCTAATATCGTTCTATGAATTAAAACATTTCTTTTTCTAATAAATTAAAACATTTCTTTTTCTAATAAATTGAAACATATTTGTATAAAAAATATTGATGTGAAATGCTAATTTATATAATTTTTTTCACACACTCTCTCTCTCCCTAATACGAGAAATGATTTGTATAGATATATTTTTTAAAATGCATATAAATATCTACACAAAATATAGCCTTTTTCTTTTAAATAGACACAAAAAATAAGTCACAGAAGAACTTTGATCTCTCTTTCTCAATATATCTGTACAATAATTTCAATATATATACAACTATATTATGATATGCATCAGCGTGCCATCTGTTATGAATATTTGAAACTATTATAGACGCGTATGATTCTTTTGAAAATTAAACAATTTATACTGCCCTTACTACAATGGAAAAATTAAAGGGAGGGCCTGGCTCATCAGTGGTGAACCCTCCCAGCGGTTTCGCCAGTTTAATCTACTATACCGCTGTTATAAGCCAGGCCCTCCCTTCAATTTTTCCATTGTAGTAAGGGCAGTATAAATGGTTTAATTTTCAAAAGAATCATACGCGTCTATAATAGTTTCAAATATATATACAACTATCTTTTGAACTGGGAAAGAGAGGGAAGGAAATTTTGAAAAAATTACTTTTGTATTTTTGTCTTTTTCTTCTTGACCTTTATCCATGTATATAGCCAATTTGATATGATGTTAGAAATGCATTGACGCAAATATCCCTGAGTTTGGGATATCGCGTTATAGGATGCTAATAAAGTTAATAGTTTCAATAATCAATGGAGTATATATGGAAATAGTTTTCGCTCAATTTTTAAGTTTGTAATGATAATTGCAATTTTCACAAATCCGTTTCAGTATTAACTTTGGGAATATTCAAATATTAAGTCCCAGAGAATATAGAGAGTCCAGAACAATGTAGTTTCATAGCATTTTTTTTTTTTAGGAATTTAAAAAAATATCTCTCTTTACACTTTTCTTATGTTATAGCTCACATAAGGATTATTTAATTAACTATAAAATCAAGAAAATATGTGTGTTGAGATATAAATAAATTACACTAGGTGGGGTCGTATTTAAATATTTCTAAATATTTATTGTAGTTTTTCAAAATTTTCATTCTGATGCAAGTAAATCTCTCCAATGGACTATTTGTCATTGTGTATTTCGCTATTAGATGGTGAAATAAACTATCCGATTTGCTCGTTTATGCATATCGGTAAGCAAATATGTAATAGTGTTAGGGTGGTTGTATGGCTAGCAAGTCGCATTCAGAGCTCTCCATACTTTGAGGTGAGGCCGATGGATTGAAGGCACCAGGTCGCCAGCCAGCCTATACTGCGACCATCGGCTAATACAATAGGCCGCTCCATCATACTATCTACTACTGGAATTGAGAAAGAAAGTCACCAAACCCATTAGCTTTCAGGTGATTCTATTGAAGACGTGGTTGGGTGAGAACAATGTGGGAGAGTCTAGCGATGCTATCGGTGTATTCTTCTGGGAAACTACTGAAAAATCTACATCCCACAGTGGAATGATTGGATTGGCTTGAAGTTAGCTTTCACTTGGGCCTGCGCATTGAATGGCCATTGTTATAGACTCGTCGGTACCATATACCGACCCCAAAGTATTTGAGAATATCTCTCTGAACCTTTTCTGTAGTGGTTACGTTTTAAAATATTTGACATTTCTAGTATGTATATTTATGTCAGGAATATGGGGAACGTTTCATTGAAATATGAATTATTGATATCAATTCAAAAGTATAATTACTAGAGTGATGTTGCACACACGCCTCTATATAACAGGCTTACTTGTGATTTTGCAGAGGAGCATTGCTCAATGCATTAAATATTTGAAACGTATGTCTATTTATTATTTTAATCAAATCAGACGCGATATCCCCACAAGGGATGCTTGCGTCAAGAAACAACATTAAATCCAAAGACTATTTTACATAAACAATTGGTTAACTACAATGTTTGATTAGAAGTTTAAAGAAGAAAAGATAGAAAAGACATTAAAATCTACTTGAATTTTACATCCTACCTAGGAACAATCAACAAAATAAATACAAATATCTATACATAGTTTATCAGTCTATTTAAGTCTAATTTAAAATTTAAGACATATGTCTATTTATATATGCATATGTCTATAGTTATCTTGAAATAGTCATTTACTGTATCCCAAAACAAATTCGGATATATTGTTAATCTTGTTCCAAAATCACTTTATTAGGTACCGCTTAAAAAGAGCAACCTAGTTTATGATAATGGTAACAATGAAAATATGTGAAGGTCACATATAACAAAATGTTAACGCGGGATTCGATTCCGGTACATGACTGTCGGGAATCGAGGGTGTTACCCACTCGTCCACCGACTGCGGGGTATATAAGAAACTCAGTCAAAAGTCTAAAATTATTCTATATACAGTTACGAGCGTCATGCGTGGCCTCTGTCACGGTTTGCTTTTTTTGGAATGGCGCCCTCCTATTGGTCGGCTACGATCACGCCACCTTTGCCCCCCCCCCTTCCATTTCTGTAACTATTGTGTTGGAGCGGGTCGCTCCTTAAATAAATGCATATATTAGTTAATAACTAAATGGAATCCTCTCTTTCTTTTTCCCAGTAAGATACGCCTACGGAAGCCAACAGTACATAGACAGATAAAGCACATAGGCTATAGTTATTAACTAAAATATGCATTTATTTAAGGCGCCAATTTATAATTGTAACAAATAGTATTTGAATCAAAACATTCAATCGGGTAAAACACGGGCGTTGCCCGGGTCATTCGGCTAGTATGATATAACAGTAGAGAGAATGGATATTAAACTGACGAAACCACTGTGAAGGTTCACCAGTGATGAGCCATTACCTCCCTCTTACAAATTTATATTCAGTGCAGTATAAGGTCTGTAGAAATACCTCTTAATTATATGTTAATTTATTTAATATAAGCGTTGAAATATATTTACAATTTTCAGCGATAGATGGCGCTAAATTAAAGATTAGAATCACCAGGGTGGCAGGATGGCGCAAGTCACCAGCTAAATGAACAAAGATTAGAATGACCACCTCAACACTACAACAGTAAATGGTAGATTTTGTTTCTATAGCTACCTCTCTCTAAGATCTGGATTTTAGGGCTAAAACAATGGCTTCTCTATATGTTTGTAGATGTTTTCTTCTTCAATACTTGTATTCTCTATAAAAGGACGCAGAATATATTTCTCCAGTAGGTCATCTAAATAAATAAAATGAGTCTGGTTCAAAATCCCGACCGACCAGAATCCATACATGGCCTTAAGCTACCCGGAACCCAGTAAAATTATATATATGAGCAATAGTTACCCAGAAATTATTTGAAAAGGGAAAAACAAGAAATATGGTTAAAGGTTTATTTTTTATTTTGAGGTTTGGGAAGCTTTTAAGCATTTTTTTTCTCTTCAGCGGACTACTGTGTATAATATCAAAGTAATCTTTTTGTCAATTTTTTCATTGAAATATTGTTGTTACTGACCTGGATCTGATGTTTTTCTGCCAAGCATTCCCTCGGAGTGTTAAAAGTTTACCTCTAGTAGCTTTGCATCCTTTCTATTACGACACTAAGAGCAGCTTTGCGACTTATCGTCTATAAGGACATCGTCTTTTCGGAGAGAAGTCTTGACTTTGACACGGCGTTGCAATCCTGGAGCCAGTGACATAAAATGTAGTTCATAACACTCAGTGCCTCAAGGTCTGCTCGGCAATCTTCATTTTGTCTTTTCCCTAATCCACCCAGCATCTCCACCAAAATGTCATGTAGAAATTAGGAAATACAAACCTCAGAATGACACGGAAAATTTTTCATTTAAAACAAAAGTAAAATTCATAAAATACAAGAAAGGCAATGAGATAAGTTTACAAAGTAGCAATATATAAAAAACAAAATTGATGATCTTCTATAAAATATTAAATATTTTACTACAATATTATATATATATATATATATATATATATATATATATATATATATATATATACTAGCGGACGTACCCGGCTTCGCCTGAGGTTTTACCCGAGTAAAGGTTTGTCTAACGAACATTTGTTAAAACAATTCTCTATAAACTTGAAAAAAAAAAGATATATTTTGATAATTTGAAACTCGTAAATTTGAATCTCTCGATAAAGTGAATGGTCCGGTCCCTGTGTGCCGTGTCATCCTGAATTTTGTCTTTCATAATTTTCTACATTACAAAATCATCGTTTTATCTAGTGAACATATTTTCCCGGTCCCTTGAAAAATACTCGATAAGTTGAATAAAATCATGGTCGTGAATCTCTCGATAAAGTGATTATTTTTTCCCGGTCCCTGTGTGCCGGGTCATCCTGAATTTTGTCTTTCCTAATTTTCTACATTACAAAATCATCGTTTTATCTAGTGAACATTTTTTCCCGGTCCCTTGAAAAATACTCGATAAGGTTGAATAAATTCATGGTCGTTTATGGAAGATGGACGAAGTTCCCGGAGGTCATCTTGGGCAAGCTCCCGCGAGGCTTTTTTTCTTGTCTACTTGGCATAGCTGTGTTGCCAACTCTGCCCTGATTGGTCGGTGGGTACTTTGACTGTCGGCCGGCGGCCGGGCGAATCCATTCTCGCACGGGGTCTGCCCCACTCCAAACTTTTGGCAAAGCATTTTCTAATATTAAAGATTATTGTCTTAAATAATCTTTAAGAACAAAAAGTATAATAATTGAACGATAGGAAATTATAGTAAATAATTATACTAAACTAAATGATGTAAAAATAATTATACATGAAATTTGATATAAGTTTTAGAAAAGTTATCGTTAAGTCCACGGGAAAAGATGTAGCCAAAACAAATAGGTTTTTAACAGTGACACGTGAGCACCCGCCTCGAGACGCGCTCCTCTCTCCTAACATTACTCCCCCTCTTGAAAAAGCCTATCTCCGTCTCAATGGTGGCGCTGCTTGCGAGTTAAAGCTACAAATCTGCAAATAACTCTAAGGATATTAAAGATATTCAAGATATTATTTTTCGTAAACCTTTCCGGGGATATATGCCTAATAATATCCCGAAATTTCACGGCGATTGGATGTATGGTTTTCGAATCCATAGAGGACATACACACACAGACAGACAGACAGACACACAGACATTCAATTTTATATATATAGATATATATATGATATCTTGGGACCTCTGGGACCAGTGTTACCTGATGCTAGACGAACCTCGATGTCACCTCTACCGTGCAGTCGTGGTGAAAGGCGACACAGCTGGGCTAAAGGTGTAATAACAAACAGAGATTCCACTAAGAAGCGTCTGAAGGTCAAGAAGGAATGGGACGAGAAGGTTTCTGGCAGGAAAGGATTTACCTCTATAGGAGCGGCCTACGCGGAGGACTGAAACAAAAGACTGTAGACTAAAGACTGGCTAACTGAGGGGGGGAAAGTTACATCATCCAGGAGGGCCACGACCTCGTAAAAATTGGACTGGGCTCGATAGGCCTACTTTCTTATTCTCACTTAGGCCTGATTAGTTTTAGCCTTAATTTTCTCCTGTTATTATCCATTCCTTTATTACTTTATTAGAGTCTTATGCGGTACAGATTGATGCTATTTGATGCTTTCTTTTTGCAGTAAATAACAAGTTATATACAGTCACGTGGTGAAATATGTGGTAGTAGATATCTGGATTATTTACAACAATCCCATGGTCTTAAATCATCATCATATATATATATATATATATATATATGTGGCAATATCGTTGCGGAATTTCTTGTTGTTGGATGCGAATGGTGATATTTGATTGAAGCGCAGCCGTTTGAGTGGAAGTTGCAGCATACAGTTAGGAATAATCAGGACACGTGATTGTTTTGAAAATAAAAGGCAACTGGATTGGAGGGAAGAAGGTTTGAGAAGGAGCGGGTTTGATTGTTCCTTATCTGATCACATGGCGGTGATTGACATAGCTATGAGCTGAGCTGAGAGAGAGATCTCTAGAACAGATGTTACCTTGGTGGGAGCAAGTCGAAGGCTGATCCGAACTCGGTGGGAGCCAAGTCGCTACTGCAGGTGTTGTTCCTATGAGAGCGAAAACCTAACTGACCATCCTTGCCTTTCGATTTAACACCAAGATTCCGTTTCTCTCTGATTGGTTGAGAGATGATCACATGCTTTTTCCCTATTGGTTGACCTATTTAGATGCTATCTTTTGATTGGCCCGCGGCTTTCCTTGATGAAAGCTGTGCCCTGCCTGGTATATCCGATTTCGTCAGGAAGTGTTGGGTGGCTTGACGCTTATAGCTTCGACGGATATTAGATACGTCCTGTCTTTGCCGGAAATATTGGGTGTTAGCTTCAACATTTATAACTTCTGGTCACTAGAGACGTCCGGTCTCTGCCCCTGCAATATTGACACAGGGGTGCCCAGAATAGTCGTGCCAGCCTTAGGTCTACTTCCTATATCTTAATGCTACTTGCTTCCCTCCAGTTACCTTGTTCTTTATTAAGTCTTTGAAAATCATACATGGTACATACATAGTGGGTCGGGGTTGCATTTAATTATATACAAATTATGACAGATGCGCCCCCTACATGTGAAGAATTCAAGAAGGGGTTAGCCTGAGAGAATTCTGTAAAATGAAAAATAATTTTGTGGGAAAATTAGTTGTAGGTATTGAGGGGCTATATACAAGCATTGCTGGTGACATAAGTAAGATAGAATGGGGTTGATGATATAGGTTGAGTATAATTAATAGAAATCAAAAATTTTTTTAATTGTAAGAAATCAATGAAGGTTATGGTATATAGTGGGTAAAACAAAAAAAATGCGCCTAAACGAATTCTACTCGAGATAAGAAATGATATCGAGGGAGTTCTATTAAGGCTTTTGAAATCAAATAAAAATAATATAAAAATAGTTGAATGAAATCAAAATTGAATGTGTTTGGTTGAAAAAAAAAATATTTTGTTGCATGGTGACAAAGACAACTGCTTAGTTACTTTTTTGCTCGAATTCTGAGAAAAAGGAATCGAGGAAATTTCATAAGGTGCTTTGAAATCAAAACAAAATGAAATAAGAAGTTGAATGAAATCAAAACAAAATGAAATAAGAAGTTGAATGAAATCAAAATTGAGTGTGTTTGGTTGAATGGTGAGAAAAAAAAGAAAAATGCCTAACCATATTCTAGCTCGAAATTGGGAATGAAATCGAAGGAATTCTATTAGGTCTTTTGAGAAATCAAAAATAAAAATAAAATAAGAGTTTTTTGAGCGAAATCAAAGTTGAGTGCTTGGTTGAATGGTGAAAAAAAAAGGAAAAATGCCTAATTACTTTTTTTGCTTGAATTTTGGAAAGGAATTCGAGGAAATTTCATAAGGTCTTTTGAGAAATCAAAATAAAAATAAAATAAGAGTTGAACGAAATCAAAGTTGAGCGTTTGAAAAAAAAAAAGAAAAATAAAAAGGTTTCAACAACAAAGGGTGATTTAATGTTTTTAGTTTAATCGAAAACCAGTGGGTTTTCGTTGATAATTGAGTTGTGGCAATATAAGTCAAGTGGTAAATAGAATGATAATTGATAAGTGAAAATGATAATATAAGCTAATTGGTAAATAAAATGATAGTTAATGATTAAAATTGATAATAAGTTGAATAAATTGCTAAATTGATTAAACATTTATATTTTTAATTGAGAGAAAATAATGAAAATGATTGATATGAAAAATAAGGTGTATTGGTTTGAACCCTATGGTATCTACATGCCCTGATCTACATGTATTGGTTGCTCCATTTTGCCCTATAAATGTTTTACTTGCTCAATTATGCCCTATAAATTTTTTGTCTCGTCTGTAGCGACACTTAGGTGAAAAACGTGATTCTAGTCCTCAAGTGCGTTTATGCTGTGTGTACAGGAGACATGGAAATCTATATAACCTTTATGTGTAATTTTTTGTCTTTGTGTGTGTGTTGTGAAAAAATGTTAGAAGTCTGTTGTGTAAGAAATGTGTGAGTTAGTTCTATGTGTTGTCTCGTGGATGTGGAGTTGGTTGGTAAAAATCGATATGTAGACTCGAACTGGAATCAAAATCGGTGGTATAGCGAGGTTCCCAGTCGACCTCAAAAGGGGATCTTCTCATTGTAATTAGAGATACGGAAGTGGGGTGTGTCGGGCAAACGAGAGGGAATGAAATTGGAGATCGGACGAAGGCGTTCCGCTTTGTTTACAGAGGCCGAATTTATCGCTGCGGACTACACCTCCGTCGTGGTGTCTCAAATTCTCGTTTCCTGCCGTCTATTTATTTTTGGTGCGGCTCGGGGCTTGTTTTTGGAGTACGGCTTCTCCGACATCGGTTGGTTATCTTTCAGTTACTGCTATCTTTTCGGAGTTTATTTAGATTTTCTGCAAAGATGTTTCCTAATGTTTGTCCAAAATTAAAAACTGCCTCTTGTAGTTCGAAGATTTTCTGAGCGGGCATGGTATATATAAACAAGTAATTGATGAATAAAATTGGAATACAGTTGTATGGCAGAAGTAACAAACAAAGGATGAAAATCAGATGAAAAATAGGGTATTGCCCCATGTTCGTCCACATTTTTGTAACTGGGGACTCTGAAATATTTGCTTGAACCTTATAAATTGTAGAATTTGAATGATTGGTAGGTTCGCAGTTCTCCTGTTTGATATCTTTAGGGAGTGGTGTGATATGATTGAGCTGGTTGTCAGGTTTGCAGTTTTTAACGTCGGGGAAGAGTGATGTAAATCGTCTTGTTGCAAAAATGGCAGGGTCTAAATGCTTGAAAGGTTCGCTGCTGGTGGGTTTGAACCTTAATGACTCTGTTGGGAATAATTCGGGTGTTAAATGTTTGAAAGGGAACGTGTAATTGGGGTTGTGCTTTATATGATAGGTGCTAACGGCGGGTGGTGATATATAATGGATTTTTTCTGTATACAGTTTAAGTTTGTTGACGTGGATTGTGTCAGTGTCTCTTTGAAGTGGTTGATTTGGTCGATCTATGCGGACCACATTTGGTGAAATAATTTCTAATATTGTGTGAGGTCCTGTGAAATATGGCGCGAGTTTCCCTGTATTTGGGTGGTGATATAATTTTACTAATACTAGATCACCTACTTCGAAATGTGGTTGCTTGTGTCGTTGGTCATAAGTGTTTTTGTCTTGTAAATGTTTGTTTTGTGTGCGTGTGTGTGCAATTTTTCTAGCTTTGTCGATATCTGGGTACGGTGTGTTATGATTAGAGATTTCTGGAGGTAGGATACCAAACATTAAGTATATGGGTGGAAAACCTGTGGTAGAGTGGGGTGTCTTGTTATATATAAGTGTAACCTTCTTGACCAACTTGGTCCATGCGACCTTAGGATTTTCTAGGTGTAATAACCTAAGTTTTCCCGTGAGGGTGGCGTTTAGGCGTTCACATAGACCGTTGGCCTGTGGATTGTTGCTGGTTGTGAGCAATGGGTGAATATTTCTATTAAGTAGAAAACTACGAAATTTGGGTGAAGTGAAGGCAGGGGCTCTATCCGTAAGAAGGCGTTTTGGAGAACCATCCTGGAATACTCGTTTAAGTACCTGTTGGTAGGTGATGGTACTGGTGGATTTAGATGGAAAAGCCCACGCGTAGCGTGAAAAATGATCGACTACCACATGGAGGTATATCTTGGTGTTGCCATATTTGGCAAATCCTGCTATGGTGTCCAGAGATAAAAGGTCGAAGGGTTCTTTAGATTCCGGAGGTTGACTTAATTCTCCGTAAGTGGGTCCTACTGGACGTTTTGTTAATTGGCAGGTGGGACAGGTCTTAACTTTTTGTTTAATATCTTTTGACATACCTTGCCAGTAATATTGTGTGGAGATGATTCGTGACATTTGTGAAATACCGGGGTGATTGTATTGTGTGTGTACTGTTTGTAAGAGTTGTTGTATGAGTGGTTTTGGAAGTATAATCTTGGTTACACCTTTTCGGGAAACTGTATGTAATCCATTACGATCAATGGTCAAACTAGACTCTTTCGATGGAGGAGATTGGTGGGTCTTGATAAGGGTGGCGTCCAAGAATCCACAAAACGGGTTACGGGACAAGAGATCTGCTTCATATTGTAGTTTTCCCTTTATGTAGCGGACCTCATATTCGTAACTCGATAGTCGTAAACTCCATCGAAACAGTCTACCGGACGGGTTCTTGATGGTTTTCAACCACTGCAATGCGTGATGGTCAGAAAATATTGTAAATTTTCTGCCCATAAGATAGATGCGAAACTTCTCCACACTCTCAACGATTGCTAAGCACTCAAGTTCAGAGATGGAGTAGTTTTTCTCGTGTGGGCGCAATGTTCGGCTGAAATATTGAACTGGATATACGTTTCCGTCAGGGTGAACTTGTTTGAGAATGCCTGCTATACCGAGGGTGGATGCATCGCAATACACTTGGCATGGCAGACCTTCTTTGTAAAGGTGTAAAATGGGGTGTTGTGTGAGGTTTCCTTTCAGGTCAATGAACGCCTCTTGACAAGCTTCATTCCAGTTCCACACGACGTCCTTTTTGAGGAGATTGTTGAGTGGTGCTCGCAAGCGAGCGTATTCCGGAATGAATTTGTTATAGACGTTCACAGCGCCTAAGAAGGATTGTAGTGTTTTTCGGTTGTGTGGTTGTTTTATGGCGTGGATGATGTCGGTATTGCGTGTAAGTGGTGTAATTGTACCAGCTGTGATGGTGTAACCTAGAAAATTTATGGATTGTTTAAAAAATTCGCATTTTGCGAAGTTAAGTTGTAACTTCTCCGCTTCGCAAAAGGCGAAAAATTGTCGCAGGTGGTTTTGATGTTCCTCCAATGTGTTGGAGTAAATGATGAAATCATCAAAGTAATGTGCCACACAGTCAAGTCCGTGTCTCTGTAGGACCTGACTTATGGCTCGTTCGTAAATCTGAGGACTGGTTTTTAACCCGAAAGGTAATCGAGTGGGTTGGTATAATCCTTCAAAGGTGGCAAATGCTAACAGTGGTCGAGAATCGGGGTGTATTGGGACTTGCCAATACGCAGAGGATATGTCGGCCGTGGAGAAATATTTGGCTTGTGCGAGGCGGTCTAGGATATCCTCGATTCTCGGGAGGGGATGGACATCAGAGCTGATTAGCTCATTCACCTTCCTATAATCGATACAAAACCGTTTGGTTTTGTCGCGCTTAGTGACGAGGGTGACAGGGCTCGAGAAAGGTGAAAAAGATTGCTCTATGATGCCGTTCTCCAGCATTTGTTGTATTTGGTTACGGATTTCTTGTTGGTCACATATCGGAACACGATATGGACGTATGGTGATTATTTTTTTGGAATTCGTGGGTATTTTTACTGGTGGAATACGTAAGCATGGTACGTTGAATTTGTCCTGTGAAAAAATGTGAGTGTACCTTTGTAGAAGTGTTGTGAACTGTGGTGTATAGTGAGTGTTAGGTGTTGTGTTGTAGTATGCATGGGGTAAAGGGTTTTGTTGTGTATTAGTGTGAGTGTCGAGTTCGTTGTGTGGGTTGGTCATGTGAGAGTTGTGTAACGGTGTGTGATCACCTAGGTTTTTGGTATGCGAGTTATCCCGCTGTGTGGGTGCGTTTTGGACAGGTTCATAAGTTGAAGTTGTTGTGGTTTGATTATTTGAGGGCATGTAAAAAGGGCAATTGGCTTTAGTGAAAAAGGGGCATGTAGATAAGTGGGGTTTTCTCAATGAATGCACGCAATGGTTGTCATAGGCGGAAAGTTGGGATGTGGGGAAAATTTTTTGTGACATCGCCTGACATTGCCAGTACGTGCATACATTGGACACATGAGTAAAATGGTAGGAAAGGGTAGACAATGGGGCGCCCAGCTGGAGTATAGTGCATTTATTAAAATCTATGGTTAATCTGAATTCATGGAGGCTATTGATACTAAGAATTCCGAATGGCAATGGTGCATTCACTACATGGAAATACTCCTTTCGTGATATTTGTCCTATTGTCAGTGGGATAGATAGTTTACCCATGGTTTTTGCAAATCCGTTTAGGGTTTGGAGGTGTAGTGAGTGTCCCTCAAGGGTTAAATTAGGCAGGTGGGTTTTTAGCATATGATAAATATTATATGGCACTATACTCAGGCTGGCGCCTGTATCAATTAAAAAGGGGCATGATACATTAGGGGCTAGATAGAGTTTGACAGTCAGTTGGTTTAGGGATCCTACCTCAGTCTCGAAAGGGCTGCCCGGCTGAGGTGTCTCTGGCTTGACTTGGTTGTGATGAAGTCGGAACTGGTGATTTTGGGACCGTTTGCACTGTCCGGACTTTTTCGTGGGTCGTCGGAATTGGTCGACGTCGGCATTCGCTGTGCCAGTGTCTCGCGCCGCAGAACTTGCAATCGGACGGCGGAAGAGGTGCATTCCATGTACCTGGGCGTCGGGGTGTGCTGTGGTACGGACCTGACATTGTGGGTGGTTGATCTTCTCTGGATCGCGTTGCCGGTACACTGGGTCCGTGGATCCGCTGTACCAGTCGGAACCACTCTCCTAGGTTCTCGGGAGGCACTACGCGGACTAGGCGCTGGTCGTTGAATGGCAGTCCTTCTGTCAGCGTCTCGAGGATCACCTCTTGTGGAAGTCCTAGTTGCAATCCCATGGCGTTTTTTTCCCGGTAGTAGGTCTCTAAGTTGGCTTGTCCAGTGAGTTTCATGGCGAAATATTTCGCAAAGGACGCTTCGCTTGACTCAGGGTAGAGATCTAGGAGGATTTGTCTCACCTGGAAATAACTCCGGTCGGCCAGCCGAAGTTTCCTGAAGAGTTCCAGGGGTTGTCGCACCAGGTAGTTTGGTAGGCGCAGTAATTTTTCTTGTTCTCCCATGGATGCGTCTTCCATTTTTCGGTCGAACGTCTGGAAAAACTGTGTCGCGCTGTATGTGCCGTCGAAAGGCGGGATCGCCGACTCCGCTCCATCAGAAATTTTTGCCCGGGTCAGAAGCGTTGACAGCTGATTGACGGCGTCCGCTAGGGGCGCAGTTGTCTCTCGGCCGATCACTTCCTGTCTTTCTCCTGCCCCTTCGTTCTCCCTTGCTTCTTGCCTTCTTTCCATTGTTTCCGTTGGACCGTCTGACTTTACGCCTATGGGATCCTGATTTAATTCCATCTCACTATCCTGTCGACTTAACCGTTCTGTGGCAATATCGTTGCGGAATTTCTTGTTGTTGGATGCGAATGGTGATATTTGATTGAAGCGCAGCCGTTTGAGTGGAAGTTGCAGCATACAGTTAGGAATAATCAGGACACGTGATTGTTTTGAAAATAAAAGGCAACTGGATTGGAGGGAAGAAGGTTTGAGAAGGAGCGGGTTTGATTGTTCCTTATCTGATCACATGGCGGTGATTGACATAGCTATGAGCTGAGCTGAGAGAGAGATCTCTAGAACAGATGTTACCTTGGTGGGAGCAAGTCGAAGGCTGATCCGAACTCGGTGGGAGCCAAGTCGCTACTGCAGGTGTTGTTCCTATGAGAGCGAAAACCTAACTGACCATCCTTGCCTTTCGATTTAACACCAAGATTCCGTTTCTCTCTGATTGGTTGAGAGATGATCACATGCTTTTTCCCTATTGGTTGACCTATTTAGATGCTATCTTTTGATTGGCCCGCGGCTTTCCTTGATGAAAGCTGTGCCCTGCCTGGTATATCCGATTTCGTCAGGAAGTGTTGGGTGGCTTGACGCTTATAGCTTCGACGGATATTAGATACGTCCTGTCTTTGCCGGAAATATTGGGTGTTAGCTTCAACATTTATAACTTCTGGTCACTAGAGACGTCCGGTCTCTGCCCCTGCAATATTGACACAGGGGTGCCCAGAATAGTCGTGCCAGCCTTAGGTCTACTTCCTATATCTTAATGCTACTTGCTTCCCTCCAGTTACCTTGTTCTTTATTAAGTCTTTGAAAATCATACATGGTACATACATAGTGGGTCGGGGTTGCATTTAATTATATACAAATTATGACATATATATATTGTAGAGAAGTATTTATTATTTTATTAACAGAGTATCATTTTTTATGTTTATATTTTGCTACTCTGTAAACTTCCCTCATTGCATATATTTTTTATCATTCATAATTTGTTCTTGTCTCAAATAAAGAGTTGTTTCATCTCTAAGTTTGTCCTTCCTAAATCTCCACGTATAATTTTTGGAAGATGCTGGGTAAATTGGGGAAGATAAACTGAATATCGCCGAAAAGACCTTGAGGCCATGGGTGCTGTGATCTACATTTTCAGAGACTGAATCCAGGATTCCACTGCCGTGCCAAAGCCAAGACCTCTCTCCAAGATTACGTTGTTCCTATAGACGATACGACGACAAAGCCGCTCTTCACGCCGCAAGAAAAAAGACGCAAAGGTACTAGGGACAAGTTCCAAAACTTCGATGGAATCCTTGGCAGAAGCACGTCACATCCATGTCAGTATTTACAATAATTGCTAGCTGTGGTCACAGCTCCCATAGAGAAGGAGCTATGTAGCAGAGTATTTTTTATTTTATTAACAGAGTATCATTTTTTATATTTATATTTTGCTACTCTGTAAACGTTCCTCATTGCTTATCTTTTTTTAACATTCATAGTTTGTTATTGCCTTAAATAAATATAGCTGTGTCATCTCGAAGTTTGTCTTTCCTAATTTTTCACGTGGCACTATATATATACATTACCTTAATATGAAATGATGAAATTTCAAGAATCAAATATATAGACAAAAGAATTGCTATAAAGTATGAAATAAAAATAAACGATAGCAATACGTTTCTTTATACGTGAAAATTTAATGCAAGCTTTCGGATCTTATCGATCCTTCCACAGGCCAAGCTCCGAAAGCTTGCATTAAATTTTCACGTATAAAGAAACGTATTGCTATCGTTTATTTTTATTTCAATCAAATATATATATGTGTATTTTATTTTTTTTTTAATTTTATCATTATTATTATTAAATACACACGTGTTAAGTATCTATATATTTTGTGGTGTTGTATTTTATTTGAAAGCCGCTTTTTTATTCTCTTCTCCAGTGTGACCGCGTGGTTTGTTTCAGTGTGGGTGGATGCGAGCCTCGGCACAACAACGGTGAGTTGGCTTCACGGATTGATTCCGATTATCAGTGAATATTTAAAGAACTGTCGGCAACACTGTATTTTCAAGTTATTGGGCGGTAATGAATGGTTGGCTATTTCCTGTCAATCTCCTAGAATAATTATTCGTAATTTTATATTCAATGTCGTTATCATAAAAGAAAGGCCGCGAGAGAGAGAATCTCACATTATAGAATTTAAAAAAAGTTATAATACTTGTTATAACCTTATATATAATATAATTAGACTTTTTTGTCTTTTTCTCAGCAGAAGACCGATTATTTTGCTCTATCAACTTAGCCTACTTCAATAGGACTTGGTTACTTTGTACTTGTACAGAAATCTCTATAACCTCTGTCACATCAAATAACTGTCAAGCTAACTTAAATGGCTTCAGAGCTTGTATCCCGAGCCAATTAGTTATGGCTTCTATATTAAAGGAAAACCAATATTTAGGTATTAAAATAAGAACATTATAAGCCTCCAGGGAAAAGTTTTCATTTAAAAATATTTTTTATTTAAAAAACTCTCAATCTGAAAAAAAAATAATAATAATAGTATTTTTAAAAGAAACCTTTCCCTGGAGGTTTAATGTTCTTATTTTAATATTGATTCAAGGGATTATTTTATCGAATTTAGGTATTCTTTCTATAAATATAAATAGTATATAATATATATGTGTGTGTGTGAAAAATATTTAAGAAAAAAAAAAGAAGAAAAATGGGTGTTCCGTAACTTGTTCCGTGATATTTGGCCAACCCATTTTCTTGATAAAACGCAATCGTGGTAGGATTTTCATGATTTATGAAGAAATGAGTTGGCCAAATATCACGGAACAAGTTAAGTTTAGTTGATTTTCATTTCACTAGATGGCGCTCTGCTATCTAAAAATGCTCATGTGAGTGATCAAGATATGCCTTTTTTGTTTTTAATATATAACTAGCGGATGTACCCGGCTTCGCCCAGGTTTTTCTCGGGGGAATGTTTGTAGTCTAGTAATAAGAAAATATACTACACCTAAAAACTATCAGAGAAAAGAGAAACCACGGAAGGTGAACAGAAAAATGCTTACAATGGATGTTATGTTTACGATATCAAGTTAAATAAAAACAAAGATAAAATTTGCATATGTTGGTCACTATAAATTTGTATATTTGTTAGGCGAAATTAGAAACATGATAAAACAATTGGGTATTTAAAAACAAATGTAGAAATAAAAATTGAAGTATAATAAACAATGTTAAAGATTAGTTTTAATTATTAATCAAGATTGTGTGTGAATATGTGAGAAAGATGTAATATCGTTGTTGTTTTCTTGGCCGACTGTTTTACATATGGTGTTATCTTAAAATTTCTTGTTTTGAATATTTTTTAGATTGAGATTATTAGCTAGTATGTGAAAAAAATAACTCTGTTGAAATTTAATTTTGTATTTATATATAAATAAAATTAACTCTGTTGATTTTTTTTTTGTATTTAATCGATAACAGCGAAGTTACGCATGTTAATGTTAGGAAATATATTTTGATGTTAAGCAAAACCTGCTCCATCTCGTTTTACATAAATGTTGAAAATTTGGTTGAAATTGATGCATTGTAACGAAAGTTTTTAGTGATGTCCACTTATGAAATTTCCATTTTATTAATATAGATATATAAATATCTCTGTACACTATGTAAATGTGATAACATAATTATATTGAATAATAAGATTATAAAATAAATTTTTATAAAACACACAAAAATGTGACAATGTAAGAGGTCCTATATATTCACCACTCGCCAAAATGTCTTGAACATTGATATGTCAACAGATCGAGGGGATAACTTCACCCAAATAGCTTTATTTATTTGTAATGGAATTTTTCACCCATATACCAAACAAATGTCTGTTATTGACTTGTGCTTTGAAGATTTTTTAAGAAATAATCTGTTAAAAAACAACTTAAAAACAAAATTATAAGCAGTTTTTATGAGCCAATATTATCTTGCATATTTTTAATTTACTCGAGAATACCTAGTCATGATATTCATAGTGAGTAGCTAGTGACTGTCTCATACTGTACAGGTCTACACATATAGAAAGCAGTTCGACTTTTTTTGTTGTGTTATATATATATATATATATATATTAAGTTTAATTAATTAACTGTTCCCACAGAGTGGGTGTGTAAGATCACAAGTAAAAAGTCGCTAAACATAAGAAGATTAATTTAACTTTGTTTACTATGTTATGAATTTCTCTTTTTTTTGTTCTCTCTCTTATTAATCAATAAATATATTGTTTGATCAATCTTCTTGGAATCGGTGTCTTTAAAAGGTCTAAGCAAAGTCAACAATTTTGCATTTACAAGTTATCGGAATCCCGTTTTGTTACTGTTGGGGTTCGATTAGTATAAAAATGGTGTATATAGTATATCTAGAATACAAATTGTATTTAGACAATTTTCTTGAGTTCCTTCGGGAACTTGTATCGGGGGTACCTTCCACCTGTTCCACCCGTATAAACTGTGCAAAACTGATTTATAAAAGTTCAGTGTTGAAAAGTCTTGATTTTAATCTCAATGCCTAGTAGGCGCTGATATTTAGAGAAACAAAATACTTTAAGGAATTAAGATTAGGAAACATTAGGCTCCTTAGAGTTTATTGGTTTATTAAAAAAAAAAATATATATATATATATATTTTTTTTTTTTACTTTGGTAATTTAAATACCTCAACTGAATGAATGAGTTACAGAACATGCATAAGCCTTCTTATCAACTCTATAATATTCGTCTTATAGTGGTATATGTAGTTAGGTATAAATATGTATCCGATTTGTTTATTCTTGTTCTTATTGGTCTTTTACTGCCACGTGACCTTAACCAGCCAATTACTCTGACTTAGAGATGCTACTTTCGCTTAGACATAGACGATTGGAGAGTTCTATCCTGGAAATATACTCTTTTTTGTCTGCACATAAAATGGTTGGCCAAATATCATGGAGCAAGTTAAATCAACGTTTAGTACACGCTTGTTCGGCGGTACATATACTAAAATTGGAACGATACAGAGAAGATTAGCATGGCCCCTGCGCAAGGAGGCAAATTGTGAAGCGTTCAACGTTTAGTTGATTTTTGTTCCGCGAGATGGAGCTCTGTCATCTAAAATGCTCAATGCGAGTGGTCAGGATATGCCTTTTTCGTTTTAAATTTTTTAAATCATTTATTTGAAAATTTTAAAAATTAATTTAGTTTTATATTAGTACCTTTGTGTAAAAAGGATCTGACAGTTTGAGAGAAATTTCAAATGCAATATTCCTTTTTCTCAATTATAACGGATATAAAATGTCAAAAAAAGTACTTACAAATAAAGTAAAAGTATTTATATTAAAACTATAAAAATATCTATAATTTATTTTTTTAAATTTCAAATAAAATCGAAAAATAGCGCTTAAAATGAAAAGGTTGTTATTAAATTGTAAAATCTTAAAGCGTAAAATATTGTTGTTAAATTGTAAAATCTTTTCTAAACCTTTATGCAAAAGTTTTTAATATAGTTAACTTATTCTTCTTTTACGGTCCACAGGTACGCATTTTATATTTATATAGTCATATATTAAATTTAGAGTTGTTAAAAATGCTTATATAAAACTTGCAATTGATACCGCATATATGTAAACATTAATTATTTAATAAAATATATAATATCGAATATAAATAAATTAATCGAAAATATATTAGTATAAGTATTTAAATAAAATGAATATTCAAAATATATAGATGGTCGATGCCTTTAAAGAGTAAAATATTTAACATTTTAAAATAATTAAAATTGATAGAGTTATTTTTAAATTATAAAGTATTTTTGAAGAGTGTGTGTGTATATAAATTTTACATTTAAAATGTCGAAAGTTTATATAATATTCAAATATTAGTGTTCTGTAATAACTGATCGCTACCATGTGGTGTGAAGTTCCCACTCCTATCTACTTCCCAGCTTAAATGCCATTACCTATTTCCTAATGGGTTTTTAAGTGGGTTTATTTTTATTTTAAAAATCTAAATGCGCGTTCACAGACAAGTTAGGGTTTGTAGTTTAGAGTTGCATATGTGATAGGCTAATGCTCTGACTAATTGATTATGATATAAACGTCGAAGAATTTATCCGTTGCAGGTTTGACGATCTTTTGGACGTTCATTAAATGATATTGATAAAAAATATTTGGTATCATCTACACAATCTTAATGTTTCCTACAACTTGGCCTTTTGAGAATTCTCATCAACTATAACGGCAGCTGGAACGCCTAAAGTCTTTTTTATATTTTTTTATTTCGACTTAGAGCGCTATGTCCCCCTAGGGACACTTGCATTTTATAGATAAACAAAATTTTGAAAGAAAAGAAAGAAAGATATTTGAAATATGTACAGAATTAGTATGCAAGTTAGATGAAAAGAGAAAAAAATATCAACACAATTGATATATGTACAAATGATTGATATGCAAATTTAGTTAAATAATATCGAATTGCAAAGTATTGTGTGTATTAAAGAAAAATAATTTTATAGATTTAAGAAAGTTTTAATGAATATTTTAGAATGAAAATATGCTAGATATTAGAGAATTATTCAATTAAAACAATACTAAAAAGAATTAATTTCTAAATAAAAGCGTTCCAATGGAATTTATCTGTAGTTTTTTTTTTTAATTCAAAATAAATCAGCAAAATGAGTTGAATTTTATATATTTGTCTTTTGTTGAAATTAGTTCATACGGGTTTGATACATTTAGTCCATTGTTTATTCTATACTCTTGGAAGACGGGGCAATTTAGCAGCAGATGAATAGAAGTTTGTTCCTCACATCCACAGAAGCATCTTGAATCTTGCACTGCTTTGATGAATTTTAAAAAGCTTCTAAATTTTCTGTGATTTGTGATAAATTGAGAGTTGCGGAAATTGTGCCTGCAGTCCATCATAATCAATTCTTGTTGTATTTTGGTAAATTATTATTTATATCAGTGACAGATTGTTATCACTGATAGAATTCTCCGCCGGAAGATTGATTATGAAAACAATTATCTATATGCTTTATTGGGAAAAGTGTTGTAAAGCAGGACCAATGTTTTGACTTTTACAAATTCTGGAGAATAGCACAGTTAAAAAGGCGTAACACAGAAGAGAGACCCAGCGTGAGGAAAGATTGATGTTATTCTCCACTTTCTGTAGATAACTGTTGTATTACTTCTGCTTACCCATCTAGGAGAATTCTGTATGGGACGAGGGACCCTAATAAAGGCTTTGTTGTTGCTATTATCACTGATGGTACTATGCAGTGTGGCAGATTGTTTTATGTAAATCCAAGGCAGACATGCGTAATATGTCGGTCTGAGGAAATAAATAATTTCTTTTAAACTTCCCACATATGTATATAAAGATATATATATCTTGCTGCTTAACATCAAAACAAAAACAAGGGCGTTGCATCAACCGATCAATGAATTTCCTCCATTTATGTTATAAAACTTTCTTCAAAATCACGCTTTCATCTACTTGTTGGGTCTACACAATCCTCTAATGGAAATAAAGTAGTCACCTAGTTGATCAGTATGTATCCAATTTTGGTAGTAATCGTTTAAAACAATATGTTCATTTTACAAAGCTTCCATTTTTAAACTTATACAAAGTACAAGTGGTATAAGCCATGATAATTATAGTGGGTAGTTAGCGACTGCTTTCATTGTAAGTGACAGTGGTGGGATTCGAACACATGCCTCCGAAGAGATTGGGGCCTTAAACCAGAGCCTTAGACCTATCGGCCACGCTACCATATCCAAGGATTCCTAATATCCAATGATAAAAAGAGACGTATCTCTAAAAAGGATCAAAAAGAATATTTTTCTCTAAAGATGCAAAGGCGCATTGGAGGAAGGCGGAAATAACTAAATATCTATCAAATTAGTTGTGATCTTTTATTCAACAAATAAACTTATAAAACCGAGGGAATTAAAATTCCCGGGAGAGAGAAAGACCAGATCAAATTAGCAAGCGGTTGGGAGAATTATAATTTTGTATAATTGGAACAGTTTGGAGGTAATTGGAAATTGGTGTAAATGATTGTATTCAAAGTTGCGGTCGTGATCTCTGATAGATCGCTATCTGACCGGGTAGGAGGAATTGGCTTCAATCTTTTACTTGCTGAGTGGGAAATCTGATTAACGGGACTTGATGGAGTTTACTTACCTATTCTATTTTTGTTAGCCTACAGCGGTCTGTTATATAGCTTTAATTCCTACATAGCAAATACGTTTACATAGGCCTACCATCATTCGTAATAAATTCGGTAAGTTCTTCCATCCTTTATAATAAATAATTTGCGAAGTTCTTCCATCATTTCTAGATTTTTATTCTCTCCCTCTCCTCATGGAACCTTTCAAAATCTACCACAAATTGAACACCTTCCACTACACAACAAACATTCTTCGTGTAAACAAACTATGTGTAACATTATTAACCAATCAAATTCATTTATCGTCGCGACCAGTGCTGCGCCAAGCGGTAAAAGGCTGGAAATAAATTTTTGGTTTTACATTTAAAAAAAAAAGCACATTTGACAAAAGTTAGTACTTTTGCGGGTTAACAGACTAAAATGAAATAAGCTAGGGCCTAAAATAAGAGTAACTTAAACACAGAAAAAGGTACACTCAATAGTACAACCCTTACAACAAAAAGGAGATAAAAACAACTCACGATTTGTTAAATAAAATAAAACAGCACTCATCTTTATTGTAGCGTTGGCAGGGATCGGACTCGGGTGACACTGGGATGCGAAGAGAACAGCCAGACACGGAAAAACCACGTAGAAAAACACTTTTCGTGTCTCCACACCAATTCTCCACGCTCTGGGCCCCCTTCGCATTCCCTTAGTCCCCTCTTATATACAGACATGGCCACATTCGTCCAATGAGAAGGCGTGAGAGATTGGTTCACTAACAAACGAAGACAACATTCTTTCCTCTAAAATCTGATCAGAAAAAAAAAAACTGAAAATGTTTGCCAATATAATTTGACAAAAGGTATCCTTCCAAAGAAAAAAAAAGGAACTAACCAATATCCCAAACATTCTCATTGTCCCGTAAGGAAAACCTCCCGCTGTCGGGTGGGAAAAAGCTCACGGGAGCCATGTTATAAAGATACAAAAAAAAAACTGAAGAGAGGAGAAGTAGGCATCCAGGTCGTTCCATACAGGTGCCTTCCATCTTGTTCCTCCCAAAAAGAAAATAACCAAAAATCTGCGCAAACTACGTGAGTTACCATGAATAATTTCCAAGCACACACATATATAATATGCTTTACTAGACAGAGTTTAATGGGGGACCAATAGGTTCTCATCTGGGGACCGGCCGAGCATGATATGTAGAGACTTTGGGAACTGACAGACGCTCGCTTGATGAGAAACCGAACGATCCAATTCCATTCAGTTCTCTCAAGTCCAAGAGCTAAAAACTCTTCTTAACGTCAGTTTCTAAACGCTTTCATCCTATCGACATGTACAACTTTCAAATCGTTCATGGTGACCCCTCTTACTCTAAAGTTATCATCGGAGACCCTAGCTTCCACACGGAAAGGCCCATAGACGTTGGAGTAACCTTCAGTCGTGAACAGCTAGCATTACCAGATCTCCTCTGTCGAAACTTTTGGTATAAGGTGGCCTAGGATTCATAAGCTTTTTGGTAGAATTACCTGACATAAACTGTTTGACAGTCTCCTTTGCTTTCCGCATCGCCCTTAACCTCTCAGCCCAAGTAGGCCTGCTAAAACTCTTAACAGACCCAGAGCTACACTCACAATTTCTGTAAAACTCAGTAGGTGGCACCTTTACAGCCCCGTTTTCAATGCGCTTCACTGATTTCTCATCTATGGAGCTTGAAACCATTGGTCTATGTGCACTGACAATGCAGCTAAGGTCTACATAATCATGGTCCTCTGGTTTCAAGGAAATCATGTTGCAACGTTCCCGTGCGGGAGGCAACTGGATATTCAATCTCCTTATATCATTGATTCCCAGAATCCCGTCGTAGCCTTTATCTCCGAGTGACATTAACTATAATCTTATCTCTCCCAGCTCGCTCCCGTTTTCGTTACCAACTCTACAGGTTTTAACACGTGTAAGTGTCTGCTCGTGGCCTGTGACTGACACTATACGTAAAGTTTTAAGTGCATCGTCCCAATTCTCCTTCAAGACCTTACACTTTTCAGAATCAATGATACTGACTTGGCTTCCTGTATCATATAACAGGTGCCACATATTGCCGTTAATATTCACCTTAACTATTGGCAGATTCCATACTGATCTCCGCCATATGAACGTATGTTCACTATCTCAGCATTGTCAAGAGTATTGCGGTTGGCAAACATAGAAGACTGTCTTGAGCAATCACTAGCTATATGTTCTAACCTACACTCAGGTGGACTCAGCTTGATTTCGCCCAACAATTTTGTCAGTTTTTCTATCTTACCCCTAAGGTCTTCAATACACTGCTCATTTTCGTGCTTCATCCTGTTTACACTGGCAAGAAGCATCTTCATCTCACCCTTAATGCTATTTATTTCTTCAACCCCTTCTACTGAACATACCTCTTTCATAAAGCTGCAACGGTGTTCTACACTATCCTCCGTGGCCATGACACTGACTACTTTGTCTATTGATTTAGCCTCACTGCGAACAATAGCCTCTCTATACTTTTCGAGTACATTTTCGAGGAAAATTTCGAAAACTAAACTATCGTCAAATCTGTACTCTACTTTATCTCTAATGGCCAAGAATCTTTCTTTAAAAACCATAGGACTTTCCCCAACTCTCTGTTTAAGACCTTCTATTAATTTAAGGCATTCCCTAATACCACGCGCTTTTTTAGGGTACAGTATGTTCAGTTTACTAACAATACTTTCGAAACTGCTATCGTTACGGATACCCATCTCCTCTAAGCTCAACCTAACTTCAGGGGATAGAGCCTCGAACATAAGCAGTGCCTTGACCTCAGGATTCCATTTGCCTACTCGAGATTTAAGCTCGACTTCCCGAATGAAAGACTCGAGACTAACCCCATTAAACACTGACAAGTTGAGCATTGAGTTCACAAACATGATGGAGTACAATAATAATAATAATAAACCACTCAATCAAAGAAAAAAAACGCACGTAAAAATTACAGGAATTTACCCGTGCAAACACCAGTAATCCTGGCAGGGCTCGCCAATGACAAAGGTTAGTACTTTTGCGGGTTAACACACAAAAATGAAATAAGCTAGGGCCTAAAATAAGAGTAACTTAAACACAGAAAAAGGTACACTCAAGAGTATAACCCTTACAACAAAAAGGAGATAGAAACAACTCACGATTTGTTAAATAAAATAAAACAGCACTTATCTTTATTGTAGCGTTGGCAGGGATCGGACTCGGGTGACACTGGGATGCGAAGAGAACAGACAGACACGGAAAAACCACGTAGAAAAACACTTTTCGTGTCTCCACACCAATTCTCCACGTTCTGGGCCCCCTTCGCATTCCCTTAGTCCCCTCTTATATACAGACATGGCCACATTCGTCCAATGAGAAGGCGTGAGAGATTGGTTCACTAACAAGCGAAGACAACATTCTTTCCTCTAAAACCTGATCAGAAAAAAAAACTGAAAATGTTTGTCAATATAATTTGACACATTAACCTTTTTAGTATTTTGAATAGCCTATATGTTATACGAAATCTTCAGCTACCTACAGGCGAAATTTCATAACGATTGATTCTGTAGATTTTGCGCAACGCGATAACAAACATCGATTTTGGATTTCATTTTTATAGATATAATTATTAAAATAAAAACATAAATCCTCCAGGGAAAAGATTCTTTTAAAAATATTTTTATTTAAAATATCTCGAGCTTTCGGGCAAGTAAGCCCTTCTACGGGAGAAACTATTTTACATCCTTAAAATACGCCAATAAAATAATATTTAAACTTAAATAAAGTCTTTTAGTTGTTTACATTTGTTTTGAGGCATAATCAACGCGGGCTTATATGCTATATTATATTCGTTGATTATGCCTCAAAACAAATGTAAACAACTAAAATACTTTATTTAAGTTTAAATATTATTTTATTGGCGTATTTTAAGGATGTAAAATAGCTTCTCCCGTAGAAGGGCTTACTTGCCCGAAAGCTCGAGATATTTTAAATAAAAATATTTTTAAAAGAATCTTTTCCCTGGAGGATTTATGTTTTTATTTTAATATTGATTCAAGGGATTATTTCTATCGAATAGATATAATTACTTAGAGTCCCACAGGTCTGGAACCATTTTATGAAGCCAAACCTGAACCAAACAATACAAAACTATTCAAATTACTTCACCTAAAATTGGAAAATAGTGCTTAGCCTTTACAAGTGCTAAAATTTCTAATTCCCCCGTTATTTTAAAAAATTCTTTTTTATATTCATTTTCCTAGATTAATGTGCACATGTATGATAAAACCTACGTAAAGATGCGTCAATTGTAACCATTGTTTCGCCATTGCCGGTAAGATAGGCGAAGTAAGACGTCTAGATTTGGCCAAGAGAGACTCCGGATGTAGATTCTTAGCTACAATTTTTAAAAATATTTAATGAAAATATCGCGATATGGGAATTTAAAATCGAGAAATGAGGTATAGATAAGAGAGACCACAGGTGATCTGGCGAACTCAGAAAAGTATCGTCGAGTTGTTACATAGGGTCAACGATCTTTTATCAAGAGCAGACTCCAAGATTACTTCCAGATCTTCACGGAAGACCTTTAAATCCTAATTTATATCTCCAGTACCTCCTATATTTACTCTCATAAAATGGTGTTGTTTTACAGCGAGCCATATTTCTAAAGACGCCGTGAGTGGATAGAGAGGGTGTAGAGCTGAGATTTATCTGGTTTGAAATGATCTCTCTAGAGATATTATTATCTCTTGGAAGTTTCTTTAAGGAAGCATTTGAGGGATAAGAAAGGCAAGAGTGTGATAAATCATTTCGGAATGCCTTTCCTTATCCAAGAACATGAAGGTTATGATGGACGCAGCCATTGGTTATAGTTGTGTTCCACATATATATTTATACATAAACGGGGAAACAAAGGGAACAAAATGGTGGACGCTGTGTTAGAACGGTGTCATAACTCTCCCCATATTATGTAACTGGTGTCTTCCAGCGGGATGAATTTAGTTGCTATTTATTCCAATAGATGGTGTGGTAATCGTCAATGTCGAGTGTCAGGATGACTTTTTTTTATCACATCTTTATAAAATCTAAAATATTTTAAACTGAACTTTAGTCTATTTACATATTATACGAATGCCCGCCCGCCGTAGAAGCGATCTAGAAAACGACAACCAGTTCTAAACACTTCATTAAAATTTTACCTTAACAATATGTTTATGATCATCTTATTAGCGTCATCACCACTATTATTATTATTATTACAATCAACATCATCCTGAGATAATCAATTATTAGCTTATCTTGTTAGTTTAGATTCAAACATAGTTAAATCTTCCTATAAAGTAATCACTGTAGCTACATTTGAATAAGGACGAAGCTGTGGAATTATAACTTATTATCTGCACTGCGGATCCGACCAACATAAACGGATTAAATTCGATTTTTAAAAACCTCTAGGAATTGTTGTATTACTGTATTGTGTGTTAAATACACCGCAACTGCACATTCCCAACAATTTTTGTTGTTACATTATTTAATCGGCTTAGATAGTTGCATCTACTTTATTTTCACAGAAAGTGATCATTGATATGACAAAGATACAGGTTGATAGCAATTTACTTGGATTGTCTTATTCAATATATCATTTTTAAAGTTCTCTAATATATTTTTTTTCTTTGCAATCAAAGCGATTTTATAAACCGACTGCTCCAGATATAGCTAAGAGGATGATTTAGTCAAAATGACCTGTGATCCAAATGGGAAAAACATATTTGAAATGTGTATATGTAATATTGTGTTGAGATCCTTATCTGTGATTAGGGATCCTGTCGACTAGCTGTAATATTGTGTTGAGATCCTGTCGACTCTCTGTAATAATTTGTTGGGGTTTGGTAAGCCTGTTGTAGAACCTCGTCGACTCTCGCTATAAGTTGTGGCAACCGAGGGTCAAACCTGTAGTAACCGAGAGGGACAGCCAGGGCGTGGAGAGTTTTCCAATACCTCTCTGCACCTTGTAGGACCTTTAACAGTTCTCACAAAGTACAGGCAGTCGTGGTCGAGGCAGAGTGGAAAAGCTGGGGAATGTCCACACACACAAAACGAAGCGACACAGTTGAAAGAAGGAAAAGTTCCTTGAATAGATAAAAAGTTGAGCCAAAAGCAAAGATGGAGATAGGAGTAGCGTTTCTTACTGACTACATGGTGAAATGAGGTGGAACTTGGAGACAGCCGGCGACGCGCTGATGGGGAACTGTGCTGCTTATCAAATGTTTCTTTATCTTTTTAATGTTTATTTTGAGTACGAGAGCTTGCCTGTAATGGTCGCATTTAAGCGTTCTATTAAACCGTTTGCTTGTGGATTATTGCTGGTAGTTAGAAGAGGTTGTATACCATGCATTATTAGAAATTTCGGAATTTTTCTGAGGTAAAAGCGGGCGCTCTGTCAGATAACAGACGTTTTGGAGATCCTTGCTGTAGTACAGTCTTGAGGGTTTGAATGTACGTTAGGGTACTGGTGGACTTCGATGGAAAGGTCCAAGCATATCGCGTTAAATGATCCACTATTACGTGTAGATAGGTCTTGGAGTGTCCATATTTCGAAAATCCAGCTATGGTATCTATAGAGATTAAGTCGAATGGTTGTTGAGGTGGTGGAATTTGTCCGAGGGCACCATAGGGTTTACCTTTGGGCCTTTTAATGATTTGGCAGGTGTGACACGACCTGACAAATTTTTCTATAGATTTAGAGATACCTTTCCAGTAGTACTGGGTAGTAATTATGCGGGTCATCTGAGAGATGCCTGGGTGGTTATATTTTTGGTGAACTTTGTTCATGAGAGAATGTTGCAGGGTTTCGGGAATTATTATTTTAGTTACACCTTTTCGGGTAATGGTATGTAAGCCGTTTGTATCAATGTTGAAGGGGGATGCTGTTGGTTGATGCTGTTTTATAATATCAGTACTGATAAATCCTACAAAGGGGTTTCTTGAGAGTAAATCTGCCTCATACTGTTGACTGCCTTACTTTGTGAGAACTGTTAAAGGTCCTACAAGGTGCAGAGAGGTATTGGAAAACTCTCCACGCCCTGGCTGTCCCTCTCGGTTACTACAGGTTTGACCCTCGGTTGCCACAACTTATAGCGAGAGTCGACGAGGTTCTACAACAGGCTTACCAAACCCCAACAAATTATTACAGAGAGTCGACAGGATCTCAACACAATATTACAGCTAGTCGACAGGATCCCTAATCACAGATAAGGATCTCAACACAATATTACAGATAGTCGACAAGGTACTACAAGAGTCAACCAGAACTCCAACGCATTATTACAGAGAGTCGACAGGATCCCAACACAATATTACAGCTAGTCGACAGGATCCCAACACAATATTACATATATATATATATATAATGCCAAACAAAAAAAATTACTGATATGTATTTCGAATCATAATAATGAAGAAAATTTAGAATATAAGATCTGTAATTTTTATATTTAGGGATTGAAAAAAATTAATACTAATTTTTCCTAAAATATTCAATTTATTGATTTTTATTTAAAAATTTTAATATACACTCATAGACAAAACTTAAGGAAGTTGTACCTTTAAGTGACCTTTATTGAAGACACACGAGATAACAAAGTGTGGTAAAAACTTAAGACTTAAAGAAAACTATCCAAAGAAATTCAGGGTTTCATAATATTCTTCAGGGCTCAAAAAGAGATATTATAAAACAGTTTTTAAAGAGAAGTTATCAACTGTTGTGATCAGTCATGGCTGAACCTCCCACCGAACTATGATACAATTAAAAAAGAACTTCCTAAGATTATGAAAACAAAAATAGAACAGCTTATTTAACAAGACTTCGCTAAATTCGACAATTCGATTTTTTTTTTCAAACTATAAACTTCTCTGTAATTCAAAAAGGAAAAATTCACTGCAGGATTTGTGGAAATATGATATCTGATGAATTCTCACACTATATCATAGAATGCAAATATTTAGGTGAAGAAAGAGAAAAAAACTCTTTAAAACACCTTCTGGAGATTTAGCAACCCACTGAAGACGTTGAGAACTATTTCAGAAAAGAAAAATATAGCAATAGAACTCTATAATTTCTACAGATCAATTGTAAATAGATTCATACACAAAAGAGGTAGTGAGGAAAGTTTGAGAACAGATGTGTGAATAAATCCCTTTTCAAACAGGCTCACGTGCACACGGGGAAAGGGAGAAAAAAAACTATTATTTTGTTGTTGTATGGCGAATCCATACAGGGCAATGGGCCATAATTAAAGCCTTTTGTTGTTGTTGTTTTAAAGAGAAGTTTCTATTTTAAAAAAAGGAAAACATCAATAGGAGTTCTCCAAAAATCTAAATTTTATCAAATTCCATCGCAATCCCAGTCTATCAAGTGATCGAAAGGTGAAAATTCAACGATCCACGTTTTTAAAGTTTCTTTAGTAATTTATACGCGGTTGGGGCTTTCAGGCTAAAAGCGGATTTCAATAGTTACCTTACAACAACATACCATGCTTTAAGGTATCATGTTCTAAAGAAACTGATGAAGGACTTTTGGCCCGAAAGTTAACGGCGCATAATTATAACCAAATCGTTTCAAAACTTCTATTGGACCTTTGAATTTTAGCCTTCGCGATTTCATAGATAATTTTTTTTTAAGTCCACAGGACACGCCTAGAGAGACTTGTCAAGAAATTCGGTTCTCCAAGAGAGGGTTGTTCCTAAGTAAACAAAAGCTCTGAGAGAGGTTTCCCAAGAAACCCAGGGCCTGAAAAAAGGTTTCTTAATGCCAAGGGGCTTCCAGGATGCATAATTAAAGAAAAGGAAAACACATTGTTTCCACCGGAAACAATTAAAGTTACTTAATTAATTTTTAATCAAGTACCGAGGGGGGGGGGGGGGGGCTAAACGTTCGATTAATGTTTTCCCTAATTCGGCTGATTGCCGCTGGAGTAATAACTTCTTTATAGGACGCTGGGAACTTGCCATAGATGGTTCATGGGGGCTCATTAGAATAGGGCTTCATATCCCCGTGTAATTAGAATTAGCTAACCTGTGAGATAGCAGCATTACTCCATAGGTGCTATGCAATACTAATAAAATTACATATTCATATATTATAACCTAAAGTTGAGATAGGTTAGTATCCATGCATCAAAAGAGGCACCTCTTCCTTTAAATGTATTAAAACAATACATCTTGTTTATCACCCCAGTGTAGGATGATGATAAATAATTTGCATAAACTAGTATTGTGGCCCATTCTTCATCACCACCGTTACATATATACTAGAGTTATGTGTGTGCAATGTCTTAATACATTTTAAAGGGAGAAGTACCTTTATTGGTACGTATAGATGAAATATATTCTGGGAGGATATTTAAAAGAAAAAATCTACCTCTTCCGTTAAAATAGAAGCACAAACTATGCCCGAAATCTATTGACTATTTATGCAAACCCGGATCGATCAAAAATTCACAGCAAAATTTTTGGTCTGCTAAGTCTTCTACTAGTCTGCTAATAAAGAAAAAAGCAATTCCTAATCGTGAAACTAAAAGTGGCTGATGACTTGCGCCATCTTTCGGAATAAATCTCGACTAAACGTTGATATTTATTCCGACAGATGGCGCAAGCAATCAGCCACTTTTAGTTTCGCGATCAGGATATGTTTTTTTTTTCTTAATTTATCCACCTCTTTTCAGTACAATTACACTCTTGTAATATTTTCCACCGAGTCTTCTAGTTAACAAAAATGGTCAATAGATGACGCATAGTTTTTGCGTCCAGTTTGAAGGGAGCGGTAGAATTTATATATAATATAAAATACTGGCCCCCTCTTGGATTACACACAAATTAACTGAGGATATCATTAAGACTAAATGGAAAAATTGAATGTGATGGCAATGAATTGACGGACCTATGTTAAGAATTAGGAGAATTAAAGAAAGCCGGTCGGACAAACCGATATGAATGGCGGTAAAAGAATATTTTAAGACATGTTTTATATGACGCACTGAACACACAAGCACTAGGTAGAAAACATAGTATATTTACTTAACGTATCTTTAATTCTGTTAGTCTTGTTAGCTCATTTATATAATGAATTGCTTTCCTTCTCTCCTGATAATTAGGGGTGTTTCTTTCTGTAAATATTAGGATCTGTGCGAAGTTTGAGCTAGAAGAATCCAGTCGAGTCCAACAAAAAGCCAGACCACCATGTTGCCTTATACCCTTTAAAGTTTCAATAAAATCGCATTATGACATTTAAAGTAGTTATATCTCTCGGAATATGTGTATTTGAAATTATTTATATTCACCTCTCTATTTTTACCTTTCAAATTCTAGGCTTTTTATTCCATTGGGATATTGGTGAAAGAGATTTCCGTCATAGATAAAGATCAATATCTAGGTAATTAAAAAAAAACCTTACTGGCCTTTGTTTCTTTACACTTTATTTTCGCAGTTTTTGTTAGATTATTTTTGTGACATCATAGATTCTTTATATCCATTTAACACTTTTAAAATTCTCCCATTATAATTTATCGTCCCACTCGTAAAACAATTAGTTGTTAAAACATTCACATTACAAACATATCTCGTGTGTTGTAACATTGAATCAGTAAGTAATTTCTCCCTAAAACGACAATACTGATGATCTCTAAGGATATATGAAACCAACAAAGGTTGTTCAGATGGTAGTCATATGTAGAGTTATAGGTCGCGTGTTCAATTACCTGAGTTGTCCGAAATCTATACAAATGTTATGTAAGATTTGCGAAGAATCGATATCGTAGCCAATCTCCCTATACAACAACAACAACAAAAAGGCTTTTATTAGGGCCCATTGCCCTGTATAGATTCGCCATACTACAACAAAATAATACAGTATTTTTTTCTCCCCTTCCCCATGTGCACGTGAGCCTTTGTTTGAAAAGGGATTTATTTACATATCTGTTCAAAAACTTTCCTCACTACCTCTTTTGCGCATGAATCTATTTACAAATAATCTGTAGAAAGTATAGAGTTCTATTGCTATATTTTTCTTTTCTGAAATAGTTCTCAGCGTCTTCAGTGGGTTGCTAATCTTCAGAATGTGTTAAAGAGTTTTTTTCTCTTTCTTCACCTAAATATTTGCATTCTATGATATCAAAATTCAAAACTATTTTAAAGGCGTAAGATTCATTTTGAAAATAAACAATTTCTACTGCCCTTAATGCAATGGAAAAATTAATGGGAGGGCCTGGCTCATCAGTGGTGAACCCTCCCAGCGGTTTCGCCAGTTTAATGGTAGATTAAACTGGCGAAACCGCTGGGAGGGTTCACCACTGATGAGCCAGGCCCTCCCATTAATTTTTCCATTGCATTAAGGGCAGTAGAAATTGTTTATTTTCAAAAAGAATCTTACGCCTTTAAAATAGTTTCGAATTTTGATAACAGATGGCGCGCTAGTGCATCATATTCTATAATATAGTGGGAGATTTCATCAGATATCATATTTCCACAAATCCTGCAGTGAATGTTTTCCTTTTTGATAATGAGAATATTACTTTCTCTATCTAGAGATCTCCCTATACTCGATTATTGCTGGTTGAAAACGACGTACAATACTGAGGGCTAACGTTAATTTCTGGAAGACTCGTGTATATATTTGTTCGGTGGTACATATACTGAAATGGTATGATCCCTGCAGAGAAGGTTTGAATGGCCATGTTTCACTCGCACGATCGTTCTAAATACAAATGTCATATAATATTGAGGCAATGTCCTTGCGGGGAGGTAGGAATGGTCTAGAACACCGCACAAGATGGACAGCTGACGTTCCCCGTGCTAAAACCGTCCCGGTCAAACACTCCAACAAGTGAAGTGGTGTTTGCTCGGTTGGCTATAGTTAGCTCTGGAAGGTAGCGGGCGCTTCATAACGATGGATACTGACGTCAACTCAGATGTCCTATGATAGGTGATGTTTTTGTTTAGTAGATTGAAATAGGTTATTTTGTGTGGTGGAAATTGACTTTTGCCAACGTGTTGATGGGTACCTAGCTAGTGTGACAGACCACACCAGTCAATATAAAATATTCATACATATAGGATTGGCTAGTAGAAAATATGTATGTAAAGTGATTCAACATATGGAACTGCTTTCTATGTCCATAATATCTTCGACTTACTTCACCTATATTTAGAGAGAAATATTATTATGAATATTTCGAAAAATGAACTATGTATGCAAGATATATTTGTATATATTTTTCAATTTGAAGATTGGAATTTTTTTGGAATAAATACTTGTTTAACAAACATTAGCCCCATCTTTTTATAATATACATATTATGTATAGCTCTTCATATTTTCTGTATATATAATTTTAAAAATAAATATCTTAATCTAACATTATATAATGTATATATAATAAAACATTTTTTAAAATCAAATTTCAAATAGGCTGATTGAATATATTGTCTCAGTGAATAATTTATTATTTAAATATATTATTTGCTGATTAAATGAATTAATCTTTTCGGGATTTGAATTAGCCCCACTGCTCTCTCTCTCTCTCTGTGTTTCGTGTATATTTATTATTATTATAAATGATTTTTTATCTGGTCTATATGCCCAGTGTTATTTATAAATAAACATTTTATTTACCTAATTCTAAGATCAAAGAACTTGCGCATAAAATTAAATCCAAAAGACAAAAAACCTCTCGCAATCAGTATCTTTTATTATTACAAATAACGGACGCTAGCTTTCGAACAATTAGTTCTTCAACGCCCGTTGAAGAACTAATTGTTCGAAAGCTAGCGTCCGTTATTTGTAATAATAAAAGATACTGATTGCGAGAGGTTTTTTGTCTTTTGGATTTAATTTACCTAATTAAACTACGTTACACTACCGTGACAATTTTTTGAGATATAAGTTTTTTATTATTATTATCCCTAGTACACGTGGTATACAAGCCATGATAATCATGGTGGGAAGAAGTTGGCGACTGCTTTTACTGTAAAAGTGCATAACATGTCTACTCATGTGAAAAGCAGTTCGACCTTTGCACTTACAAATGTGCCAGAGCCCCGTTTGGTTACTAGCACTCGTTGGTGGGGTTGTACTTTTGCAAGAATCGGGGGTCATTGGAGATTTTTTTATATTAGAAAAGGTGCCTAATGCGGGATTCGATCCCGGGTCGTAGCGGTCGAAAACCAACGGTTTAGACCAACCTTCCACCGACTACCCAGATATAAGTTATTTTCTGTTATTATCACTGTTATTTTTGGTAGAGATTACATATAAAACAACCAATCGAACAGAAATTTACTCATATATATATATAGATGCCGTTTATGGGAGCCTACTGTGAAAGACTAGGTAGACCTTTTTAGCTATTGTATCGCTGCATGTTAGGTCTGCTTCTATCAACTTCGGTATTCCGTTCTACCGAGCAAGTATCGCGCAAAGAGAATAGTTTTAAAGCGCTCAAATATTAGTACTAAGAAGAAATCTTTATCCTATAGACTTTCTCATATTTGTGCATTTCTTTATTTATTTTTGTTGCTATTTCGCCGTTATCTCAGAAGAACATTCAGCATACCCTTCCTATTTTAGTAACTGTTCATCATATAAACTCTTTACCTATATTGTTGGATATATCGCAGGAGAGAGCTATGGAACAAACCAGTTTCAATCTCAATATCGATGCATTTATATATACACAAGTATATATATATGTGTGTGTAGCAGCTGGAAATAACTGTTGTAATTATTATAATATAATTATTGTATATATATATTATGAAATGAAAATAAACGATAGCAATGTGTTTCTTTAAACGTGAAAATTTAATGCAAGCTTTCGGATCTCATCGATCCTTCCACAGGCCGAGCTATAAGCTATAAGCTGAGAGAAAGAAAGAGTATATATAGATGTACAATATTATTTACATACACCTAACGAAGATCGTTATATTTTCACGTTTAAAGAAACACATTGCTATCGTTTATTTTCATTTCATACTTTATAGCAATTCTTTTGTCTATTTCTATATATATATTAATTTTTCTTTAATTAAATAAAAAACTTAATTACTATTTGAATCGTAAATAAAAAACAGAGTAAAAATGGTTTGAATAGGAGTGATATTTAATATGTTCTAGCTTGCTATAGGTATTTGCATGGCTGTAAAAATAATATAATTTACATGTATTCAAAAATAAAACCTTTCTTCTAATCACCGGTGGTGAATGAATTCTGATTACTGGATCCCTGATAACACTTACATATATTCCTTTTTTTCTTCCGTGTTGTTGGGTTCTGAGTTACTCTTTCCTCTCCCCTAACATAATCGAATCTGTATTATCCATTGCACATATGAAAATAATTTAATACCAAAAGAATTTTAGATGTACCTATTTCTCGAATAAGTTTGCAATTTAAATTTCTTTTATCATTTCTTTTCCATTCCTTCTCTGTACCTCTCAGGGGAAAATCTGTATATAAGATTGAAGGTCTTAATAAAGGTTGGTGAGAACATTGTCCATATTTGTGAACAAGTTCTTTGAGACCACACCAAAGCTTCCCCTCCACGTCCGAAGAAAGTGAAGGTCAATCCACCCAAGTGAGCTGATGTATCAATCCCACTTGTGTGTCGACCATTGTTTCCATTGTTAAGGTTGTTGCCCTCTCGAGAGACATCCCAATTTCACGCACTGCTTACCATTTTGACATCTAAGTTGGGAATCCCATTAATGGCAGATAAGAACATCTCTGTGTTGAAATGGTAACGCGACCTTTCCTAGCGCCATTAGAGAGGTGCATGATGTAAGTGCTGCCGCGTCAATCTCTTAGCTAAGACTAATCCGGTCATTGGGCGAACCGTGGGAAGCTCTCTAGGATTCAGTAGTGTAGACCATGGGGACTCATAGTCTCTTCCATTTGAACTTACCTCAGAAACGTTGTATAAGATGCTGTCTACATACTGCATGAACAACTATGTCCTCCATACCTAGAGAGAGATGGGACATATTGCCTAGAAAGATATTATACACACGGGTTAAATCAACAAGTGTAAGTTTACTTTCAAACGCTCGCGTTTTGACTTTATATTCTATAATTTTTTGAGTAAAAGGTAAATCGACAAAATTATTTCATAGAGATCGTATTAGGAGGAAATGAAATAGATTACATTTATATAAATTGATTTAAAAAACATTTTTGCAAATATTATTTATAAGAATTTGGTATAGGGTCCAAACGAAGTACTTTGGATTATAAAAAGGCATTTCTAGTTAAAACACAGAATCTATAGTATTAAAAATATATTATTCGGATTTTTATAAATGAGGATGGGGTTAGTTAAGTCTAAGAAAAAAATAAGTGCTGTAATCTCACAAAGAGTCAAGGATTCTCGTTAACTCTCCTAAAACTCTGTAGTAAATATTCTGGAACTCAGTGCACTAAAGAGAAAGAAGTCTATGTTAAAAAGACTAAAAACGAGGTTTAAACGGTAGAAATCAAGCCGATCACCTCTGGGAACTAAACTACAAATTCTCTAGCTTTACATTTTAAAAAAATACGCTGCATTTCCACCTACAGAATAATAATAATAAGCTGAGATATCCATAGGAGAATGCCGCGGGAACGGGGGAAAAATTGACCTGATGTGTCCCGAGGCGGGGATCAACATTTCAAAACATCCATTAGGGCAATCGTTGGGATTTAATCTGTAATCATCTCCTTTGGGGATCAGAAATACGCTGCTGACCCTTTGATCCGAAATTGTCTTGTGAAATTCTTTTCACATTCAAATCTGTCGATGTCGTTAGGAACATTTTCTATAGATGGTATGCATGATCGATTGCAGGGGGCGGGTGAACTGGTGCCCTTACTTCCCGTCAAGTTCTGGAACTCTTCGGCTTCATTCCGTACAGCGATGAACTCAGTCTTTAGTCTGTTCATGCCACTTCAAACTTCCGTTTGTAAGATAGGGCCATCCAGAGGGTTGTATAAGGCGAGATTTTTATGTCTTCAACCTCTTTACTTCCAAAACTTGAAACTAATCTTTCAATAGTTATCTATCTACTCAACATTGACAATATTATAATAGGAAGAATTCATAATATTTTATCTCGGTAACCAATTTTTAAATTAAACTCATAAAGTTGTTCGAAATACGAGAATTAAAAACTGGAATCGTTTATCTCTAAAGAATCATTATAGTCGGAAAAGTGAAAAATCCTCTAGATTATATATAAATTGATAAACAAAACCGAGGGTGAGTTTATTTTTTATTGTATATTCTTCTCAAGCTTTCGGGTTTCACAAAACTATTTAACGGAAGTATATGAATCATATACTCCTGTAGTAAGATTTATAATACCCAAAAGCTTGAGCTGAATATACAATAAAATAATAAATTAACCCTCTATTTTGTTTATTATTATTATATAAAGTAAGGGCTTTATAATTGCCGTGTTGTAAATAGATAGATTCAGCCACTTATGTTCATTTTGTCAAAAGTTGTCTTCTCGCGGCTCCTCCTCTGATCACGGAACGGAGGCTCTATCTCATACTTTACAAATTATAGAGAGGATACAGTTCATACATATACTCCACATATATGTAATATAAAATTATTATATACTCTATCATTATTTATCAACCTAATTATTAATTTGTATATTGTTTATAATATATTAGTTTCGAATATTCAGAGTAATTCTCGCACTTGATTTAATAACGGCTAATTCTATAACTTTAGATATATATATACATACATATAACACAATTAATGAATGAACTAATAAAATTGTTTTACAATCAGATAGCTATTTCCTAGTTAATACATCTTATTCAACTTGGTACTTTTTACATATCCATGTGATGGTGGTGTCTTGTCCAACGTCAATTTCTGATTTTCTTGCTCCATGGAAAAGGGGGGGGGGGGGGGGGTTGCCATTGCCCTGTTAGTCAGCCATATTCTAGAGTTCCCTGTTCACGGTTACCGTAGCGGCTCGGGGCTTACGACACCGTACTTCGCCCTACAGGGCAGTCCCTTATTTGTGCTGTTTCTACCGCCAGCCACGTAGAGGAGGACTTCTGGGCAGGATATATTCATGTGAATTGTTACTAAAATATATTTTAAGCTTCTATATATAAATGGATTAATTATTGAACCTCGCGCCGGACAAAAAAGGTTTTAATATTGCACGTGGAAAATTAGAAAAGACAAATTTCTGCGTGACACAGCAATTTATTTTAGGCAAGAACAAACTATGAATGATGAAAAAGATAAAAAAAATGACGGAAGTTTACAGAGTAGCAATATATAAACATAAAAATGATACTCTGTTAATAAAATAATAAATACTTTGCTACAATATATAGCAGTCAATATAGGTCGCGCAACCGGTGTTAATTAAATATCAGTTCTATTGTCATCTTTATTTAATTGGAAAACCTCTTTTTGTTTGAATGACAATCCATTCTTCTTATTTTTTCATCCCTCGGGGCTATGTTATTTTTTTTATGGTTCTCTTAATATTGACTACTTATATGCAAATATGTTGCTATAGATTTTTCATAGCCTTTATGCAGTTTACCTTTTTGAAATAAGATGAATAAATAAACAGTGATGTGAGTGAATATATTAATACACCTTCTATTGAATATTTACTAGTGTTTCAATCATCCTCTCCTAATTTACATTGATTTCTTAGAGGTCCTGATAACGTCCATTGGTTGTTATTTGGAGATCAATCATTCGCGTGTCAACCAAACTTTAAATCCTCAAGGACTTGTACAAAGCTTGAGTCAAGCCAACTGAAGGACCAAAATAACGTCGCCCCACCATTTAAAATCTTATGGCTATGAATTGATCGTCTTTTAGTAAATTGTTTTGATTCAGCTGAAATAATAATAAACTTTCCATATTTGATTCCTTTTTCGATCGAAGACGTCTATGCTACTAGGGTGAGGAAAAAGGAATCCGGACAAACTTCGATGCCAAACTTGACTATGGTTCCTATGTTTGTCCCCAACTCCACCTTAGAACATTGTCACGTCCCAAATCCTTTGTTTCCCCCATTGTTGGGAATTTGCATAGAGGCCGCGTCCACTGACCTTCCACAAGTTCTGGAATAAATTCCCTGCTCTCACGCACCAGGCTAACTGACTGGCCGATAGCAGATTTCCTCCAGCACCCTCTCTCTCTAATATATTTTCAAATATTTAATCTTATTTACATATTTTCAGTATTATTCATTTTTATTAATTTTCTTGTGTGTTCACAACGTACTCTCTTTCTACATAACAATATTTAAAATAAAAGCTACATAGAATTAAATATTTGTAAAACGAAAATTGCAATTATACCGCGAATGTTTCTTTTAAACAAAAATCGAAATTTATTTCAAAGAGAAATAACGACTATTTCTAACTTTAAGGATGAAGTATGAAAGGGTGAAAAATATGAAGAGTAATGGCGAACGGAAAAATAAAAGTGTCCAGGGGCGGGAATCGAACCCACGACCTTCCGCTTTCGATTCCCGCCCCTGGACACTTTTATTTTTCCGTTCGCCATTACTCTTCATATTTTTCACCCTTTCATACTTCATCCTTAAAGTTAGAAATAGTCGTTATTTCTCTTTGAAATAAATTTCGATTTTTGTTTAAAAGAAACATTCGCGGTATAATTGCAATTTTCGTTTTACAATCATCAGCCGCGTTATATTGTATTTTAGAATTAAATATTTATTTGAGATATTTATATTCATTACATGAGATTAATTGATATATAAAATTACATTTGGAATATCGTAGTTTTTAAGAGTTCAACAGCCTTTTAGCGTTACGTTTTTGATATTAAATTGGAAACACACCATTCTACAGTTTTCCTCGTGAAAATAGCACAAAATTGAATTTGTGCTGGTATCAGGGGGATAAATTAAGAAAAAAGTATTTCTTGATCGTGCAACTAAAAACTAAAACCCAAAGACCAGTTTTTTGTCGTTGAGGTACAGCTTGCACCACGCTGATGAGGGCCAACAGCCCGAAACTAGAACGTGTTTAACTATTTTTAATTAACCAATAAATTTTATTTGGCTAATTCTAGAATAAATAAAAATCAACGATTAGTTTATATTTATTTCGACAAATGGCGCAAGCAATCAGCAACTTTTTAGTTGCACGATAAGGAGATGCCTTTTCCCCCTTAGTTTTCCTAGTGTTTTGACAGAAATTTCCGGAAGGCCTGGCTCATCAGTGGTAAACTCTCTTATTGATCTCTCCTCGTGCCAGGCCATCCCAACGTTTTTTCCTTGCAGTAGACACAGTAGGGGGAACTGTGTGCAATTTTAACTAGAGCTCTACAGCAGTTACAGTTCCTTATATTGCTGTTTCCATTAAAATGTCCAAAGAAATGATGCCCTGAATATACGTAACTCCTTTGAGGTTTACATCCTTTAAGTGATCATCTATAGAGACGTTATCAAGGATATTTAAGTAGGTTCCTGTGTCCAGAGATAATACCTACGTTTAGGAAATATATATATTTTCCTTCATATAGAGACCACATCTGTTAGAATTCGTACAAGGCCTTCAAGTGGATTAAGACTTTTTTTCAGGGCATCGGTTACAAGTCCCACATAGTGTACATCTAGCAAATTCGGTTAAACTTTATTAATAATAAAAAGTTCTTATAGGCTCAGAAAATTCGTAAAGTATAAATATGTTTAATATGAACCACTCTAAGAATGAGCAATGACAAAATCCTGGATGAATATATTTATAAATGGAACTTTATATAAACCCCAGTGGAAGTCTATAAAAATTATGTGACAAATTGCTTTTTTGATCTCAACCAAAATATCTGAGCTAATATGGACGTCCCGTTAAGACACCTACGTAACCATGTTGGAGGAAAACGTTTTAAGACTGCCTTCGTTACTTATAAAACAGAGAGAATAAAAAATGAACTGGACGAATATATTAAAATATAACCATTTCAAAAATTTAAATGGATAAGTTTCTTCATTATATTATACTTAGCGCTAAAGCTCTCAGGCCAAGTGTTCTTCAGCCGGTCTTAACGTACGAGTTACGGTACGATCTGTTGAAAGGCCCGAAAGCTAGCCAAGAAGGATCCAATAAATAAAATTATAGGTTCAAACTGTACTGAATACTTGATATCTTCGCCCACTTTATAAGCTGGAATTGCTATTTATTTTGATAAAAGAACAAATATTACCAATTGGTAGAAAATGAATTGCCACAAATGTAAATATTGTAAATATCTCGATCTATCTCACAAATAAATCAAATTCTTCTGTGATTGAGCAGAGCCTACACAAAACTACATCTTCCAACTGTGTCCATAGTCTTGCGAACATCCTCCTTCTCACAGATTATATTGAATCAAAAATAATTAAATATGATTTGGCTCATCTTTCGATGGAGGATCAAAATGCTTTTAGACCGCATTCTCCGAGTAAAATTGGTTCATTTTTAAGTGCAAAAATGGATGAAATATTTCGAAAAACAAATGAAACATTCCAAAGCTTTTTCCCGTTTGAAATTCCAACATTTTTCCGTTCGAATTTTTATAATGCCCAGTTTACAACGAACCATGGGAATTTTAAGGATTTTCAAAAATTGAGCGGTTGAAGACTCTAGCTGTCATTGTGGCAACGAATTCCAGGACTCGAGACACCTACTGCTGGAATGTCCACTCTTTTCTAGCGCTAGACAACAGACAATAATGTTGTAGATCTATATCAATTTGTAAATAGCAGAGAGAATTATCATAGGTTTAACTATCTTTGTAAATATATTTGTGATTATCTTTCTAACCTGAAAAGTTCAGGTTCCTAATATATATTATTGTTTCTCTTTTTATCTCTAATTACTTTTCTTGTATAAAATGTTTATAACTGTTTGTGTTTTTTTTTATGTAAATCGACGCAATTATCCCTGGCCGGGATATCGCGTTTTGTGTGTTGAAATAAATGAAATCTCACACATAAGTCCACCAAGGTAAAGAAAGTTTGTTAACATTCAAATATTCCGTGATGTATGAGATATAGAGGTGGAGACGGGGTTACTTCATCCCTTGTTGCCCTCATGAAAGAGTCCATTGTAGCACTCAAGAATGGAGGCAGGTTTCTTCATTCTTGATTTGGTTTTCTCTATACCTTATCTCTTAGACAAACTAGTTACGTGATATAGTATTTCCTAGCACAAACCTCTTATAGTACTTACTTCTCAACACTAAACTGCTTGTCTTACTTTCATAAGCATATAAGCAAAATACTCTATTGTTCTGAAGTCTTATAAATGTGAACTTTTTTTTTCAGTTTAAAGTCATTCTATAGAAAATACACTCAGAACAAAACTTAAGAAAGTTGTTCTTATTAGCATGTATATCGGGATTCAAAATTGCCTCTGTCTTCTTGAAAAACACAGACTTTAAACTTCCTTAAATTTTGTTCATGAGTATAGAAACCAAACGATCCGAATAGGTTATAAAGGAGGAGTGATTATCGCACTATAACCTTTTGGTTATAAAAGCGTCATCAACCGTTTTTTATTTACCTAGTATGTATAACCTCAGAGTGGATGGCGGGCGAGTGATTGAAACGCTGGAAGGTAATTCAGTCAAAAAGAGTGGTTATATCATTTTAAAACAAACTCCCAACCAGAAAATGAGTTTTAAAATACTCGGATATAAATATTTAGATCTTTTGATTAATAATTTTATATATAGAAAGAGTTCTTATCTCACGGTTATTAATTTTAATTAAGCATTTCTAGTGTTATCTTTTATATTGTGCTACGCATATATGTATGTTACCAATTTTACATAGTGAAAGATGTATATCGATGCTATTTCAGTATTTGTCATTTGTATTCAGCGTGTAAGAAGCTACAAGTATATTCATCTTTATATTGTATGTTTGTGTGTGTGTGTGTGTGTGTGTGTGTTATCATGATCTATAATATTGATTATATACTCTGGAACAATTCCTGCTGCTATGTAACCCATCTTCCACAAATAGAATGCTCAACACTGTGGGGATTATCCTAAGTCGATATCAAGAAATGATAAATAAAACAAGAATCGATAAATTTTGACTTCATTTCCCGCCCTACCTCATCCCATCGGCCTTGCATGTCAAACAGGTTCGAGTCCCAGCGCTGCTCTATTTTTTGTGGTCACCCAACAACACAAGGCCGGTCTGCTGCCTGATGTTGCGACATGTCGCGACAGGGAAGTAGATACTGTAGCTAATCAGTCACCTGGGACATCTCTGCCGCTTTTGGCATTCTGGAGATACACTCCCTTCCTCTCTCTCTTTTTTAAATCTTTCAAGTCGCTATGAGATGGTCCGTTTTTACGGAGGTTCTTTACTATTGTTTAGAAACCCCCCTACGCGCAGATATGATATAATAATGGGAAAAACAAAAAATAAAATAACAAAAATGACGAAATCGCTGGGAGAATTCACCACTGATAAGTCATAGCCATGCCTTACCTCTTTCAATTTTTAATTATTGCAGCAACAGGACTGTAGAAATTGTGTTTAATATGTATATTTTTTAAAATATAGAATTTAAAATGTATTTATAATTTTCAGCGATGGATGGCGCTTAGTTGATGATGATATTTTAGATATGATAATGTTTCAAAGTTTGCGAAAATGCTGATTTTTTATTTAAAGAAGGAAATTAATGCTTAATTTTAGCACAATAATAATACTTTCTATTAACAATATTAGAAAATATTCCTGCAAGAGTTTTCAAACTAAACTCTTTATTCGACAACTATTTGCAATACACTTTTGTCCATATTGCAAACCACTTCAGACTATATATATATTGCGTTAGAATTATTTTTTTGTGTTTTGTTGTTGAAAAGAGGTGCAGTCGTGGAAAAGTAAAGATAATTATTTACCTTTCAAGTAGATTTTATTTTGAATTACTTGAAGTAAAATTACACATAAAATTATTTATCACCGCAATATAGAATTTATATAATGAATTCTATAATCGTGATTTTAAAAAAAGGTAGGATTAACTATACATATTTACAACAATAATAATTAAAGTGGTATGTTTTGAATCTATGGTCAAAAATATATAACAGTCAATGAATGAAAATGAAATATATGTTTTTAAAAAAATAAAATATTTGTTTTTTAGATTATAATATATATATATATAAAGAAACAAGGGTCGCCTCTCCCGTCAAAATAGACGTCTAAAACCAGACGCTATCTATTGACCGTCGCCGCAACTAACGGCCTCGGGTCGTTGACAAAGCCACAACACCAGCTTTGGCAAATTTAAAAGCGTCCACCTAGAGACGTCTATTTTGACGGGAGAGGCGACCCTTGTCTCTTTATATCAATTTCCTCCCGGCAAAATTTCCATCTATATTTTATCCATAGATATGGCCCAGCCACTTTGCTAGCTAAACACCTCTTTGGCAGATTGTCAAGGTTCCATTAGATCCCGTGTGGATCTCATGAAATAAAGTCCACCCTAGACTGACGAGGGCCATTAGCCCCGAAACCATGGTCTCTAGGTGGACGCTTTTCAATTTGCCAAAGCTGGTGTTGTGGCTTTGTCAACGACCCGAGGCCGCTAGTTGCGGCGACAATAGATGGCGTCTGGTTTTAGACGTCTATTTTGACGGGAGAGGCTACCCTTGTCTCTTTATATCAATTTCCTCCCGGCAAAATTTCCATCTATATATATATAGTATAGTTATGAAAATTTTAAGATTGATATTTTTTTTTAAATTTAATTTAAATGTGTGAGGTTTTTTTTATTTTTTTGTAATAAATAATTAGTTAGATTATATTTAAAATTTAAAATATTTAAATATAATCTAACTAATTATTTATTACAAAAAATTAATTAAAAAAACAAACCTCACACATTTAAATTAAATAAAAAAAATTATTAATCTTAAAATTATCATAACTATACTATTTGATACAGAATTAGCTTGCTGTTCTGACTCAAAATTAATTCAAAAACTGTAGTTCTTAATAGTTTACTTTTCCTCTATTTTCCAAATATAAAAAATTACTATTAATATATATATACTAGACGAATGACCCGGCTTCGCCCGACAATTCCCCCGAGTGCAATTTCCTTCATACTAAAAGTACATCAATAATAAATAGTAGAAGTGCCATAGAATAGCAATACAGAAGTAACACATAACCACAGGAAAAAAGTGTGTGATGGCAGAAATTGTATTTTATTTGTGTTTAGGTATTTGATTTAATTATTTCTTGCCATCCATTTAGTTGTTTCAAAATCAATATAGCTTAAATAGATGGCAGCCTTTTCACCCAACCCCCGAGGAACCCGCCCCAGCGCATTAGCCCTTGAAATTGCCTGAGTTGAGTGAGTGACTGCGATGGATCTTGACTGCGATGCCCATCTTCTCAGTAAAAAAAAAGAAAAAAATAGGTTTATAAAAAAATTAATCCAAAATACTGGCATGTAAATATTTTTCTGTAAAAAATAAAAGAGCACATGGAAATTAGGCAAACATGTGTGTTTGCTAATGACTGCGACTGCATTTTAAACGATTATTTTTAAGAGATACAAAAAAACAAAGGCCGGAACAAAAATTAATAAAAAATACGAAAGTCATTATTTACATACAGTAACGCTAATTTTGTAAAGTTTTTTTTTAATTGCATTGTGTGCACTTACCGTAACTTAGTAATGTAAATTTCCCTCTCAATACTTTTGTAAAAAAATAACACTCGTATAAAAAGATATTTCAAAAAAAGTACGCAAGCAACTTGAAAAAAAAAATGCAGAACGATCATTGGTCGTTTAATTGGCCTAGTGTTGTTACTTCGCATCCTATTTACTACCCGTAAAAAAAAAAGTTCTTCAAATGAAAAAAATAAATAGCCAAAAATACTAATCAAAATGTAGCCGAAATATTTCCTCAGGTTTATAAAAAGCGACATGCAAAATTTGGTACCAATTGGTTCATTATTTTTGAGTTTATCGCGAAACAGAAAGCAGGCATTGACTTTTATATATATGTGTCTAATGAGAAATCCTAATCTTGGAAACATAGGGTAGAATTTTTATAATATTGTCGTTAAAAATGATTATTGCAGGAAGTGAAAATTACAATAATGTTTATTGTGTGTGTGCTGGTCATTCTAGGGAGATATGACCAGTGATGGTATATGTCAATCTTCGTGAGAACTAAGTAAAAAAAATTAAAATTTCTCTTATCGAAACTACAAAAATATTTTAGAATACTGTATTTGGAAATATCTAAAAGCTATATATAGTTTTCAAATAAATATTTTAGGTAAATAGATATCTTTTGAGCTATTTTCAACTCATAAAATTTCTATGTAATTTTTACATATTTCTTATGTATTTGGCCAATTTTGAAACAATTAAAAAATCAACGACTAGTTGATATTTATTCCTATAGATGGCGCAAGCCATCAGTAAATTTTAGCTGTACGATCAGGAGATGCATTTTTCTTATTCTATATGAGTCTTCTATATTTTATGTTGCCAAGACGCTGAAAAACTGAACATTTGAATAATAATGTGCTTTGTTCCTGTTTTTAATATCCTATAAGTGTAAATTACGATGCACCACACATTTGCATATAATAATTTTCATCATCAATTTAAAATTTGCATAGAGATTTTCAAAGATAATCATAAATTATTCTTATTATTAGATTTTAAATAGAGTGCTCAAGAGAGAGAGAGAGAAAACAATTTTCTAGTTTTAGTAACCAATTTCATCATAGTAAAATTTTAAAAATAACGAAAATTGGCATAATATTTTCACTATAATAGAATTTTATTTCTTTAGAAATCTAATGTAAATGCATACCATATTTACATTAATCACTTTTGTAAGTTTCCTACTAAGGCCGCTCCACTAATGAAGCACGCACACATGTGAATCCATTATAAAAATTCCCACATCATCAATAACTATTGAATCAATCTGAACCTTTGTAATAAAAAAGTTTCATTAAAAAAGATAATTATAAGTGTTTGAGAGAACAAGTGATTTTGCGATATGGTAAAAAAGATAGCGAACCTTTTTTTAAATATTAATAAAGAAACTTAAGAATGATTTGTTATCAGAAACGCACGATTGCCTTCAGTCTTTTCGAGTGGCGAAAATAATGCATCCCTGAGGGATCTTTTTTGTGCGGCGCAGAAGAGTATGTTAAGTCGGTATCAAGCACTGAAGAGTTATTGCCGACACCAGAATTGATTTCCCACGTGATGAATGCGTTGCTTGAAGAGATCTCGAAACAGTTCAATCAGGGCATGTTGACGAATGTTCCGCCAAATGACGACCAATTCGACAACTCCGGTCAATTTTGATAAAGGCCAGCAGCCACGCGACCGTTACTCCACTACAGAAGGACAAGGCTAAAGGAAAAGATTAAAATCCTTGATCCACATCTTGGCTACACCTCCGGCCAAATCATAAGCTTGTTGGCAATTTTACACAGACGACCAAGTACTTGATCTTTTTTAGATTACCCTAATGATCTATGAAATGATTGCGATAGAACCTTTTCTTTGAAAACTCCACGTTCTGCCTTGAGAATTGTTGCATTTGAAAGTAATGGGAGGCTTCAGTAAAGTATAAAATCTCTGGTTTCACTGATCTACGGAGAGATTTCAAAATTATAGGTTACATAGATAACAACAGTTTCCATTATCCCCCCCCTACAAATGATGTTTTAAACAATGCTAAGTACATATATATTTTTCAAACTAAATATACGTTACTCTTTCTCATTATTAGACAATGATTTCATAGCCCATTTAAAACTTGTAAAAAACTAATCTGAATTATTGAATCTCTATCTCTTTTTCATTTTAACCATTTAAACTTTCGCGATAAATTATATCTTTATCACAACTATATATATATTATATTATATTATTAAAAAAATTATTGAGAGTTTCTGCTTGATATTTTGATCATGTTGAGGATTATTGTAATGGTGGTGCACAGTCGTGGCAATAATAATAATAACGGTTTTGATCAGAGTTTTCCTTTATTTGAGCCCATAAATATATACAAAACATAATTTTGGTAAGTACTGCCTGGCTTAAGGCATAAGAATAAATAAAGCAAAAATATTATTTACATAATTACATATGGTTTGAGCCGACTAACGGGGAAGAACAACAATGAGATTTTATATGGGAAGCATGACCTCTGGCGGTCGATTTAAACAGAGTATTTATATTTATGACATTATAATTTTAAATAAAATAACACTTTAACATAATTCTAAATAAAATATTTTAATTGAACATTATAAATAAATTATTTTAATATAACATTTCCCCCCTGTGAAGAGAATAATATGGGGCAATTAAGAGTAAAGTGGTAAAAATTAATATTGTTAAAAAAAGATAAAATAATTTATGGAAAGAAAATAATGTGAGAGGCGATATTCACTTATCATATTGGTTTTTGTATGGTAACCAATAGACAGGAAAGTACAAAATTATATAAATGATAAAAATGTGAATAATAACAAAACAATTGGGAGCAAGTGAAAATAAAAATGTGATAATCCATAATCATATTGGTTTATTGTTAACCAATAGATTGGAAATTACAAAAATGATAATGTGAATAATTATAACAAAAATGTGGTAAAGAGTGAAAATATGGTTGATTGAAAATTGTGGTAAAGAGTGAAAATTGTGGTATTCCATAATCATATTGGTTTGTTATTAACCAATAGATTGGAAATAGACACAAGAAAAAAATGCACATATATAATATTAAAAATGAGGTAGGAAAAATAAAATGCATATGAATGAAAAATATTAATATGATAGCATTGAAAAAACATTGGATGATTATAAGAAAAAAGGGCATTTATGAGAAAAGGCAATAAGTAGAGAAAAGGTTTATGTACAAAAAGTAAATGTGAAAACAAGGAATGAACATAAAGATGAATGATTATAATGTTAAAGATAAATGAATTAATGGCAAGCATAGAAAATTATCATTTGAAAAAGAATCAAGGTGAACAAAACAAAAGTTGAAATTTACATATGTTTACTACTGTAAATTTACATATTTGTTAGGCGAAATGAGAAGCATATTAAAAGATTATGGCATTTAAAAAGAAATTTAAAAGGGGTAAAAATGCAAATTTTGTAAATAAAAACATATTTTGATACGAGATTAAATAAGAAAATGACATATCAAAAGTTAGGATATTTTAAATATAAATGTGAAGTTATAAGGTATTGTGGTCATATGATAAGCAAAAGGGAATTTTGAACATATTGAAAAAGAAAAATTGAAAAAACATTAAAGTTTAGGTAATTTTTAATAAAGAAATTGAATGCGAGAAATATGTTAATTTGTTGTTGTCCTCCCGGCCGACTGTTTTACATATGGTGTATTAAAAATGATAGTTGTAAATGGCCTAGCTTAAAATGCAAAAGTTTAAAGGTAAAAATATGGAATGAAATATATTTAAGTACAGATTATGCAAAGCAAAATAAGGTGTAACAAGATTAAGAGGTGTTGTGCAACCTAGAAGAAAAAAACACCTATGGCAAAATTAATTTGAAAAAAGGGTATATAAGCATATTAGGCGATTTAAAACCATTGCAAATCATGGACGAGAATTAAAAAGTTAAAATGGAGAAAACCACGAAAAATGGTAGATACAAAGTACCTTGGGTTGGATGATGCTGGCTAGAGTTGGCTGTAGATGACTGGTGTTGCATGGGAAAAGGCTGCTTGTTGCGGGTGATGGTTGAAGTTATCCTGAGTTGTCTGGAGTCAACTGGAGATGGCCGCTGGAGATGACCATGGCTTGAAGCTATGACTTTGAATGAATTAGGCTATCAGGTTGAAGAAATCTTTGTTTAAAGTATTTGTATTTTTGATATTGAATAATTTTGCTTTTGAAAATTTTGAACGAACAGGTAAATATCCTGTCGGCTTATATTATAGATTAGAACTAGTTTCTTTGTCACAGGAGACTTTAAAATGCTCTTGGTGGTCTCTGAGATATTCAGAGCTTATCCCTACTTTGTTATCTGTACCCTCTTTGGACACATGTTTCTTTCTTATTCTAAAAAATAATAAGGATTGAATAACTGATGCCAAAAAAAAAAACTTTTTTAGTTTAAATCTTTTTTTTTTTTTAGTAATCATGCAATTTTTTTGTAATACAGTTGAACCCTCCCTTTGGTGGACACCTCTCCACAAAGGACAGATTTCATTTGCAAAATGACCATTTTCACAATTTAGCAACTATCCGGTAAGAGCACACCTCTCCCTAAAGGACACTTTGGCTCTGCAATTAGGTGTCCTTTACAGGGAGGTTCTACTGTAATTAAAATTATTATTTTGAAAGAGTGCGGTATTTTGATATTATTTTGTGTGTAAAAAAAATGTATTGTGATTTTTTTTTCAAATGTGAGGCTATTTAATGCTAATAACTTACCAAAAAACTTTTTTTTAAAGTTCCTTTACAAAAATAAAAAAATCTTATAAAATTTTTATATTTAGATGAATTTAAAATTATTTTTAAACCATTTTGAAATTTGAAAAGGAGAAATTTACATAGATCAAAAAATCTTGGAAGATAAATTTTAATTCGTTTGAGAAAGATGATTCTTTCCTTTTATCACTTTCTTGAGTTCACTGGGGCATCTTGCCAGTGTAGTTGTGGACTGGAAAATCAATCACAATACCAATTTTAGATAAATGAATTGAGCAGCAGTATTGTGTTGGTATCAATCTTGGATTTTCAAACTCCAGGAATTTCCTACAGATTGGGCTAGCATAGAATAATTTCCTTGTTTCTATAGGGGGAGTTTTATTTCTATCAGGATCTATAAGGCTGGTGGTCCTCAACAGAATCATCTGATTAGAGGGAGGTGTGGTCTTAGTTTATAGTAATGTTTTGTGCGGAATTCAGTTTCTTTTTCTCTATGAAAAGAAACCATTGAAATCTTGGTTAGTAGAGTAATGCAGCCTCCATTTATAATTTTATTTATTTCCCCTTTATATTAATACATATTTACAATAAAATAAGACCAATATCACCATTTGGATATTAGTCTTGTAGTTATAATCCAAATTGTGCTTTATCATTAATACATTTAAAAAAATGTTTGTATGCTTTTGTTATATTGAACTCACGACATTGTGCCCTCACAAAGGTTTCATTTCAAAATTCTAATTTTGCCCCTTTCCAACCCTTTATCTTGATGACACAGAAACACATACACCAATAGAAAAAGCAAGAAAATTAACCATTGAAAGAACCATAAAATCCCATGAACACAGCAAACAGCTTTATGATATTAAACACCCAGAACCCATTTTTAAAGAAGGAGATCAGGTATTAGTGAAAACCTTTATTTATCCAAACACTGGTAAATTAACACAAAGATATATAGGCCCATTTAAAATTTTAAAACAACTTTCTCCAGTCACATATGAAATAAATAAACCCAATTTACCTCAAAGAAAACAAACAGAAATTATACACTCAAATAAACTTAAATTATTTTACCCAGAATCAGATTTTTTACTTCAAAATAGCACTAATTTAGAAAATGACTTAATAGTAAACCAAAATTCTAGCACAAAGTTAATAGATATTGATGATAAACCATGTTTTTTACAGAAAGGCCATATTTTGGATATGGACAATAGAGAACAAATATCAACCCCAATTCTTTTGCCTACACACATAACTTAATGTCACTTCAAATATCTCTTTATAATCATTTAATTACTCATCCATTTTATTGAAAAATACTTTTATATATTATTTACATGCATTTAAATGTTTATATTTTAGGAAAAACTCATTTTAAATTATATTTGTGTAAAAATTAACATTTCTACTGCCATTTAATATTTTGAAATACGGCAGGCATAATGACATAATTATTCATATTTTAAATACCTTTTTTGGCTTCATATAAATTTTTATATCAATCTATCTAATTATTTCTTATATATAGTTTTATTTTAATTTCATATTTATATAAATTATTTATAAACAAACTTTCTTTTGTTTATTTTGAAAAAATATGGACATTGATTTTTATTGTTTAATTTGTAATTATTTTATAGACATTTTGATTTCGTTTAATTAATTATTTTTGTAATAGCCATTTTTATTTTCAAATTTTAACTTTTTAAAAATCTTTTTCACAGGGGGGAAATATTATATAATCTAAAATACAAATATTTTATTTTTTTTAAAAACATATATTTTATTTTTCATTCATTGACTGTTCTGCATTTTTGACCATATATTCAAAAAAATATCACTTTTAATTATTATTGTTGTAAATATGTATATTTAACCCTACCTATCTTTTATCCACGATTATATAATTCATTATATATATTCTATATTCCTGTGATATAAATAATTTTATGTATATTTTTACTTCAAGAGATTCAAAAATAAAAATCTGCTTGAAAGGTAAATAATTATTTTTATTTTTCCACGACTGCACCTCTTTTCAACAATCAAACACACAAAAAATTTCTAATCTATAACATATATATATATATATATATATATTCACGAGATACAATGCTCTCTAAACAAGCACGCTTTGACTGGAATATATCGATAAAGCATCCTAAGCATATTTGTAAATAAGATGTTATCTTTCTACTCATCTTGTGAAAAATATAATTTACCGAAAGCCCCTCACCCCAAATAGAGAGCTAGAATAAAAGAAAGAAAGATCAAACAAAATTTGGAACTGTTTATTTTACTCTTTTCCCTCTGTTAGTGAATTTTTGACATGCCCCACATTGAAAAGTGCGAAATGTCTAATTCTGTGAATTATGGTTTTTTGACACACGATGTACCGACTTGATTATATAGAAATTTATTCTGTTTCCCCTTTTGGGTTGATACAAGGTTGGTCAATAAGTAATGCACAATCATCAATATTTTTTTTATTTGACAAACCATAAGGATTAAACTTTGTATATATGAATACTTAACTATCAGCTATATATCAACATCATTTAATATATCCACCTTCCCTCTGTACACATTTGGTCCAGCGTTCTTTCCAACTCACAAAAGCACTTTGGTAAAATGCTACATCTTGCTTTCAGAACCACCCTCTAACCTCATGGAGTAACATTTAATCATTTTCAAATGTTCTACCGCGTAGAGAATTCTTTAATTTACCAAACAGGTAAAAGTCGGAAGGAGCCAGTTCAGGACTGTAAGCTGGGTGAGGCATCAAAATCCACCAATATCTGGAAATTTGAGCCAATGTCTGTTGCGCGGTGTGAGGTCTTGCATTGTCCTGATGAAATTTGATTTGACAGTCTTTTAGGCCCGGCCTTTTTGTTCAAATATCTCTTTTTATACTTTCTAATGATTTACAATATATTTCCCTGTTGATGGAAGTATCATTTTCAAGCATTTCCATGAATATGAGCCTTTCTTAATCCCAAAAGACCGTGATCATGATTTTGTCTTTGGAAAGGAAAAGCCTTGGTTTTTTCTTGACTGGGCACAATTTATGGGTCCATTGCATTGAAGAAGGATCATATTGATAAATTCAAGTTTTATCAAACGTTATGACTCCTTTAAAGGCCTCAGAAGCTGATCCTGGGTAAGATCCGATGAGGTCTAAACAAATTTCGAGTTTGCATCATTTCTCGTGTTAGAAGCTTTGACACCCATTTTGAGCACAATTTTCGATAGCCAAGATCTGAAAGTAGTTTAAGAACACTTCATTTAGATATTGAAAGTTTTTTCATCAATTGATATGTCGTTATTGTCCGGTTATTCTTGACAATTTCCTCAACAAGAGCTAAATTTTTGTCTGTTCTGAGAGTTGAAGGTTTACCTGGCCTCTCTTTGTCATTAAGATCAAAATCACATTCCAGAAACGCTGAACCCATCTCTGATAGTGCTTCTATCCCATGTTTCATTTCCATATACTGGCTGAAGTAAATTGTTGTGGCTGAAATGTCACCAGACTTGGTAAGGAACTCGGTCACCGACCGTTGTCGGATTCTTGTGTTCACATTAGGCTCCATATCTGAAAAACTACAAAATCTAAATCAATTATGATTACAAATATGGAAAGCAGAGTGTTTTATTTACCAGAAACTTATATTTTATGATAATATATTATTTATTTATTTTGCTAGGGGTGAATATACATTACTTATTGACTTGTATAATCCTTAAGCATATGCATTTTGTTTATAATAATTTAAACTTTATTTAGTTCGAAGAGAGTAATCTGTAATATTTATACAAAAGTAGCAATTTTTAACCTTTAAATAAAAACCTACCTTAAATGTTTTTTTTTTTTGTAAAGAAATTATTTGGTATTTTGTGTAATTTTCACCATTTATATATTAAAATATTTTGAAATAACTATATATAGTAAATAATATAATAATTATATTCTAATTATTATAAGTTTACCAAAATTCATATTTTCTAACAATTCTGAAAGTACCCTAGAAATGCGGGTTCTTCTTCCAAACAATGTTTTAATTCCCTCTGTGTGCGGTTTCCAATTTGCATATGTACTCCCTTACACGACAGCCCCATTCCTAGTGGAGAGAGGGATGTGATATTTATATAAATTCGGGGAGTGTGCTAATTAAACCTATAATAGACATGTTTTCATATTCTGGTAATTTCGCATAAGTTTCCCCCGGCCTATCGAAATGACGCTATATAGTCCTGATAGGCATCGTTTCGACGCCGTAGTTATGCAAATTAACCCAATATCAGACTAATTCAGCCTACTCCACGCTGACGAGCGCCAAAAGCGCGAAAGCGTTCGTAGATGGCTTTTTCTTGATTTATCAAGAAATTGGGTTGACCAAATATCAGGGAACTGGCTGAATCAATGTTTAGTTGATTTCTGTTCCACCAGATGGCGTTCTGCCTTCTGTAAAGCACATGTGCTCTTGTTCAGGATATGCCATTTTTAATATTGATTTCAACACCTGATCTTTTTATCTTTTATTTTTTTCTTTCGTTTTTTTTTCATATATATATATATATATTTTTAAATTATTTTCAGTTCACTTATATTGTCGTATATAATTCGTCCTAGATGATAAGAATAAAAAGAAAGAGCGCTAACAAATTTCTTCTCCTGTTACTCTCTCTCTCTCTAATATTACTACTATTAATATTAACAATTATAATTTTTATTTAGTTGTTTTCGTGTCCAATAAAGATCCTCAGATGTCTCCATACATCTCAATCACAGCAGTTGCAATATATTCTATCTTGGATGTGTGAAGCTGCTGTTCTCTAGGTCCATGTCAAATTTCTGCAAGACTGCCGCCATTGCTGGACATTAGAATATATGGGTAGGTGTTAGTTCCACACCAGGACAATTGTTGCATGCTCTGTATATTTTTGGTGTAAAACAATATTGGGTGGAAAACAGAACCCGGGAGAAGTCAGGTTCTAATAGAATTGACTCGAGCAATACTTAGAACATCTCTCGATTAAAGCGCCGCGGTATATCCTCTAATTGGTTGGCACCACCACTTTCAGCCATGTTGGAGGATTAGCCTGAATACTTGCTCCGGCGGAATGAGAGGTGCGGACATCAGCGTAGCCCGTGGGATTAGGCCAAACATCATTTGTGAGCGGCCCGGGGCCACGCTGTGTGAGAAATGGGATTCTGTGGGCGTAGCCAGACCCAAGATAGCCAGCCTCACTTCATGTCTGACAGAATGGACCGATCCAGTTCTTCATTCATCTGGACTCCTGTCCGGGTCAGGCAACTGGGTTCGAAACCAGCCCAAGCAGTATTTCTATTAATTCCATAAAACGCATGCAGAGCGAAGGCAAGTAATCAAATATGAATTATAATACTTTGTAAATGAAATATCCATCAGTGTCTACCTATGTATAGCGAATGCATAGATTTACAATATAAATGGTTACAAATTCCTAACAGTATGATTATCATATTCTGTACCATGTGTGTACTTGAAATGATAAAGTCTTCACCTACATAGGATTAACCTGAATAATGAAAGAGTTCAACAAGACGCCCAATTTTTCTGCCCGATTAAAAGTATTTCGTACATTTTACAAGTATTAAATGTATTAATGAAAATTCAAATCATTCAGCGTCATTTAAAAAATCCTTTGTAATTATCACCACTAAAGGAAAAGATATTGTAAAGGATATCCCTGAAGAAACTAATAATAAATTCTCTGAATATTTAAAATTAATTTATTGTTTATTTAATTTTCCGTCAGCAACTTTCCACTCCGAGAAAATATAAACTAAATATAGAATTGAAAAAACTGCCCTAATCGACTAAGGGCAGCGAGGACATATATATTTATGTCCCAGCAGGGAGAGAGAAATATCAAAAAGTTTGGTTGACGAGGAAGCAATTATCATGTCCCCGTTTACCCGCAGCGTGAGAAGGGGCTGACAACCACTGACCTTCAGGCGACACTTGGGTTTTTACTCAAGAGATGGACCAGAAGTTTTTACAACTCCGAATCTATTATACACAGCCTCGGGTAAATAAACGCTAGAAAACCACACCCCGCAGATATCGGGGAAATTAAAACAAATTTGTTGCATAATTTATAACCAATTCGCAAGCAAAACGTGATCCCAAAGTTGCCGGAATGTACAGATAAATTTGATGAATTTGTTGGGAAAATATTCTCGGGCAAAATTTCATTATAAATGGAGGAATGTTGGTCATTGTCGTGGGGGGTTTACTGGATGGAGCACATTGTTTCTAGAAAGGCATTGTTCTGGAGTAGTGTTAATTGTTGTTTAACATTCGCTCTAAGTGTTCCTGATCGCCCATTCTTCCTCCATCACGACCTTTCTTTACATTCGTTAGACTTTAAATCTCTTTGTCTTTTTACTTTTCTAATGTGCGCAGCTAAAATGGATGTCAACAACAACCAAAGTCATTGAGACCAACGAGCAGTTTCGACATAATGAGGAAAAGAAGTTCTCAAATTCCAGAAATATGACCTGTAATTTGAGGCTGTTTGGAAGGCTTTGTTTGTTCTCTCAGCAAATATTTGTTTTTAGGATCAAGGTTTCTTCTTGTGGTGTTGGTGCGAAATAACTCCGTTGTGGTATAGAATAAGGAATGTGGGGATTCTGTGCTAGAGGTAAATATTGCAGAATGTACAATAAAGTGATCTAGTCTAATTTAATAGAGCAATCAGTGCCATCCTGGTGATGTCTCCTGGCTGAAATCTCGAATGAAAGTAAATTTAGGCAGGAGTTGGTTAGAACTGCAATACAACAAAAGCTTTAAGGCACTCCGCCTTGTATGGTTCGCCATGCAAAAAAGAATCAAACCAAATATTTACATAATTAAGGGTATATAATAAGAGAGTTGTTGAGGTTATTTTCTCCAAGACCGCTTTATGATAGTTATATAATATAATGCTATAGCTATAGAACTATAAAATACATGGAAAACAACACTATGACAGGGACAATGACATGCGAATACTATTGCAAGATGAAGATTTACTTTCTCTCTATCAATCAAAATAATAACTATCCTAAAATTGTAAAAAGAAAGTCATTTAATAGCTTAACAATATGCCGATATGAAAGTGATTTTGATTCTGCCTTCTTCATAATCATAATCGTTTCTTGCATTTCATATCTTCCTCCGAGATAGATTCTGATGTTTTCCTTCTTTAGGAAATTATATAAGACGTTTTTAAAAGTAGTTATTCTCTGTCTCCCTCACTTTCGGTCTTTACGTTCAATTGAAGTTTAAAATTAGAATTCTCTCGAACTTAGAGAACTTAAAAAGCAAAATATGCTCCAATTCTCTGCAATGATTAGCAGACCAACATACAACATGAATCAAAAGTTACGAAACCCGTGATTTGAAATATTTTATCTAAATTTCAAAATGTTGTTAAAATGCGTGGAAAATTAAACTCAATAAGGAATGTAGAAGTTGTGGCCTCTTAAAAAATACATTTTGTTGGCAAATTTAGAGTTTTTTTAAATCCCATTAACTAGTATGTATAGTTATATATATAGTATAGTTATACAAGTAGTACATTGTATGTATAATTATACAAGATCATAGAGAATGAATTCATGGATACAATTTACAAATTTTTGGTGAAATTTATATTAAAATTCAGTCCATAAGTCTCCACGATGAGCTGCTGTCGTAGGTAGACTATGGAGGTGACAGTCAGACTTGTCCCCCAAATTTATCGTTAATTTCCAAACTTAGCTACGATAAGCAATGATCGCATAGGGGAGAACAACACAGAAGGTATTGAATAGATTTAAATCCTATGCTACAATATATTTCATCTGCGTCTTCTTTCTCTTTAACAAAATGGGATATAATTTAACGCGCATATAAAATATATATTAATAAAATTAATATATAAGAATAAATGAAACTAGCTTCCTTTTTGCTCTGTGTCAGTTCGGAATATTTATATATAAGTAAATATCTATAATATATTTCTACGATACACTATTCAAATAGTTGAGTTGTCTTAGGTTCCTTTCTAGTTGGAGCTTTCGTGGTTTCCAAATGGTATTCTTCAACAAACCAGAATCAACTATGGCGATATTTATTATACTTTACCTTTTCGACAATATATATCTAGGTTGGGTGTTCTGTTTAACCGCCCTCTGGTTCTCGACTGCCACAATGTGTCTTAACCAGCCAATCAGTGTTGAGCTATCCAAGCCAGCATGTTTACAGCGGTTCTCCACATCGAGTGGCAAATAAGCGACTGTGAGTTCGAATCTCGGAGTTTCTTCTTTTTGTTGTCAACACTCAAGATGCTTTTTTGTCATTCAATATAGTGCTTCTTTTAGTGACGGTTGTAGATACACTTATGGACCTAAGGAAGTGGAAAGCCTTTGATATCGCCGGTCGTTTTTTTTTTTTTTTTTTTTAAGAAGACAGAGGCAATTTTGTTCACACTTGGTTATCTTGTGTGTCTTCAATAAAGGTCACTGTATATCAAATATCTTTTAGACTTATTGTCTGAATCCCGATATACATGCTAAAAGGTACAACTTCCTTAATTTTGGTCCATGAGTGTATATTGAGGGATATTAAATCTATATTTTACACATAGATCTGACAGTTGATTTCTCGATGGTAAACTTTTGCGGCGTAAGAATAAATCGATTTTATATACCGTCATAGGTCGAATTATTCTTGAAATTTCTCGTTGCGATTGTGGGCATACTTCGGCCTATGGAACTGCCCAGGTGTTACATTTCACCTTTGTGACAAAGAGACGCTTGATGAAATGTCAAACCTTGTCAACTTCGATGCAATTCCCGCAATGCACGAATAGCACGAAGCATTTCTTTAGTGAGAGATTATCTAATAACTAAGACACGACAAGTAGCTGCTGCTGATGAATCGAAGAAGTTTCAAGAAAAAAGGGTCGAGCGCTGGGGTGAAATGGCCGAGGCGTGGTCGGTACTTCATATGGACGCCCACACATCCTGATGGATTGAACGGTCCACTTCCTGTTGTCGAAGCAATCAGACTTTCTTTCCCATTACCTCTCCCTCCATTCAACACACACAGCCTATTAGAGTAGCTGCGGTTGGAACATGGCTCTCTTTATAGATTGTGTTTATCGTCAACTTAATCTAGCTTTTGACTTTCTGGGATATATATAGTTTATATTTTGTATTTATCTCTCCACATCAGTCAGTATAGAATGTACCTAACCATAGTGGTACCTACGGCTGTATATGCTGTATGCAGCCATATGTTAATACCTGTGGAAAAGTTCACTTAGAGTGCTTGCATCTCCGAAAAACGGCTACTGGAAATTTTCGGTTAATTCCTTAGTCCTGCTTGACCGGTACTACCTTGGTTTCGGCCGTTTTTCGCTACCCTTCGCTAACCTACACTCATGGACTAAAGGAAGTGAAAGTATTTTTTATTTCGCCGGTAATTTTTTTTTTTTTAAGGAGACAGGGGCAATTTTCAAGATCACTGTGTATCAAATATCTTTCAGAGTTATTATCTGAATCCAAATATTACATGTTAAAAGGTACAACTTCCTTAAGTTTTGTCCATGAGTGTTTTTAACTGGCAATATTCGTGTGGGAGTGTCCAAAGTTCGGCTCGAGATGATAAACAAAGATATTGCTGTCAAATTAGAGGTGAGGAGACATCAACTTCTAAAATTTATTGTTCGACCTTTTGAATATATACCCACTGTCGCCCTTTTCAACGTGGAAAGTTCAACACAAAGTTGGATTTGGGTCTGTGTTAAACTTTCCACCTTGAAATGTACGACAGTGGGTGATCTAATTTTAATAAATGTAGGCTAATAAATTTTGAAAGTTGATGTATCACTAACGGTCATAAGCTCCCAACCTAAAATGTTCTCTATCTACAGCTTATTTCCCCCAAACATCTTTTTTATAAGATCTAAGGTGAAGAAACTAACTCACCTGTAATCTATCTAAATGATTCCTTGAATATCACTTTACGGTTCATATTTTAAAAAAGCATTCTTATTATTATTTTGGCATCTCTCTGACTCACGAAAACGTCGAAGCGCCTGATTGATAAAAATAATTTTTATAACTGTAAATGGCATTTCGAACTGTTTAAGGATTTTATCAAATAAAACATATTTTGGATTATTTACTATCGGAACAACGGTATTCTAATCCAACAAACGTAGCCTGTAGTGGACGATATCTTCAACCAACAGAACTCTTTTTTTTTTCGATAATCCACGCAAAGAACCTTTTGTTTGTAAACACTTGGTAAAATTTTCCAGAGATTATGTTTATAAAAAAGAAAAAAATTGGTTCGTACAAATGCCAACACATACATGAATCTTCAAAAAAAATCTCTGCAAAGTTCTTGTATAGACCTAACTTTCTGTATAGACTTAAGTTCCTGTATAGATACAATTCCATTTTTGGCTTTTAAACAAAATATCCTCAGTAGTCTGAGAGGAATAGAGAAGAGATGGGAGAATAGGTGAAAGAAAGGACAACTCCAAATCCATCATGCTCTGTGAGTTATATCGGGCCGAGAGATGTCGCAAGAATGTCCATTGTGAGAGGAGGATCAAAAATATCACCAGATTGATTGAGTGGCCCTCTTGGCCTTTCAATCCGTGCCGTACAGCTGTTCTTACCTTCTCTACCTTCATGTTAGCCATTCCTATCTACATCCCTTCACCAGAAAAACAGCCACATAAAGCGGTATCGTAGAAATTATGGTTAAATAAATCATTTTTATATATGTTGCTGATAAAAAATAATATTTTACCAAAGCCTCTTTACTCCGTCATTGTTCTGGATCCATAATTTACTATATAGCTGGGTGAAGAAAAAGGTATACATATGTGAATATAGAGTACAATTTTATGCAACATTAACTGAAAGAAATGACACTTTTGTATTGCAGTGAAACTCAATAACAAAATCTTTAAAACGAAAACTTTCATTTCCATTCTAAAGAACTTCTACTGTTTATATATTTGCACCAAAAAAGAGAAACATTTTCCCTTTAAATTTTGCATATAAACAATACGTTTCGTTCATCACCGCAGTACATAAGGGGATGTGTAAAATTTGTGGGACAACCAGAATATATGTGGAAATTAGCCCATTATAGAGTTAATGTGCATATTCCGGGCTGACAAGTCCGAAAGCTTGAAAAAAAAGTTGCACAAGAAACTTAGCCCTGGAAGCATTATTTATTTTATTATATTCCGAGGTTATTGACAGACAGTGCTGAAGACTTAACTATATAGAGTAGCAAAAGTTCATCCAGAAATGTCAAATATTATGTTAGAATATGCAGAACAAAGATAATAGGCAATCTACCGTCGGAATACTTTCCATAGGACGGAGTGGAAACTACGATATTCCACTCTATAATGTTTTTTTCCGGAGAGGACAAATGTTGTGGAAGCCGAGAAATATGTTCATTATTGGATTAACATTCATGTTAAAGGGGTCGAAACAATCACATTTTTCTATTTTCACGCCTATAGTAGCAAAGTTTTATCTGGAAATATTGTGAAAACATATATGTCAAATATTGTAGAAACCTTTGTTGAATACCCGAAATAACCTGTTTTTGGATTTATTTACATATTTAGAAGTAAAAACTCTAATAATTACTTCTTCCAGAAACAACTCTATATTGTCTATGCAATGTGAACAAATCGCTGTTTGATTTGCTCTATTTAAAACTTATAATTCCAATTATAGCGATTCCATGTCGATAAAACTGGGCCACAAGTTATCAAGGCCAAACTGCTCAAACCCATAAACTCTCTCTCTTTATGATATATTAATATATTACACATATATATAACGTATTATATGAATTCATTTACTACATTCCTTCAACCCATCCTTTCAATTACAAATTGTAATTTAGCCGTGACTTTGAACTCTTTCATCGCACTTGTGTCGCTAACAGTTCCCAGCATTTCTCAATATAAACGATCTGGTCTAGCACACACTCTCTTGTTTTAAACAACGAAGAAATATTCCAAGATGTTATATCAAATAGAAGAAATGCCATTTTCCCCTTTTAGATTGATATCGAAACTCCCAAGCATAGGATATTTTTTAAAAAATGCCATTTACTGACCGCTCACATGAGATTTTTAGATGGCAGAGCGTCATCTAATGGAACAAAAATAAACTAAACGTTGATTTAACTTGTTTGAAAGATATTTGGCCAACCTAATTTCTTGACAAATCAAGAAAAAGTCTACCACGTACGCGTTTCGGGCTATTGGCCCTCGTCAGCGTGGTGCAAACTGTACCTCTACGACTAAAATGTTGGTCCCAGAAGCTTCCTGAGAAATCAATAAATGGGTGTTAAAGGCCAAATTTGCATAAGAAAACGCTTTTCATTTAAAAAGGAAAAATAGGTCACGTGCTGATATTAAAAACAAAATTGGCCTTACCTGACCGCTCACATATGAAATGTAATATTAATCATTTTTATTTTTATTAATAGTTAAAAACAGCGATTTTGTTATAATGAAATATATAGGAAGAGGTACTTCTATATATAAAATAGGTAATTTCTTAATTAAAACTGGTGTTAGAAGGTCTAAGAGCAAGAAGTGAAGTCCGCCGATGTACGTGCAACTCTCTCCCCTCAAGTCGGCCGAGAGGTTACCTCAATAAGTCTTGCAGGGCGCCATAAACAATGGCCGCTGCTACAAAATGAAATGTTTGACCCATATCTGAGGGCGTGGCTAACGACCACTTTCCCCTGGACTCCCCCACGGTGGCCGTCCACATACATATATATACACATTCGTGAATAGAACTTAAGAAATTTGTACCTTTTAGCATGTATATCGGAATACAGACAATTACTCTTAAAGATATTACAGTGAACTTTATTGAAGACACACGAGATAACCAAGTGTGAACAAAATTGTCATATATACTCATGAACAAAACTTAAGGAAGTTGTACCTTTCAGCACATATATCGGGATTCAAATAATAACTCTGAAAGATAACAGTGGCCTTTATTGAAGACACACGAGATAACCAAGTTTGAACAAAATTGTCATATACACTCATGAACAAAACAGCATGTATATCGGGATTCAAAAAATAACTCTGAAAGATATTTGATACACAGTGACCTTAATTGAAGAAACATGAGATAACCAAGTATGAGCAAAATTGTCTCTGTATCCTTCAATAAAATAGACGACCGGCGCGACATCAATGGTATTATATAGGGAAAGCCGCGACATATGGCGGTCGATTTTACAGAGTAGTTTGTTTGTGAAATCTGTTCATTGTGTGAAAGTTTGATCTGTGAATCTGTTCATTGTGTGAAAGTTTGATCTGTGGAATCTGTTCATTGTGTGAAAGTTTGATCTGTGAAATCTGTTCATTGTGTGAAAGTTTGATCTGTGATATCTGTTCATTGTGTGAAAGTTTGATCTGTGAAATCTGTTCATTGTGTGAAAGTTTGATCTGTGAAATCTGTTCATTGTGTGAAAGTTTGATCTGTTTTGTCACATTTAGAACAATGTTTGCTCATTAGGTTAATTTTATGCAAAAAGTCAAATCTAAGCCCAATATCACATAGCGAATTATATAATAAGTATGCCGACAACTAGAGTCTATAAAGCTTCATGTTGGGGAAAAGGCATATCGCAAAACTATTCTGCACTAGTTTACCTTAAATTTGAAACTAACAGAAATCTGATCCTTTTTAAATTATTATTATTCCTAGTACACGTGGTACAGACCATGATAATCATGGTGGGTAGAAGTTGGCGACTGCTTTCACTATAAGTGCACCACATGTCCACCCATGTTAAAAGCAGTTCTACTTTGCACTTACAAATGTACCAGAGCCTCGTTTGGTAACTTGCACGCGCTTTGGGGTTGGACTTTTGCAAGAATCGGGGGCCATTGGAGGATTTTTTTAATAACAAAAAGTGTCCAATGCGGGTTTCGATCCCGGGTCGTAGTGGTCAAAAACCAACGGTTTAGACCACCCTTCCACCGACCCGCTTCTCTGATCTGATCCTAAAATAATATACTTATCCATCAGTGACATCGAACATTATATCAAAGTCCGGAGAAAACGGGAAAACGCGAAGGTCCTGTTGATTTTGCATTTACTACTGAAAACACCCGAATCTACCTGATTCCCACAATTATCTCTCGACTTGTTCCGCTCCCCGTGACACCGCCCACCAGGGTGGGATGACATTCCGGAACTGCCAACTAACATAAAGGATTATCCGCTACAGCAAGAAGGATGCGCGGTTTGAGCGTTATCTTAACGTTGGGACATACCAATCTCCTCTCAGTATACAATTCTCATTGGAATAGCCTCGCCAAACAAGCTTCTCTATACTATTAAGTTTACACCACGTCATCGGCAATGATGGACCAATGTATAAACAAATAAGCGCCTACAGATGGTAATAGAATTGAAGGATATATATGATACGCTTTTAGAATGGCCCCTTGGGTCTATAAGAAACACATATTGCAAAAATAAAATCGAAAAAACGTCACTAATGTTCCTTCTCGCACTAGAAATTACAAAAGAATATTCCCTACAATAGAAAAGCTACCAGTGATACCACAAATAAGATCCACAGTAAGACCTGCCGAATCTCTTAAGAGAGTGTCCACTGCTACCGGCGAGAATACCGACAGCCGCCGTTATTGACTATACAAAATTCGCATATGGAGGCGATGTTGAGGAAAAATCCATAGCAGTGAGATAAAGGTTCACAGCCACATCTTAGCCTGCGAAAGCGAAGATTTGCAGCCAACGCTGACAATGGATACATTTTGTTCCTTAACAAATTGCTCCCACAGAAGTAATCCATGTAAGATAAGACTTGTCGTAAATCTAACTAACCAGTAGAACCAGTTGGGAGGAAATGGAATAACCAACTCGTTGAGAGGGGGGAAAACGACTTCCTCTCCTAGTTAAGTGGAGATTTATGTAAAGTCTGATATGGCGGGTGCTTGATCCCTTCCTCTCTGAAGGCAAGAAGTGATGTCCCCGAGAAGTCCGCAGGAGTGTGGCGGGAAGGAAACGGTCAACGGCGGTATTTATAGCACGCCCAGGTAGGTCCTAATGGCTGGCCTGGGGCTTGCCGTGAACCTGCCGGGTCAGCCAGTCCGGCTTATATGTCCTGTTGCCTAGTTGTCTCCTCGAGTAACTTTGATCACAATCAGGAAGCACCAGCTGGAGATAAACCACCCAAACAGCCGCTAACCTCCGTTCATACTGAGAACATAGATGTTCTCTTAGATGAAGTTCAATTCAGAGATTCCTGGAATGCTGGTGTACTCCTCAATGCCTCTTTGATGCGACAAATTTACGGCCATGTAGATAATCCCCGTCAACACATTTCTGTCTAAAATTTTGTAAATCAATCTACATGTGCTCCAGGATCTTGGCCATCTACACTTACGGCATTAAAGACCTTTTGTCTACTATGTATTTTCTATAGTTTAAATTTATTCAGTTTTTCCTTTAAGATTATATATTTATCAGCACATTTTGCCTTGACAACAAGCCCTGGCTATTTTCTCCAAGAGCCGCTGACAATATTTGAAGAAACACCGTTGCTCAAGATGTGAGTTGTTGTTGTTTCTTATCCCCTTGTGTGAAGATTACACGAATTCCATGAGTCCATGCTCCTCGAGCGATCTCATGAAATGGTATAGGGGTACAGCTTTAGTGGACCATGACACCATGATCCAGGCACACTTTGGTGAAAGTCTGACTTTGCCTGTAATTTGAGGCCGTTCCTAACATGGAAGCAGACGCCTTTGCTGCCGACTCTAATATGAGTACAGACGCGTATCCCTGTAGAGAAACCCTTGCTGAGGTCTATCAAGCGGGTCAGTTGAACTCAGGAATTTTAAAGGTCTTTCTCCTCTTCTAAAAATTCTGATGTTGGTCCGCGACTGCTTATTCTTCAGAGTTATTCTGCTTGTTTTGTAACTGGCTTTCATATCTGAAGGCCATTCCCCTATCCGCCACCTGGGGACTCGCCCATATAGCAGTCAGCTCTGCCGAGGGAAGTTGTGAGTTATGCGGATATGAGGTTTAAGATAGGAGGTCCCATAGTATTCTTCAATGCTCCCTGTTTCAGTGGGGAAGACAAAATTTCTCTGTTTCACATTGCCTATCAACGTAGCAAGTCAAATAATTACAAGCCTTCTCTGATTACACTGGTCAACAAGATTTTTGCACAAGAGAACCTGATTATGTTTCTAGTGTAACTTTTCATGCTGAACTCAAAAATCTAATCAGAAATTTCCCATCACGTATGGTTTTTGCGTGACGGTCTTTTTTTAGTATTGGGATAAATACACTAAAAATTGCAAACAAGTCACGTAACTGGTTTATCAAAAATATTTTTCTTTGTCCACAAAGAAATAGCATCTTACTACATGTCCTGAATCCAAATATACCATAAGTTTTTTTCTATTACACAATATTTCTGAGATACACCTACTTGAATTTGGAAATATTGTTAATATAAAGGCATATATGAACGAAACATATTTATTATTGAAAAGCAGTGACAGTGGATCTTCTTCTATACGTTGCTTGTGGTAGATCCCTCTTGAGTGCCCAGCAGTCGTCGGCAAGCATAGCGGGACTCCATTTACCTTGGTACCGCTTCTCCATGCTTGATATAGCTTGATGAAACCTCTCACCATGCTCATCGCTAACTGCGCCAAGATTGTCTGGAAAGAAATCTAGATGTGAATGCAGGAAATGGATCTTGAGGGACATGTTACATCCCAGTGCCTTGTAGGAAAGCAACAGATCATTAACTATGTCTCGGTAATTTTAAACCTTGACACTTCCTAAGAAGTTTTTGCAAACGTTTCTAAAGGAATTCCATGCTGCTGCTTCAACTTCATTCAAACTATTTTGAAAATTTCCATCCTGCTGCAATTCTCGAATCTGAGGTCCAACGAAAATGCCTTCTTTAATCTTCGCTTCACTTATACTAGAAATTTTTTGTTTTAGGTAGGCAAATCCACTGGCATGTCGATCCATTGCCTTGACAAAGTTCTTCATTAATCCCAGTTTAATATGTAATGGTGGTAAGTAAATATTTTCTGAATCGATCAGGGGTAGATTTGCAATATTTTTATATCCTGGAGTAAAGATTTTACGGTTTGACCAGATTTTTTTAATGTAATGCCTTTCCCTATCTCTGCTATCCCACTCACACAGAAAACAACAAAATTTTGTATATCCAAGCTGTAATCCCCGCAAGAGAGCAACGACTTTCAAATCGCTGCATATTTTCCAAACGTATCTTTCATATTCTATCTTTTTCAAAATCAGTTTCATGTTTTCGTAAGTCTCTTTCATGTTGGATGCATGTATTTATCCCAATACTAAAAAAAGATCGTCAGGCAAAAACCATGGGTGATGGGAAATTTCTGATTAGATTTTTGAGTTCAGCATGAAAAGTTACACTAGAAACACCATCAGGTTCTCTTGTGCAAAAAAAAAAGTTTTTTTTGTAGACCTGTGTTATTGACCGATGAGAGCTTTGTCTACTTGTACTGCCCGTTCAAAAATCGAACAGAAAAGTTGAAAATATCGTTTAAAATAAAAATAAGATAAAGACAAGTGGTGGTTGCTATGTCTCGCTACCAAGTCGGTTGTAAGACTGATCACCTATTCACCTATGGAAACCATTACCGTTGTGCGCTTGTTGTTGTTTTTTTTCCTTCTTGGACTACTGAAGAGTCTATATAGACAATAAAAATTAACTTAATTTTATTGAGATCGCTTGGAAAAGTGAACAGTCTACACTATTATTTCAAAATAATATTTATACGAGGGCCATCCAATAAATAAGTTTCCGTTTTTTTTTTCTGCGAACGAAACGTGGTAAAAAATAGTTAGTAGTGTAAGAAATGGTCACTAGGATGCGTTGGAAGCGCGTGACCTTCAAAATCACGCTACTCGTACAGGCAAGTCCGTAGCACTTCAGTTTCCATGGAGCTACCACTGGTGAACGTGTCCACTTGCGAACTCCGTTCTGTAATTCGTTTTTTTCACGGCGAAAAATGAAACTGCGGTCAATATTCATCGCAATTTAGTGTCAGTGTATGGTGAAGGATGTATGAGTATCCAAATGGTTCGCCGATGGCGTTCATGGTTCTTGGAAGGACGGCAAAACGTGCATGGTGACGAGCGAGGCGGCAGGCCCGTTATTGCTACGGACAATGCAGCCGTTGCTGCTGTTCGGAATGTGGTGGAAGCAGATCGCCGCGTCACCATTGACGACATATTGATTCGAATGCCTCCTGGAATTGAAATTGGACGCTCTTCGATTGGAACAATCATGTCAGATGGTTTGAATTTTCGCAAAGTCTGCGCAAGATGGGTCCCGCGTTTGCTCTCGGAAAATCACAAGCAACAATGGATGGAGGTAGCTCGAGCTTTCCTGTAAATGCATCGAAGAGATGGAGTTCAACTGTTTTACCGTATTGTCACTGGAGATGAAAGCTGGGGGCATAATTCAACGCCAGAAACAAAACAACAAAGCATGGTGGGGAAGAAGCCTGAAGAAAGTGCACCAAAAAAGGCGTAGGTCACAATCTCTGCAGGCAAAGTTATGGCTATCGTCCTTTGGGACTGTAAGGGTGTTTTATTGGTTGACTGCCTGCCTCCAAACACTACGGTTAACGTTGCGAGGTACTGCGAAGTCCTCACTAAACTCAGAGCTGCAATAAAACGGAAACGTTCTAGACTTTTGTCTCGGAAAGTGTTACTCGTCCATGACAATGCTCGCCCTCACGCAGCTCGAACGACCCAAACGTTGCTGGAAAACTTCAAATGGGAAATTTTCACACATCCACCTTATTCTCCGGAACTTGCCCCAAGCGACTTCCATCTTTTTCCAGCACTCAAGTTTCACCTTGGAGGCAAGCACTTTGCGAATGATGACGAAGTGCAGGCGGAGGCGAACCACTGGCTACGAAGACAGGACACGGCTTGGTACAACAGTGGTATCAAAAAATTGCTACAACGGTACCAAAAATGTTTGCACAGAAATGGTGATTATGTAGATAAGTAGCCTATGAGTTGTAAAATTAAAATAAAATAACTGCATAATTGTAAATAATGTTATTTATTTGTTTAAAAAAATAGGGAAACTTATTTATTGGATGGCCCTCGTATATACAAGTATACAACTATGTACAATGAATATGTACATGACGCCTCTGCCAACGCTGCAGAGTTTGGTGAAGAATCGCCAGCGGGTCCTCCAGCGACATCACGTATTTCGCAATATACAAAGAAAACGTGATCGCATGCTCCGCCCCTGAGATGATGGCGTAGTGCTCGAGACCAACCGCAAAGATCCAGGACTGCAGGTCCGGCGAGTCTATATAAGACGAAATGTCTTTTTAAAAAAAAACACTTCTGTTGGTGTATGATTCACTATTGTATGAAATGTATATTTAATTCAACACTCACAATTTGTTTAACAAAGGTAAATCATGTTTTAAAAGCCATAATTATTAAAACAATCGATCTTTCCTCCTTGACATTGGATTCGGAACTGTGTGTTCGCCATGTAATTTACTACGGATTAAAAAAAAACTGTCCAATTGGTGATGAGATAAGGCGTTACATTAGGAAATTGAGTTTCTTACATCACGTGGTGTGTGTGTGTAATCAGTTATAAAGATTAATTAAACTGATGATAATTGGAAATGTAATTAACACAGGGTAGCGCTGTAAGTGGTTTTATTCTCCTGGACGTTTTGATAAATTAGCTAATTAAAAGGTTCCCATGCATTCTAGTGCTAAAAGATTTGTTCATTGCTTAAAGATAGTCCATCTATAGCGCTTGCAGCCTTCTTACACACAAAAAAAGAGGCCGAATCAGAATTTTGGAGACCATGCATATTGTGGATGATTGCTATAATTCTCTTTAATAGATTTATCATCAAACGAGAATATCAGAGATAGAGTTTCGTTAAAGCAACATTCTTAGAAACATAAGCTTTTGAGCATTTCACAACAGGTGAGATTATGTACCTATAAGAGAAGTTTTGTAAAGTAGCTTCTTTTCTTGGAACGTTAATAGTTTTTACACGCGTCTATTGAAGGGCAGAAATGTTCAAGAAATCTTGTGCTTCTACGATTATCACATTAAAGAAAACTTCCCCTGACATTTCCCGTCTAATAAAAAATAAATACACATACCAAAATGGCGAAAACGAATTAATTCTAGCAATCTTAATATAAATATTCACACCTTAATTATCATATTTTCATTGGGTACTTGTTTCAGTTTTAAGAATTTATATTCAGTGGTAATCGGAATCAACAGAACAATGATTTTTTTTATTCACATTGTTCCGTTTTTTTTATTGCTCTGTTTATTCAAGTTACCCTTGAATATAAATTGTTTACACAATTCTCTATGAACATTCTCTATAAAATATTAAATCAACTTCATTGTCTACCAGAAATACTTCTACCACATATCCTCGAATTTGATATACACACATGTGTATTTTCCAAAGATGGTTTTCACGATTATGTCTGATCTGAGGGAAGTATGATATTTCTTTTGATGAGAGGCCTGCAGAATATAATTTGTTATTCTTCGTTTAATTGCTCTTTGTAAATAGGAAGCTGTACATTTTGGAAAGTGTAGGTGTGATATAAATATATTTTTTGTGTGAGTTTTTAGAATAAAAGAAAGGGAGGGAGAAAAAATAAATTCAAGTGAAGCTATTCTGGTCAGAGCTAGATCAAGTGGTAGCAGCTAACGGGGGCTATATAGAATAATTCATTTTTATAGCATATTTTCTACTGGGGGTATAAATAAGTTCGTTCGGTTTTGATAAAGATGGCGCTACTAGTTTATTATTTCACTGTTTCATCTGGCAACACCATTATTTTGAAGCGTCATCATAAGGCTTCCTTTTTCAGTAACCGTTATTTCTCTGAAATGTAAACAACCTAGTTTCTGTTTGCTCCTAAAATGTCAACTTTTGTTCCAAATAATGTGTTTTTGTGGGGAGTTTTACTTCATTACTTCAATATAAAGAAAAAGCTGCTGAGAGTCTTCGTAGTTTATGATGACCATGCTCTAGCTGAACGAACGTGTCAGAAGTGGTTTGCACGGTTGAAAAGTGGCAATTTTAATTCGGAAGACGAAGAAAGACCCGGAGCGCCACCAAAATTTGAGGGCGAATAATTAGAGGGAAAGCTCAATGAAGATTCAACACAAACGCAAAATAAACTCGCAAAAACACTTGGAGTCCCTCAACCAGCCGTTTTTATCGCTTAAAAGAAATAGGAAAGATCCGAAAGGTCGCAAATTGGGTGGCGTATGAACTGAAGCCAAAAGACGTCGAACGCCGTTTTTTTCACGTGTGAACAACTGCTGCAACGTCAAAAAGAAAGGAGTTTTTGCATCGAATTGTAACTGGTGATGAAAGGTGGGTCCATTACCGTTATCCAAAACGTCGGGCAACGTATGGATACCCAGGCCGTGAGTCATCATCGATGACCAAGCCGAATATTAATGATGGAAATATTATGCTGTGTATTTGGTGGGAGTGATATATTATGAACTGATACAACCGAACAAAAGTAAAACAGGAAGGTCTACTGAAGACAATTGATGCGTTTGAGCCGAGCATTGTGAGAAAAACGGCTACATTACGCGAATAGACACGACAAAGCTATTTTGTAACATGGTAATGCTCGGCCACATGTTGCAGCACCCGTTAAAACGTATTTAGAAACGCTCAAATGGGAAATCTTGACCCACCCACCGTATAGCCCAGACACTGCTCCTTCACATTATTATCTCTTCCGATCAATACAACATGGCCTGGCTGACCAGCACTTCTCCAATTACGATGAGGTCAAAAAATGGATCGATGAATGGATAGCGGCCAAAGAGCCGGCCTTTTTTCGCGATGGGATCCGTCAATTGTCAAAAAGATGGGGAAAAAAGTAGTGGCTAGCGATGGAAAATACTTTGAACATTGAAGGTCTAACCAATTTTTCACAATAAAGCTCCAAGTTTAAAAAAAGAAACCGCACGAACTTATTTATACTCCTAATATATTGGTGCAAAGTTATGTATAAAATAAATCATTTTTGCTTGAGTTATAAGAGCTTTAATATTTGTGTTCAACTTTCCGGATTTACCTCAACGACCCTGTAGATAATATGATCAATATATATGTATTTTTAATGTTGCTTTGATTCTCAGAATAAATTATATTACTTCATTTTGATTATGCGTATTTTTTTTTTTAATAAATGTATATTTTATCTTTTAAGAGTTGATAATTTTAAGAGGTAGAGGAAAAAAGAGCGACATGGCATAGAAAGTCCGTACTTACGAGAGTTTGAAGCGTTTGAGAAAAGTCTAAATTCCCTATTTGGCATCAGTGTAATAATAAACTGTTGGTCGCATATTTGAATAACGCATGATGAGAAGGCCTGAAACTGTGTAGACACATGCCATTAATTAAAATCATATCCCGCTAGCGTAAGGAACATAAAGCATATTAAAGAAAGGCCAAAGAAAGAGAAGGGCAGAAAAAGCGACAAGAAGACCACACCATATAATTAGCAGACCACAGTTCCGCCAGTGAGGCGGGCGGTGGGCAATAAGACCACACCAGATATAATGTCCAGACAATCCCAGATCTAATGATTAGGCCACAGTTCTGTCAGAGAGAGAGGGGGGGGGGGGGTGGAACAGCAATACAACAAAAGATATATCAAGACCACACCTAATATAATGTCCAGACCACAGTTCCGCCAGAGAGGCAAGGTGGTTAAACAAGAAGACCACACAAGATATAATGTCCAGACCACAGTTCCGCCAAAGAGGCGGAGCAGTAAAACAAGAAGACCACACACAAAATATAATTTCCAGACCACAGTTCCGCCAGAGAGGCCGTGCAGTAAAACAAGAAGACCACACAGGATATAATGTCCAGACCACAGTTCCTCCAGAGAGGCGGGGCAGTAAAACAATAATATCACACACAAGATATAATGTCCAGACCACAGTTCCGCCAGAGAGGCGGGGCAGTAAAGTAAGAAGACCACACAGATATAATGTCCAGACCACAGTTCCGCCAGAGAGGCGGGGCATTAAAACAAGAGGACCACACAAGATATAATGTCCAGACCACAGTTCCGCCAGAGAGGCGGGGCATTAAAACAAGAGGACCACACAAGATATAATGTCTAGACTACAGTTTCGCCAGAGAGGCGAGGCAGTAAAACGAAAAGACCACACAGATATAATGTCTAGCCCACAGTTCCGCCAGAGAGGCGGGGCGGTAAAACAAGAAGACCACACAGATATAATGTCCAGACCACAGTTCCGCCAGAGAGGCGGGGCGGTGGAACAGGAAGACCACACCATCTGACACCAATCAAACACCAAATGTAATGACGCACAAATTAGAGTCGAGCTGGTGGAGGTGACAGGAAAATTGGCTCCTTCTAGGTCAGTCGCTCCGAAACCCGTGCAGCATGCCAATGGCCGCCACGGCTCTCTGGCCGCTAGAAACTCTTGTCCAGATAGATCATCTCAATCTCTATCCATAACTGGAGATAATTTTAAATCTACAAGTTATCCTAATTTAGCAATTTCTAAGACAATATAGCATTTAGCAATCAGCCCTTTCCAGGACGATACTTCCAAACCAACTACCAGACTTTTCAACGTTCCGATTTGCTCTCCGTCTAATATGTGACCTAAAAACCCCTGAAGAGAATTCAAAGCATTTTAAACAACCTTTTTAGTGATATTAGGTAAAATTATTTTACATTGTTATTGCTTCCCCCCTCTTAAAATAACATGGTTAAGCCCAAATGAATTTAGTCTCAGTCAAAGAGATATAAGCGTTTTAAAATTATAGTGCGAGTAATGCGTTGTGCAAGTTGTGTAGGTTTGATTCCTATCCTTTGGTAAAATATTCATTAATGTTATTGTAAAATGTATTAAAAGCTTACATATATATTATACGTATGGGAGCAAACATTGTAAAACAAACCTTTCCAAAATGCCTATTCTTCTATTACATCAGCCATTTTTATGACGTCAAACACTTTTCACTTTCACTCTTCAATTTTTTGTCTTGTTGTATGCCCGTTTAGATTTGATACACTTGCATTATTTATATTTTTATTCATATCCTGGTCGGCTTCCTTTTCATTATCACACAAATATTCATTAGTTTTTTTCCTCTCTGGCCATATTCAGTGTCTTCCATCATTTCTGTTTGTTTCCACTACAGCCAGTTTGACTCATCGTTAGCTTCAAGTGCTACCCAGGTAGATGTGCGTCTGTTCTATGAAATATCATAGTTACTAATTACTGATTTATTTATTTATCTTATTTTATTTCGCATGCTACAAACTAGACACAAATACAATTCATGCTGACTTAATGGTTGCAAACGTGGTATTGCAAGTTTCTATAAGTTGCTCACTTATGTGCATAAGTTAATTCAACTAGATAGGTACATAGTTATAGAGATTCTAATGCATTATTCAATGATTGGAAATCGAAATAGTCCATTTCATTCTTATAATATTTCATAAAAAATGAAAGAATTAAAGCGCGAATGTTTTTTTTTTTTTTTCATAAAAAACAAATTTTTACTATCCTTACTGAGATAAAATTTGTTTTATGTGTAAAATAAATATATTCGTGCTTCAATGCTTTCATTTCATATATATAGATGGCGCGTTATTGCTTTATAAAATGTATCATGCCGAGAGATCCCAGGTAAATTTAAAAGTTTTGGACCTTAATTCCTAGACTGACAGCTCGTTAAATGCCCGTTCTTATGTAAATTAAAAATAATTTACTTCACATTCTATTTATCAGCCATTTGTACTCAAAAACTCCGACTGATCTCGGTGCCTTTTCTCCCTCCATTTCTAATTCCCTCACACAATATGCAACTCATCATCATTTTCCTGGAAATACCTTGGTGTGATTACCAATTTCACACAATCTCCAACGTCTATTCTTATCACCTAACTTCATCATAGTTTCCACTGTTAAATCAAAATTAGCCGCCGATTCTCTCTTGGTGCCCCACCCACCTCTCACAATGACCTATATTTGCATATTTCCCATTCAATCCACGGAACCACGCCTCTATAATATAAATACAATTCTAAAAGGTTATCTCAGCGTTCTAAAAATTAGTACTGTACCTTCATTTGCATAACAAACTGTTATTGGCATTGTTTTTGTTATGAAAAAACCAGTCCTTTTCTCTACGTAATTTCATATTTTGTCACTAGCTGGCGTTTTTATAGCTCCTTTTGTTGGGGACCAATCGGGTTTGGTGAGTTTATTATTAGTCTTTTTAATGTTTTGTTGTTATATAGAAAAACATCTGGGTGATGTAGATGAAACAGGTTTAGCTTCATGCAAATAAACACCATACACTCCGTGTTCCTATTTGCTCTTTGTATTTGCGTACTATTAATATATTCCCTTTAGCTCATTACTTCATTTCTCAAATTTTCTGGCGGATTGACAATCTCCAATTCTACTTATGTACACATTTGTTGTGTTAGCGCTTAATTTGAATCAATTTATACTGTTAGGATAGTTTGCACTACTATTATATAATGTAGATGAAAATTTGCCGGAAGGATAGTGATCTATGCAAATAAAGGCCACCTCTCCTAGGCCAGTCACGCCATAAAATCTTGGTTAAAAGGATTCCAACCGAACTTTAAATGCCTTAATTCAGCTACGATGGTGTATGTTTAAATGTGAAACAATATATTGATTGCCTAAAAGTTAAATTTTATACTTTGCTGTCGAACTTGTATTGCCTCAAGAGAAGGAATGTAAACACGAGTTTCTCTTCAATATCTTCAGGGCACTTGGGGAAGCAATCAGAAGCAATTGTAGATTTTGCTTTAAATGTGGAGAGATGTAATCCGAATGTGATGATAAATAGGGATGTACTAGGATATTTTTCGAATATAATGAGATTGATAATATTCCATCAAAAGGTCTGTTTGGTTCCTCTCTTTTCACAAGTTCAATCTAATTAGAGCGCGGAACCAAGAAATTTGTAAGTGCAACACTTATATGGTTCACTCGTGAGAACAGGTACCGCTATTATCATGTTTTAATACACAAGTTTTATATAAAACTAGCGGATGTGTACCCGGCTTCGCCCGGGTTTTATCCGAGTGAAAGTTTGCCTAACGAATATTATATATTATGAAGTTTAATAAACAATGCTAAAGATTAGTTTTAATTATTAATCAAGATTGTGTGTGAATATGTGAGAAAGATGTAATATCGTTGTTGTTTTCTTGGCCGACTGTTTTACATATGGTGTTATCTTAAAATTGCTTGTTTTGAATATTTTTTTAGATTGAGTTGAATGAATTGCTGAATTTTTTTTTTTTGTATTTATATATAAATAAAATTAACTCTGTTGAATTTTTTTGTATTTTATCGATAACAGCAAAGTTATGTATTTTAAAGTTAGGAAAAATATTTTGATGTTAAGCAAAACCTGCTCCATCTCGTTTTACATAAATGTTGAAAATTTGGTCGAAATTGATGCATTGTAACGAAAGTTTTTAGCGAACACCACTTATGAAATTTCCATTTTATTAATATAGATTTTCTATTTCGATATTCGGGGGCTTTAATTCATCACTTATTAGGAAGTGCGCTTTTATCTGAGCAAAAAATGAATAGTCAGCCTGTCTCGATTAGATTGTGGTACCTGGTAGCTCACTTATGTGTGCCAAACTCCTAGATTATAGGTTGCTGTGAAATCTGTAGAAATTTTTTTATGTGGAAATTAGGGTAAAGTAATGAAAACGGCGCTTCGCAATTCTCTAAAGGTTTTCTCCATGACAAGGGGAACCATTCACTGGACATTTATATTTACCTTTTATGTTTGAAGGGGTATGAAGCATGACATTTTCTCTGCGCCTTCAAAATGTATTGACTACTTCATATTTTCAATTTAATATCCATGAAAAATGCTTAAGTTATTATTTTATAGAAATGCCGTGGCGCAACGGTTAAAGCGCCTGATTATGGATGGAAGGTTCGAATCCTGGAAGATTTTTTTTTTTTAAGAAACCGGCACGTGGCACATTTCGTGGCATAATTACATAGCGTTTTACAGCTAAGTCAATGCAAGAGAACGTCCATGCTAAATCAAATCATTCCAAACATTACAGTGACTAGCTTCGAATGTATCAAATCTGGGGAACGGATTCCAATATAAATACTCTTATCTACTTAAAAAGAGCAGACGTGGATAAAAGTCTGAAAAAAAAAAGAGTATGATGCAATTTGTTTAATTTTCATTTAAATGAATAGCTTGTAAATGTAAGAAATAACTGGCTGGAAAAAATGCTGACTGTTTTTTTTTTTTTTGGAATTCTAATTAAATTGAAATTTTAATTTTCAAATCGCTCTCTGACCTTTATTTCTTTCTCATTTGCATCAAGGATGGAACGGAACAACTCCACCTTGTCAATCAACCTCAAAGACGTTTAGAAAAGAGAGGATTAATGATTCTTTAGTATATGACGTGTAATATAAAACATTCAGATTTTAGATAATTGCCTCAGATCGCTTTCCTGAATCTAAACAATTTATTGACGGAAATAATTTCGTGGGAAAGATAAGGAATGATAAATCATAAATACATATTTACCTGAGAAAATTGCTTTTATAGAACACGATTCGATGGATTTTGTTTTTAAATAGGCTTCAAACTGCCTTCTCATAAGTATAAATCTTAATTTATTGAACGTAGATATAAGTTAGAATGAAAGGAGACTCCTTAAAACGTTATTTTATGATTAACGAAACCTATTTCATTGACTGCATTTAGAAATTAAATTTATTAGTATATTTATTGGTTATATATTATTTTGGCTCTATATTTCGAAGTTCTTCCTAAAATGTCGATGGCTTGTATATAAGCGAGAATCCTCATATAACGATAGTAAAGCCAAATAACGATAGTGAAGCCGAAGAAGTAAAGAATTATTGAAATCTCTGGTAACAGCATAGTTCTGATCCAAATAAAGTCATTGTTTCTGCTCTTACAGTTGATGCGTCAATAACTTTCACTCATGGACAAGCTGTGCCTTTTAGCATGTATATCGGGATTCAGACAATAACTCTGAAAGAAATTTGTTATACAGTAATGTTTATTGAAGACACACAAGATAACCAAGTGTGAACAAAATTGTCTCTGTCTCCTTAAAAAAAAAAGATAACAGGCGACATCAAAATATGAAACTTCTTTGAGTTTTGTCCATTACTGTGTATTTAATTGAAGATTTAACAGACTTAAAAATGATTTGTTTGCGGATTAGAAATGCTTAATGCAATATTTATACATATTTCTAGTGTACCGAAGTCTACAGCCAAAATATTTCATTAAATAAATTACCAAGAATTTCCTCAAATCTCTGCTATTATTAATTAAATAGCTCAATACAAATGTAGAGCGGTCTGGAAGAAATCGTTGATAGGGTTTACCATTCATGAGCCAGGACCTCCCATAATTTTTACCTTTGCAAGTAGGATAGACGGTAGGAAGTTGCTTTATATGGAAAACGAAATGGCGCTGAATTTGGTTTCGCTTCTATCAATGTCTTCTATTTGATTCCCTGGATCATTGGTTGGAGTTTAAAAGGGAAAAGCAAGCGTATTTTAAATTTAAGACTCTGCAATACAAATTCGTTTTCTCAAATTTCCATTAATGTGAAATGAGATTATCAATAAAGAATAGGAACAAAATATGTGTTTTTGTCTTTACTTAGAAACCGAGATTTTACCGGCACAACATGGGGCTGCAATGAGGGTATGCGCTGCTATTGCGCCGGATTTACTTGGTTGTTTTGTTACTTGATGATTGTCGTCGGTGTGTCAAAACATCTTAGGGTGATGTGAACGGAGAGACAGAGGTATATTAGATATATATGGAACACAACAAATTGTTTCAATATTTTTTTTTATAACTTCTTTTCTTCATTCTACTCTCATTCCTTCTCTACCAACCTACACTGTATGTCATATTTTAGTGCTCTTCTTCTATTAACCATTACCTTTAAAGACGGGAAGGCAGGAGACAGAGCAGAGAGCTTTTGCCTACAACGTCAAGCACTCCCCGTGTCAATGATAGTAAAGATTAACGCCGAAAGGGACACAGTGTACAAGACACCAGCATTCCCCGTGGCAATGATAGCAATGATTAACGCCGAAAGGGACATAGTGTACAAGACAGAAGCACTCCTCGTGGCAATGATAGTAAAGATTAACGCCGAAAGGGACACGGTTCACAAGACACCAGCACTCCCAGTGGCAATGATAGTAAAGATTAACGCCGAAAGGGACATAGTGTACAAGACAGCAGCACTCCTCTTGGCAATGATAATAAAGATTAACGCTGAAAGGGACACAGTTTACAAACATCAGCACTCCTCGTGGCGATGATAGTAAAGATTAACGCCGAAAGATACACATTTTAAAAGACACCAGCACTCCCAGTAGCAATGATAGTAAAGATTAATGCCGAAAGGGACACAGTGTACAAGACAGCAGCATTCCCGTGGCGATGATAGTAAAGATTAACGCCGAAAGGGATACGGTGTACAAGACACTAGCATTCACTGTGGCAATGATAGGAAAGATTAATGCCGAAAGCGACACAGTGTACAAGACAGCAGCACTCCTAGTGGCAATGATAGTAAAGATTAACGCCAAAAGGGACGCAGTTTACAAGACAGCAGCACTCCTCGTGGCAATGATAGTAGAGATTAACGCTGAAAGGGTCACAGTGTACAAGGCACTCCCCGATGCGATGATAGTGAATATTGGCTCTGAAAGTAACACAGTTTACAAGACAGCAGCACTCCCGTGGCAATGATAGTAAAGATTAACGCTGAAAGGGACACAGTTTACAAGACAGCAGCATTCCCGTGGCAATGATAGTAAAGATTAACGCTGACACAGTGTACAAGACACTCCCCGTGGCAATGATAGAAAAGATAAATTTCCTGATAACCTCGCACAACTTGTCCTTCCATAGTTAGCCCCAAGTCTCACCCTGATTGGACCGAGGGCTATAATCTCAAACCCATTGATCGTAAAAGAACATTTAATGGAGAAGAAATGGACCATGTTCCAGATCGGAGAGCCCGGTTTGTGCAGCCTGGGTGCGGCGGGGGTGGCTATTGAGTCGTCACTCAGGCTGCCGGATGTCATGTATTATCTTATCTTGGCACTTCCAATACTGGAAATAAGTTCCATAAATACTGGTAGATGATTTGATATATTCGTTTACAATTCTAAAAAAGTCCATCACTATATACATTTTGATTCTTTGTTTCTTCTCTTATAATGTGAAAAATATTCATATTCGGTAGTATACAACAACAGTCTTTATTACGGACACTCGTCCCATACAGGATTCACCCAGATAGGTAAACAGAAGTAAACACAACAGTTGTCTACAGAAAGTGGAGAATTACACCAATCTTTCCTCAAGTTGGGTCCCTCTTCTGTAGTACGCCTTTTTACTGTGCTCTTCTCTAAAATTTGTGAAAAGCTAATGCACTGGTCCTGCTTCTGATTATTTTTTTCCAATAAAACATATGGCGAATTGTTTTCATATGCAAATATTTTGGCGGAAAATTACTCTCTCTTCCTTCAAAGTAAGTATTCGGTAGCATATATAAAGTAAAATCCCAAATAAATTAGTGTACAAACTTTATATGATATTACAACATACTCACACTATTTTTCTCCAAATTAAAGGTACTTCGGCCAGTAAATCTTTTTATTGCCTCGAAGTTTCGAAAAAAATAGTTTTTCCCCCGTCAGGAGCAAATAAAAATTAAAGCATTTGGCAAGTTGTTAAAAACTATTCTAATTTTGTAGAAACGTCGAGACAATAAAAATATTCACTGGCCGAAGTAGTTTTAATTTTAAGAACTATGATTGTCGGCCAGGCGCAAGCTTTATCTTCATGACAACACAAATGTATACTTCATTTTTGTGGTATAAGTGCACGGCCTGGTCACACGCCCGGAATTATGCCCCTAACTGTTTTGTGTAATATATGAAGAGCACAAATCGCAAATATTTTGAGAAAAACCTTACTAATAATATTCAAATATCCATATATAACCTAGGTTTTATCTCTCATGAAAAAGTATAATAAACACATAAAATATATTAACAATATATGTTTGATTTTACAAGCATCCAAACAAGGCCCTCAACTTTGCAAATAAAAATTCGTTCTACTTTTTAAAATATCCTTTATTCGCTATTTTATTCCAAAAATATCATTCAAAGCAAGAATTTCGACCTTTTTTACTCTCAAAGAAGTGGCATAGGGATTCTTTTTGTATTCTCTATAAAATCTTACTAAAATATACTTTAAAAATAATCCGTATTAGTTATAACTTCAAATTTCATTTAAAAAAGCAAATTAATGTTTTTCTTCCATTAATATTTTAACAAAAAAAAAATGTTCAAGATAAATAGTTTGCGTTAATGCACTCGTCTACCGAAATACTGTGCCTTCGTAAAGATGAAGACAAAAATCTGTGTTTTAACAGAATATTCAATATTTTCTCTAACTTTATTTTCTCTCCTTTCGAGACAAAATATTACTAGTTGTACGTATTCCGATAAAAATCTAAAATAGCTCACGTCATCCTATTTTAAACCAAGTTGAGCACCGGTACATCCTTCACACAATTTAACATACCGAAATAAGCGGTAAACGTCCAGCTTCGACATCAAAAAGAAGAAAAAAATGCCGAAAGTTTGAACCGACGTGGGAGAGAGGAAGTCGGTGTAAATCCCTGACAATTCAATTACCGCGGGTCAGCAATTAAGTCTCCTATAACATTTGTGCCAGGATCTTCTCAGGTCGATTTTCCTGGAGTATAATCCTTCCTGACCCCAGCTGTCGCGGTCAGCTATGTCGTTACCACATTCCTCCCTTCGTTAACACTTATTACCTAACTACCACCTCGCCACGTCGTATTGTCATCTTTGATTCCGATGTCAAGGCACGTTTATCATCTTGCTCTGATCAATTCTCTTCACCTCTTCCTGATCTCTAATTCCAGACCATTCTAGTAGATTATCGCTGTTCCGGTTAGTTGGCAACTTCAGGAATCTGGAGCGTAATTAATAGCAGATTATCTATCAGATCATCTAGGAATCAAAATTAGGACATTCTTAACAAAAGGTTTGCTACAATTTCTATTACAATTAATAAAATTTGTTGGGAGGGCCCCTGGCTATTCAGTAGTGAGTCCTCCCAGTAGCTTAGACAATTCAATCTCCAGGCCACTCACTGCCTTTCTACTCGTATTTATCTGATGTATCCTTCAGGATCATTCTTTGTGGAGACGTGAATTTAGCAAGGAATTTCCATACTACACGTTTTACTGTCCGGCTTTGGAGGATGAGAGAGTAATTATCTGCCAAAAGATTGCTTATGAAAACAATTCGCCATATGTTTTATCACAAAAGTAGTGAAAAGTGGGACCAATGCATTGACTTTTCACAAATTCTGGAGAATAGCACAGTCAAAAGGTGTAAAATAAAAGAGCGACCCAACTTGAGGAAAGATTGATGTTACTCCCCACTTTTTGTAGAATCCTGTATGGGAATAAAGGCTTTGTTGTTGTTGTTAAAAATTCTTGCTTTAGCGAATAATGGACGCCTAATATTTTGAGATAATAGAAATGTAAACATATTTTTAAAACATGAATGCTTCGAGAATTGTTCTTGCCAAATTTTGATAATAAATTAGCTCATAAATTTATTTATTGTAATAGTTAAAGTAATATAAATATTAACCACCAAATATATACCATACAGCGACATTAAACCATTAGACAAAACTCTGAATTGATTCTTATCAATAATTTTAACAAATTAAGTCCCAACGGAATGGTACTATAGATGCTTCACCTGTACAATCTCACATCCTATGATTTTAAATTATTCTTGGGGGTTGCATTTTAAACAGATAAGACAACAAATTTTATTTCTTAAATAAGAGACATTTCGGCCAGAAAAGGTTTTATTTTCTCAACGTTTCGACAAAAATATTTTGTCCTCGTCAGAAAAAGATAATTCAACGCCCTGACGAGGACAAAATGATTTTGTCGAAACGTTGAGAAAATAAAAACTTTTCTGGCCGAAGTGTCTCTTTTTAAAAAATATATGAATGCCGGCCAGGCAAATTCTATCTTCATGATAACAAATTTTCTATGCCATTTTACCACCTGCCGTTTTCTCTCAAATTCTGGTCAATTGAATTATTCTATGATTCGAAGCATAGCGGCTTCTTGGGACTCATCAGTTTACCTGGACGGGAAAAGAGTGCATTTTCTTTTCAAAGATCACTTTCTTCCCGGCAAAGGTTTTTCCAACTAGCATCCAGAATATTTGATTTTTATTTATTATATATCTTTTTATGGTTTACTTTTGTTTTCCAATATCAATAAATTCTTCACTAATAAGATTTTCATTTTAAAGAGAGCGACAGTGGGTCGTCGATATGTCCAAAATACAACAAACGTTTCTAAAAGGATTTATGAAGTCTCCAACTTGAATAAATCCTCTCGTAATGTTCCCATTTGTTTGTCCCTCCCCGTGTTCTATCATTGTCAATACCAAAAATGGTGGTGTTGCACATATTTTTACAGAGTCGATTTTATTTATCATAATGTTAACTAGTCATTTAGTTATATAATGTATGTATAATACATATGCAGTATTTATAAATTACATTGTCAGTAAGTATAAAACGTCCATATACACTAGGAATATAGTATAAAAACTATAATTACCTAAAAATAAATAAATAAATGTATTTTATATGTATTTAATATTGTCGTATTTCAAAACAAAAAAAAAATACTTTTAAAGGTTATTTAAGTGGGAATACATCTTTTTTTTTACATTAAAATATAACATGTTTTTTTTTTTCTTTTTTTATATAACCTTGTACCTTTTAATGTTACAATTTGTATTGACTTTGAAAAAGGTTAATTTTTATTTAATTTATTAAATTCATTGTAAATCCATCTAATAAATTCTTTGGGAGCGCCATCGCTGATCACCGCGGAGCGCGAGTTTCGAAAAAAAAATCTCACTTTAGAATATTTTCGAGAAATAATCCCTTGAATTAATATTAAAATAAGAACATTAAACTCTCTTCCAGGGAAAAGTTTATTTTAAAAATATTTTTTATTTAAAAATCTCTCAAGCTTTCGGGCAAGAAAGCCCTTCTACGGGAGAAAATATTTTTCATCATTAAAACGCCAATAAAATAAGATTTAAAAATTAAATAAAGTGCTTTGGTTGTTTACATTTGTTTCAATGCAGCATCAGCGCAAAACCTCCAAGTGAAGATATCGCCTTGGAATAGCAAACTCGAAGGAACGCGCAACAGAAGCCCTGCATTGAAACAAATGTAAACAACCAAAGTACTTTATTTAATTTTTAAATCTTATTTTATTGTGGCGTTTTAATGATGAAAAATATTTTCTCCCGTAGAAGGGCTTTCTTGCCCGAAAGCTTGAGAGATTTTTAAATAAAATATATTTTTAAAAGAAACTTTTCCCTGGAGGCTTAATGTTCTTATGTCAATTTAAAATCTTTGTTATTTTTATCTACTTTACGTTTTATAAAGGAGAAAATATAATCTTATTACTCGCGTCCACTTCCCTTTTTCTTCGAAAACAACACTTCAAATGTTGCCAAGTAGTTTTGCGACAAAATGTCGCATATGTATTGTTACACCGTGTTGCAACTCTGTAGGGTCATGCGTCTTGATTTCTTCCTTCTTAGTGTCGTACACGTTTCCCGAGCGGGTTTTCATAGTCAAAGTAAATAAAAAGTAAATAATAAATTAATTACCATTTACAGTTATTATGTTTATTTGTTGTCTTCCTCGTAGTTAATGTTATTCAGTCTTCATGTCCGTGGCTCCTCTCCGAAAATAAATACTAAAGATAGAAACATTAAGAATGTTACAAAAGGAATGCACTATAAAAGGAATGATACTATGGTACATATTCTGTTTAGAATAAATTTAAAATATCAGAGTTTTTTTTTTTTTTAATAAATGTAGGGGCGCATCAAACATGATGCAAAAATATATATATAACGTTAGTGGTATCCTGTCAAATTAGGCAAAAAAAAAAAAAAAAAGATTTCTACGTTATTTGCTCGAGTACTTCAACATTGACTAAGGTCAAATGTGTTTGTATTGTATGTGGTTTTATTCGGTCAAAAAAAGATCAGCAAAGTCTTTTTGACGCTCTTTAGCTCTGCGAATTAAAAGAAATGGTGTAGAGCTACTTTTAAAATAAATTTAAAAACCTCTACACAACACCTCATACAGAAATGATAAAATTATAATTGAAGGTCATGGGCCATCAGCAAAAGCAAACTTGTAGATTTTAGCTATGCAGATGTACCATCCAATGTATTATTATGTGCTATACCTCTGCCGCCTTATTTTTCCACAATTAAAATAGTCTAAATATAATATAATAATTTATATATATATTCATTTATTCAATATTATAGGGTTGCGGGATATTATATTCATGTACCTAGAGAGACACCTCTTCCTTTAATTATGCATCAGAACGACACATTATTATCAACACCCTAGTAAAAAAATGCGTACGTGGTTGGCTTTTCTTGATTTATAAAAAAATATTTTGTTGTCCAAATATCACGGAACAAGTTAAATAAACATTTAGTTTATTTTTGTTCCACTAGATGGCGCTTTGGAATTTAAAATGCTCATGTGGGCGCGGTCAGGATATGCCTTTTATTGTTTTTATTTATTTTTTGTTCTTTTTTAACCCCCAGATTGTATATTTCCAGTGGAATAGCAGATCCTGTAGCGCGAAGGGTCATTCATCATAGAATCATTGTTGTTTCCATCGCTAATCCTAGTGGCAGTTTTAAGTACACTCCATCCTTAAATAATAAATTCTTTTAGAATATTTACACTCATCGAAAAAACTTAAGGAAGTTTTAACTTTTAGCATGTATATCGGGATTCAGACAATATCTCTGTAAAATATTTGATACACCGTGACCTTTATTGAAGACACACGAGATAATCAAGTGTGAACAAAATTTCCTCTGTCTCCTAAAAAAAAAAAACAGAGGACCAGCGCATCAAAGACTTCACGTTTTGTCTATGAATGTAATATTTCGTAATATATTATCTGTGATATATGTTTTGAGAAATTTAACTATTTATAACGTTCCTAAAATATCGAAATCCACAAAATATAAATTTAAAAAAATCACATCTTGGATCGAAAAATAAAGTGGATTTAATGTATGACAAACGTTCGAATCGTCGAAATATCATGCCATAACCCAATTAATTTTTTTATCTACGTGATGTGCCGTTTTCATTTAAATATTTATAACGTGTATATATATATAAATAAAACAATTATATACATCCTTTACTGCGATGACAAAATCATTTCAGTAAGCGGGGCAATAGATTATATGTTTTTATTTATAAAAGAAACCCACCCCACGCTCTAAGTAGTTTACATTTTGAATCATAGATGGCGCTCTAATGCACCATGTTTAGATAAATTCTTTGTTTATGTCTTTGTTATATTTAATGTGATATAAAACCAATATAGAGACAATGATTAGGGGGCCGATCTCTTTTATTTGGGGGGAGGGTAGCTTTGTAACTTTCCCTTTCTCAACTTTTAGGTACAATAAATGAAAGATACATTCGAGAATTGATATATGTAAGAAGGAATGCAATAAAGATAATATTAACATCATACATTAGCGCGCTAATTGTTATTAAAATTGAAACTATTTGACGCGTTTGATTATTTTTGAAATAAACTTATTGCAATGATGAATTAATGGGAAGGCTTGGCTTATCAGTGGGGAACCCTCTCAATGGTAAACTGGCGAAACCGTCACGAGAAATCAAATTTAAAACAAAGTTAAAAGTTTTGTTTATTAGTTTTATTTTATGTGAATATAGTCCTCTTGTAGAAGAGCCTTCTTCAAGCTTGAAATCTAGATGTAATTTTAAAACAAACTAATCTATAGATGTTTTCATCTTAATTTATGTGTGGATACCGTTTGTTCCATTCCATTAATAAAATACAATATAGTTCTGTAAATTGTAAATTAAAATTCTTATCATTATTGGGATTTTTGTGGTCCCCCCTGAAATCCGTATTGAAGAACTCTATTACTGTAGGATTATAATTACCACTATCTCATTTCCAAAAGAATTATTTATAAAATAATACAAATGTAGGCGGCAGCTATCTTCCAGTGGGACCCTAAGTGCCTATTAGAATTTCAAAAAGCGCCAAAAATGAGGGGCATCATGAGATCGATGAAAGGTGTGATTACTGGTGGTCCCAGGGCGTGCCTCCGCCACTGATTTGCATATAAGGGCGACCTTCTGTTCGACTCTATATCGGGCCTCAATTCCGTGTTTGGATTCCCAATGACACCGCGGCCTACCTTCTGTGTGGTTTTCGGCCTTTTTTCATCATCCTAGTGAATCTTCCTTGTATCTTTATTTCTATTTTCTGTCTCTCTCTCTTTCTCGGCTTTCTTTCACCATTCTAGTGAATCCTTTCTTCTATCTTGTATTCCTATCTTCTGTGTGGCTTAGGCCTTCTTTCATCCTTCTATTGAATCTTATTTGTGTCTTTCTCATTTGTCTCTTTCTCGGCTTTCTTTCACCATTCTAGTGGATATTTCTCCTATCTTGTATTTCTACTGTCTGTGTGGCTTTAGACATTCTCTCAACATTCAATTGAATCCTTCTTGTGTCTTTATTCTCATTTCTGTCTCTCTCTTTCTCGTCCTTCTTTCACCTTTCTAGTGAATCTTCCTTACATCTTGTATTCCTACCTTCTATGTGGCTCTCTGCCTTCTTACAACATTCTATTGAACCTTCCTTTTGTCTTTATTCCTACCTTTTTTAAAAATCTTTCTCGGTCTCCCTTCACCATTCTAACGGATCTTCCTTCTACCTTGAGTCCTACCTTCTGTCTCTCTTTCTCAGACTTCTTTGACCATTTTATTGAAGCTACTCCGTATATTTATTCCTTCCACCTGTCTATCTATCTTCCTAGGTATTATTCACCATTCTACCTAAACTCCCTTGTGTCTTCTTGTATTTTATCCTTCTCCCTTACATATTACACCATTCTAGCGAATCCCCCTTTCTTCTGTCTTGTATTCCTTCTTTCGATCTTCTTATTGCCTCCCGTAATTGAATCCTTCTCATGTGCTTTGTATTCTTTCCTTCTTGAACCGTCCAATTAAACCTTCCTTGTATTTGGAATTTTGTCTCCCTCTTGTATTTCACCGAGAGGCTTGTCTATAGACGTAGGCATTGTGAATATGAATAATATTGATTTTCTTTGCAAAATATTTTATTAAGGAATCATTTTGAAGTTGATATATATATATATGTTCTATATGTGTATATGTTCTGAAAATGATCTAACGAAGAAATAAGTATCAAGCTAATTTGATTTATTTGTGTTTGCGATTCTAGAAGAAGTTTATTATATTTGAGCTTATATAAATTATACTATATATGCATATGTGGCATAACGAGGGGCAGTATAGTTGGGTTGTATAATGTATAGTATACATTAGAGGTTGTGGATGTCGTGGAAAGATGTTCTAGTACCACAATGTCTGTAGTGGGAAGGCACAGGAATGAGTAGACATAATTGGTTCAAAGTGGGCCTGAGACATGGTAGGATGGAAAACGTTCCAGCAAGTTCAGAGCAAAAGGTCCAGTCCGGCGTTGTTACCTGTCCAGCAACTAACTCGCTAACTGATAACCAATAAGAGATCTTGTTTTCTTGAAATCCTCGCCATTGATGAGTTTCCACCCTTTCTGCAGAATATGCATGTATCTCAGTCTCTATTTATACATTGTTGATTCCAAATATACATACAAGTACATGTATAGTCACTATAATTGTCAGGTTTTATGTTATATAATTTTTATTGAAATTATTATATGCTGAGAGATTTAATACATGAGTATTTTTCCAGTGTTGTTTAGTCGTGAACCCTTAAAAAAAAGAATATAATAAAATGACTTTTATATTACTATTTTCTTTAATTGAGGTGATACTAATTTATATTTAAAAAACAAATTGATTAGTAAAATAATTTGAAGAATCTTGACAATAGATCTCTTCCAGTTTTTTAAGACATAAAATAATTTAAGAACTACCTGACTTGAGGTGTGAAGAAGAGATAAAATAAATTTTGTTATTTCCAAAAAAAAAATAAAAAGGTTCTGTTGTGTAAACTAATTAAGACCAGCACACATTGAAAATGCGCTTTTTTTTTTAATTTACGATACTTCACAATTTATTTAAACACGGGTGTAATAGAGGTAACGGCTTGTGTACATCTATTATAAAGTAGTCAAAATGTTTCATTTTTAAAAGTCTTTTAAAATGGACAAAATAGTGACAACATTGAAACACTGATCGTCAAACAAGACAAACTGTTTGAGGCATGAGGCAATATTTGAGCTGAAGTTGATGACTGGAGAGCGAGTGTGTGAAAACAGTTGCTTCACCAACAAACAGAGAGTAAGGCCAAGCTCGAGGTTACTTACGTACGGTAGGCAGGAAGGTGGCAAATAAAGGCTCGTCTGACAATTTTCTCCAAACCCATCGTTTACCCTCCCTCCACTTGCTGTCAAGATGGCGAAATAATTTGTCTTCAAATCAACAACAATCGCCGGTGGTTTAGGTAAACTGGGAGGAATCTCTTGAATGAAGAAATTGAAGACATTGTTTGTGTACTGAAGAAGCCAAGATACTCGATGGCGAAATAGAGACTTGCTATCTTTAAAAGAATGGTTTATTCAGTTTAGTTTTAAGATCTAGCTCTGAAAACGGAGCTCAGATGAATAGGTAATGCAGTCTTCTGGAGATGGCTTGAAGCAAGGGATTCTCTCAGTTTCTTTCCAAAAAGACTCATATCAATAAATTCATAGACACTAAACTCTATAAATTTTACTTTATAGAATATTTAACAAAATTCCACTTCATTTAAATTATATTTCTAGTAGAGTAAGTATGCTACAATATCTCTCACTCGGCTTTCATATTGATTTCTAGAAAAATTACTCGACTTCCCCCGGGTATGCGGAGCAAATGGAATATGCAAATTCGCGTCTTATCGGGCAATTTAGGATATCCCAAACTTGACCCTTGACAGTGTATTCTTCTCTACTAATTCCTCGTGTGTTTTATTGAAGTGTCATGCTGATACGTATGCTAAATACTGTGGAAACGTATGCGGAACAATGAGAATATGCAAATTAGTTTGTTATCAGACTAAGTTGCATATCTCGGGTTTGAAACTATGGCAGTGAATCTTTCAAGACCTAATTCTATATGGTTTCATAAAGACAGGTTTGGCAAAAACGTATTATGAAAACGAATGCGGAACAATGAGAATATGCAAATCAGCCTTTTATCAGAACAAGTTGAATATCTTGGATTTCATCTATGGCATTGACTTTCCAACCCTATTTCTATATGGTTCATATAGACAGGTTTATGGAAAACGTATTGTGGCGAACAAAGACATGTTTTTTCTTCTATTTTTTATACAGATAAGCCACATCAAAAAAGCACGAGCATTCAATCCCTGAAAGTCGAGGAAAATATCTAAGAGTAGAAATGTGTTCCAAAATCACAGTACAGCACTGTTAACTTCGCCCTGCGCAACTCCAAAAAAGGTTAAACAAATTATTTAATTTTCCATTTTAACTCTTGAAATAACAAAACAATTTATCTCATAACAAGTAAAATTCCATTACTACCTATTCTATAAGCTATATTTATAAGCATTATTTAAAACTCGACTGGCAACACGGATCTAAAAGTAGAGCAGAAGAGACCTTGGCTTTGGAGAAGGAATACAATGACCAAGGTCGTTTCACGGCCTTGCTGGCTCGTGGTCAAATTTCATTAATCGTAATATTTCTTTGAATAAATTTTCTGTTTTTTCATTTCAAGGTGTTCATAAATTGGAGGATTATACCGAGTTAATAGCGTCATGAATCATTCTGATATTTTTTTATTAAGAAATAGGAAATAATGGAGCTTTTACACGCGAATTGTTTGAGGGGTAGATTCTTTTATTCAATTATTTCAAAAATAAATATATTTTTAATATACTTCAATACACTATAATACAGGATGGATTAATTATCTTACAAAATATAAAAAGTAATGATTTATAATTTATACAAATGTAAAAAGATAAATCGCTTTTCTATATAATACATTTAGGGGTAATGATAATGTCATTAGGAAGGCCAAAAGTTGTGATGGCAATTTATTTTGAACCAAACAATATAAACCTATTTACATAAAAATATAGAGAAGCTCAATAAGATAAATAGGCTATGTAACAAACCATTACTGTGGAAACTGTGATAAACAGCTTGCAAATATTTCTTGTTGATTCTAACATGGATCAGACGTGTTTCTGTCAAGGATTTTCTCGATGTCTTAAGAATTTGTCCGTAGTAGATTTTTGTATCTTTTAATCTTGCGTCATGAAGAGCGGCTTTGTGGTCAATAGGGAATATATTTTTCTTGAAGGGATGACTTCAACACGGCGGTGGAATTCTGGGGTCACATTAAGGATGACAAGGTGAAAATTTCCTTTTATTAGGAGACCTATTATATGCTTCGAATTTCACGGTCCTCCGACTGGTGGAGTGGTGGAAAGTCCGAGGATCAACTGGTATCATCAAGATCAAATCGCTCTTCTCATCTAATTAGATTATTTTTGAATATCATTTGTTGGTTGAAACTTTGTTTGTTAAAATATATGGCTACATCAAGTATTTTTTATTCAGTTCTTGACGTTTCGGTGACTCGCTGTCAATCTCCTCAGGCGAATAATTATTTTGGAATCCTATTTTATACTTATACGAGTATATGTATAGGCTTGTATATATGTATATACTTGTATATGTGCACGATTTTCTTAAATACATGTAAAGCGTCACCTATTTGTACATATATCAAGAAATAAATAAGAGCTTAAAAATAAAAATATATTTTGAATATATCTTTATATTAGTTCAGGCACCAAGGATTGGTCTAATAATTCGATAAAATTATCGTGAACTTTATAAGCGAAGAGTATATATGACTTTGACAAAATATTATGTCATAGGCACTTTGGTGATCTTTTCCATCCTTTAAAATTTTGGCGGAACTTTACATCAACAATATTGCATTATTTTATGAGAAATAGGGTAACAAGAAATACGTGGTGATATAAAAATGTATTCATATTTCTGAAACATTTTTCATTGAAAAATATATTCATATTTCTGAAACATTTTCCATTGAAAAATGTATTTATATTTCTGAAGCATTTTTCATTTTAAAATGTATTTTATATTTCTAAAACATTTTCCAATGAAAAATAAATTTCTATTTCTGAAACATTTTCTATTGAAAAATATATTTATATTTTTGAAACATTTTCCATTGAAAAATGTATTTATATTTCTGAAGCATTTTCATTTGAAAAATATATTTATATTTCTGAAAGTTTCCATTGAAAAATATATTTATATTTCTGAAACATTTTCCATTGAAAAATGTGACACAGTAAATACAAAAATCGAGTTACTTCTATATACACTGCGTGACATTGAAAATGGAACACCTAGAAATAGTGGCCAGAAAATTATGCAAATTTCAGGGTAGACGCGCCTAACCGAGTTATGCAAATGATGTAAAATGCGCAGCTCTCGTGCGCACATGGAGTAAGATATAAGGGAAGGAACTTGCAGAAAGGACAGTATTCGTGTCGTTATTTCTTCAAGTAAAATCATTGTAGAAATTTTGTTCTTGTGTCAAAAGATACGTGTAATAACAGAGAATGCCAGGTCATCGTAAACGGAGGCAGTTCAAGCAGACAGACGCTTTTACGAGGGCATGGTGATCGGACTGAAAAGGGCAGGTTGGTCCATACGTCAAATCGCAGCTGATACACACCTTGGTGCGTCCACGGTGCACCGACTGTGGAGAATATGGTTGGAACAAGGAAATGTGGCAATTTATAGGAATGTCGGTGCAACCAGAGTGACGTCAGCACGTGTGGATCGGCGTATCCTTCGACAAGCAGTGGCGGCCCCACAAGCCACTTGTACCGCCATCCTGCAACATGTGCAAGACACCCTAGATCATTCCATCTCGACCAGAACCATTTCCCGTCGATTGGTTGCTAATGGCTTGCACTCATGCCGTCCGCTAAGAAGACTGTCATTGACCCCACCGAATAGGCGCCAACGTTTGGAATGGTGCCGGGCTAGATCGACGTGGATGACGGAATGGCACAGGGTCGTGTTCTCAGTTGAGTCGCGTTTCTGCTTGTCCAGTGATAGTCGCCGTGTACGCGTGTGGCGTCGACGTGGAGAAAGGTACAATCCGGCAGCAATTGTGGAACGCCCCACCGTGCGGAAACGTGGAATCATGGTTTGGGGCGCAATCGCGTATGATTCCAGGTCACCTTTACTTCGTATTCAGGGCACTATGACGGCCCAACGATACGTTGATGATGTGCTGCGACCGGTGACACTCCCCTACCTTCAGGGGGTACCCAATGCCCTTTATCAGCAGGATAACGCCCGACCGCACACTGCTCGCATTAGCCAACAAGCTCTGCAAGATGTACAGATGCTTCCCTGGCCCCGTACTCTTCTGATCTCTGACCAATCGAGCACGTCTGGGACATCATTGGACGCCGTTTGCATGCCTTGCCACAGCCGCGTTCAGAAGACGAACTGTGGCAAATGGTTGAGAGGGAATGGAGAGCCATCCCTCAGGACGCCATCCGTACTCTGATTGACTCTCTACCTAGACGTGTTGCTGCGTGCATCGCCGTCCGCGGTGGTCCTACTTGCTACTAAGCCAACGCCGTTCTCGCTCTGTATTATGACTATCATTTTGAAATAAAGATCACTCATTGTTCGTCCCTGTCTCTCTGTCTGCCGAGTTTCATCACTTTCTGGCCACTATTTCTTGGTGTTCCATTTTCAATGTCACGCAGTGTATGTATATATCAAGGAGCAAGCTAAATAAACGTTTAGTTTATTTTTGCTCCACTAGATGGCGCTCTGCCATCTAAAAAGCACATGTGCTCGTGGTCACGAGATGCCTTCTTTATTTTTAATATCAACACCTGACCCACTTATCTTTTATTTTTTTCTATTATTTTTTCATATGTATATATATTGTAAATTAAATTTTATTGCCATCTATCGTTAAAATTTTACACAAATAAATTTACTGGCAATGCGTTTCTTTTAAATATCATCCAATATTATCTCTACAGACCTTACTGCAATGATATGAGTTATTGAATGAGAGGGCTTGGCTCATCAGTAGTGAACCCTCTCAGCGGTTTCGCCAAATTAATCTCTAGACCGCTCTACTATTGTATTGGACTGGTTTTGTTATATACCCTGCATTTTCTATGGAAGGCAGCTTAGGGGTGTTTAGTGAACTATGGACATAAGCTTATAGGTCTGTAGAGGTGCATACATATAATTTCAAGGTATTGCATCGAGCAAAGCTCTTCCGCAAAATATGCTTTCACAACCAATATATAATAGTAAATTAAATTTTATTGCCATCTATCGTTAAAATTTGACACAAATAAATTTACTGGCAATGCGTTTCTTTTAAATATCATCCAATATTATCTCTACAGACCTTACTGCAATGATATGAGTTATTGAATGAGAGGGCTTGGCTCATCAGTAGTGAACCCTCTCAGCGGTTTCGCCAAATTAATCTCTAGACCGCTCTACTATTGTATTGGACTGGTTTTGTTATATACGCTGCATTTTCTATGGAAGGCAGCTTAGGTGTGTTTAGTGAACTATGGACATAAGCTTATAGGTCTGTAGAGGTGCATACATATAATTTCAAGGTATTGCATCGAGCAAAGCTCTTCCGCAAAATATGCTTTCATAACCAATATATAATAGTAAATTAAATTTTATTGCCATCTATCGTTAAAATTTGACACAAATAAATTTACTGGCAATGCGTTTCTTTTAAATATCATCCAATATTATCTCTACAGACCTTACTGCAATGATATGAGTTATTGAATGAGAGGGCTTGGCTCATCAGTAGTGAACCCTCTCAGCGGTTTCGCCAAATTAATCTCTAGACCGCTCTACTATTGTATTGGACTGGTTTTGTTATATACCCTGCATTTTCTATGGAAGGCAGCTTAGGGGTGTTTAGTGAACTATGGACATAAGCTTATAGGTCTGTAGAGGTGCATACATATAATTTCAAGGTATTGCATCGAGCAAAGCTCTTCCGCAAAATATGCTTTCATAACCAATATATAATAGTAAATTAAATTTTATTGCCATCTATCGTTAAAATTTGACACAAATAAATTTACTGGCAATGCGTTTCTTTTAAATATCATCCAATATTATCTCTACAGACCTTACTGCAATGATATGAGTTATTGAATGAGAGGGCTTGGCTCATCAGTAGTGAACCCTCTCAGCGGTTTCGCCAAATTAATCTCTAGACCGCTCTACTATTGTATTGGACTGGTTTTGTTATATACCCTGCATTTTCTATGGAAGGCAGCTTAGGGGTGTTTAGTGAACTATGGACATAAGCTTATAGGTCTGTAGAGGTGCATACATATAATTTCAAGGTATTGCATCGAGCAAAGCTCTTCCGCAAAATATGCTTTCATAACCAATATATAATAGTAAATTAAATTTTATTGCCATCTATCGTTAAAATTTGACACAAATAAATTTACTGGCAATGCGTTTCTTTTAAATATCATCCAATATTATCTCTACAGACCTTACTGCAATGATATGAGTTATTGAATGAGAGGGCTTGGCTCATCAGTAGTGAACCCTCTCAGCGGTTTCGCCAAATTAATCTCTAGACCGCTCTACTATTGTATTGGACTGGTTTTGTTATATACCCTGCATTTTCTATGGAAGGCAGCTTAGGGGTGTTTAGTAAACTATGGACATAATCTTATAGGTCTGTAGAGGTGCATACATATAATTTCAAGGTATTGCATCGAGCAAAGCTCTTCCGCAAAATATGCTTTCATAACCAATATATAATAGTAAATTAAATTTTATTGCCATCTATCGTTAAAATTTTACACAAATAAATTTACTGGCAATGCGTTTCTTTTAAATATCATCCATAGTTCACTAAACACCCCTAAGCTGCCTTCCATAGAAAATGCAGGGTATATAACAAAACCAGTCCAATACAATAGTAGAGCGGTCTAGAGATTAATTTGGCGAAACCGCTGAGAGGGTTCACTACTGATGAGCCAAGCCCTCTCATTCAATAACTCATATCATTGCAGTAAGGTCTGTAGAGATAATATTGGATGATATTTAAAAGAAACGCATTGCCAGTAAATTTATTTGTGTAAAATTTTAACGATAGATGGCAATAAAATTTAATTTACTATTATATATTGGTTATGAAAGCATATTTTGCGGAAGAGCTTTGCTCGATGCAATACCTTGAAATTATATGTATGCACCTCTACAGACCTATAAGCTTATGTCCATAGTTCACTAAACACCCCTAAGCTGCCTTCCATAGAAAATGCAGGGTATAAAACAAAACCAGTCCAATACAATAGTAGAGCGGTCTAGAGATTAATTTGGCGAAACCGCTGAGAGGGTTCACTACTGATGAGCCAAGCCCTCTCATTCAATAACTCATATCATTGCAGTAAGGTCTGTAGAGATAATATTGGATGATATTTAAAAGAAACGCATTGCCAGTAAATTTATTTGTGTAAAATTTTAACGATAGATGGCAATAAAATTTAATTTACTATTATATATTGGTTATGAAAGCATATTTTGCGGAAGAGCTTTGCTCGATGCAATACCTTGAAATTATATGTATGCACCTCTACAGACCTATAAGCTTATGTCCATAGTTCACTAAACACCCCTAAGCTGCCTTCCATAGAAAATGCAGGGTATATAACAAAACCAGTCTAATACAATAGTAGAGCGGTCTAGAGATTAATTTGGCGAAACCGCTGAGAGGGTTCACTACTGATGAGCCAAGCCCTCTCATTCAATAACTCATATCATTGCAGTAAGGTCTGTAGAGATAATATTGGATGATATTTAAAAGAAACGCATTGCCAGTAAATTTATTTGTGTCAAATTTTAACGATAGATGGCAATAAAATTTAATTTACTATTATATATTGGTTATGAAAGCATATTTTGCGGAAGAGCTTTGCTCGATGCAATACCTTGAAATTATATGTATGCACCTCTACAGACCTATAAGCTTATGTCCATAGTTCACTAAACACCCCTAAGCTGCCTTCCATAGTAAATGCAGGGTATATAACAAAACCAGTCCAATACAATAGTAGAGCGGTCTAGAGATTAATTTGGCGAAACCGCTGAGAGGGTTCACTACTGATGAGCCAAGCCCTCTCATTCAATAACTCATATCATTGCAGTAAGGTCTGTAGAGATAATATTGGATGATATTTAAAAGAAACGCATTGCCAGTAAATTTATTTGTGTCAAATTTTAACGATAGATGGCAATAAAATTTAATTTACTATTATATATTGGTTATGAAAGCATATTTTGCGGAAGAGCTTTGCTCGATGCAATACCTTGAAATTATATGTATGCACCTCTACAGACCTATAAGCTTATGTCCATAGTTCACTAAACACCCCTAAGCTGCCTTCCATAGAAAATGCAGGGTATAAAACAAAACCAGTCCAATACAATAGTAGAGCGGTCTAGAGATTAATTTGGCGAAACCGCCGAGAGGGTTCACTACTGATGAGCCAAGCCCTCTCATTCAATAACTCATATCATTGCAGTAAGGTCTGTAGAGATAATATTGGATGATATTTAAAAGAAACGCATTGCCAGTAAATTTATTTGTGTAAAATTTTATATATATTGTACCGTTAGAAAATTAGGAAAGACAAACTTCAGAATGACACTGTGATGTAATCTGTGAATAATTCAAAGAATGTAAAAAGAAAGGTTATCATCATGATTGTTTTATTTTTTTTTTAGATAGAGACAGCTCGAGTTAGGCTGTAAATATATAATTGATAAATATGCCATAAGTTAGGAAGTTCCCTCTCTTAAAATAAATATAATTAATTGTTCATCTTCGCATACTGATTTTTAAAGAAAACAAAATAGACACAGAAATTTATTTAAGGCAAAACCAAAATTGGCACTAATCAAATAGCAGAGAAGCAATGTAAAAAATGTACAGTGTATCAAAAAACGAATATCGAAATTAAAAATCTTTACATAGAATCTACTTATATATTTGCCTTATTCTGTCTGTTTGTCTGTATGTCTGAAGCTCACAGATAGAATGCGCGCCCATTGGCTGCCAGCGAACACGTGGCCTCCCTGCCCCCCTCTAGACAACCCTGTTATCAGCTGTGCGATACATACACCTGTCTATAGCGGCCACTCTAGACAACCCTGTTATCAGCAGTGTGCTACATCCACCTGTCTAAACAGACCACTCTGTCTATAGCGGCCACTCTAGACAACCCTGATATCACCAGTGTGTTACATTCATCTGTCTATACAGACCACCCTGTCTATAGCGGTCACTCTAGGCAACCCTGTTAACAGCAGTGTGATACATACACCTGTCTATACAGACCACCCTGACTATAGCGACCACTCTAGACAACCCTGTTATCAGCTGCCTGTCTATACAGACCACCCTGTCTATAGCGGTCACCTTAGGCAACCCTGTTACCATCAGTGTGTTACATTCACCTGTCTATACAGACCACCCTGTCTATAGCGGTCACCTTAGGCGACCCTGTTATCAGCAGTGTGATACATCCACCTGTCTATACAGACCACCCTGTCTATAGCGACCACTCTAGACAACCCTGTTAAATTAACAATGTAAAAAAAATATTTTAACATTTAACACAATAACGTCACATTAAATTTTGGCGCAGCTACGAAAGGATACCATACAAAAGGCTACGACGCAAGAAAGGTAAAATGAAGGCAGGCGTAAACAAATTAGAAAAATTTAGCGGTGAGAAAGGTTCAATTCGTCCTGAATTCTGGCTTAAACTATATGAATTAGAAACTATCAAGCTAGATGAAAGTTAAAGAATGGAATGGTTCGCTGATGAGATATTAAGCAATTCATATATTAAAAAATCGATACTGTAAAGTCTAAATTAATCCAGCGTTTCGGTTACAAAGTTGAATACCCTATAGTAGCAGCATCTAAAATAAGACTTAGAATAGAGAAAACAGTCGAAGATTATTATAGAGAGAAATTATACTATTGAATCAAACAAGCCTCGATAATATAGAAAAATTACAAATGCTTACAGGATTACCATTAGACTGGAAGAATTATTTTGTGGCAGCCCAGTCTAAAGATCCATCACATTGGATGCAAATAGCCATGGAGATTGAAAAAATAACAGTAAAATAAAGCAACAGAGATACAAAAACAAAGTTTTTAATATGATTATATCTACAACCTCAAAGAATTGCCCATAATGGGGCCCAATTTGTAAAAAATAAAAAAAGGATTGCAACTCAAACATTGGATAAATGACTGTGAATATTTTGATCCAAATTATAAAGTTAACAAGCAGAGACATCAACCAACTACCACAGATACTGAACAACCAACTGCTGATTAATTTTGCATATCAAATATCACCAATCCATATAAATTTGTTAATGTTGAAGTTTCACTTAATGATATGCTCATTTCATCTTTTATTGATACTGGCTCCACTATTTCATTAATCAGTTGGTCACTTTCAACACAACTTAATTTAAAATTGAATAGAAATGATATAATTAAAATTAAACTGGTGAACAGTTATACTTATACCTTATGTTCAGTGGAAGTAACTTTGAAAATCCATTCTAAACTAATAAAGTGTAAACTTCAGGTAGTGGAAAACCTTAGCTATCCATTGCTTATTGGACTTGATATAGCAGGAAAAATTGGATTAATAATTGATACAAAAGACAAAGCTGTGTATTTTAAAGAAAATGAATGTTTTTCCATATCTACTGAAACTCACTTCACATCTTAAAAACAAAAAGTACTCAAGTTAAAGAAATCTTCCTTTGCAAAACAAGAAATAAGATATTTAGGACATATCATAGGACACTATAATGATTAAACGTGACCCTGAAAAAAAACAAAGGCAATAAATGAGTTTCCTCAGCCTAACACAGTGAAACAAGTAAGGCAATTTTTGGGTTTAGCAAGTTACTACAGGAAATTTATTCCTAAGTTTAGTGAAATTGCAGATCCTTTAACAAGCCTGACAAGAAAAAATAAGTTATTCAAATAGACAAGTGAAGTTGACAAATCATTTCAGAAACTAAAGTTCCATTTATCTTCAAACCCAGTTATTACTACATATGATCCTTCAGTGCCATGTAAGCTTTACACAGATGCATCTAAACTAGAAATTGGTTCTATTTTAGCTCAAAATGGAAGTGATAATCAAGAACATGTAATTTCCTATTATTCAAGAAAACTTCTACCGCATCAACAGAACTATTCTGCATTTGAGTTGGAATACTTTACTGTAGTTCAATCTGTTGAATACTTTGAAGTTTATCTTGATAACAACACATTTGAAGTTATCACAGATCATTCCGCTTTAGAATGACTTTTTAACATAAAGAAACCAAAGGTGAAATTCCTCAGATGGATTGTTGAATTGTCGACTAAGTTAATGAAAATAGTTCACAGATCACCAGTCTCATTTCACATATCAATTCCCAAACTTAGACTACACCAACAAAATGCGGATCTCAGGTTTGTAAATAATTCTCATATTCATCAAGATCTTATTATGGTGAAACATAATGGAGTTCTAAAAGCAGTTGTTCCGGAATATTTCAAGAAGAAATTCTCTAGGAATGTCATGATAATCATTCTCATCCCTCAATTAACAAGACATTAAGATTGATAACACCATTTTATTGGTGGCCGAATGATATCAAATGCATCAAAGAGTATGTTCGCTCAAGTAAATGGTATGTCAAATAATTAAATGCAGTCATAAACCATTAATTCGAGAATATGTTACCCCAAACTCTTACCTGTAACCACTGGAATTGATATCAATGGACACTATTTTACTAGGTTCGGCTGCAAATGAAACTAAAGCAAAAATATATTCAAGTAGTAATTGATCACCTAACAAGATTAGTTTGGGCTTTCCCTACATTTACAAATATTTCTCAAGCAATAATTCAATGTTTAGATAAAATTATCAAAACTGTACCACAAATCAAGTGTATTTTGACTGACAATGGAAAGAATTTTACATCAAAAAATATAACAAGTTTTTGAATGAGCATCAAGTTCAACACACCTATTCGACACCATATCATCCACCTAGTAATGGCTTATGTGAAAAAGTAAACGATACTATTCTCACAAAATTGAGAACAAACCTTCAAGAGAATCCAAGACTGAAATGGTCTTCATTACTTGCAAAAATTGTGAAAGACTACAATAGCACACCCCATGATGTTACTGGACTTTCACAAAACTCGTACTTTTGATGAATTTTCAATCCCAGAATTTTCTGATTTACCCCTTGCACAGTAGAAGAAGCAAGAGAGAAAGCAATTGAAAATAGCAGAAAGCATAGGGAAAAGTGGAAAGCACCTCATTATGCAAGATGTCCATCATCATCATTCAAAGTTGGAGATTTGGTCCTTAGTAAAATCGCTTTTAATGAACCAATCATGTTCAAAACATCACCAAAGTATGAGGGTCCATTTCGAATATCAATAATGATATCAAGTGTTACATGCGAATTGTCAAGAGAAGATTCCTCCTTAGTTAAAGTTCATGTTTTACAACTAAAGCCATTTATTTTACGAAAATAAATCCTTCAAGCCGAGGGATATGTCACGTTTGTGAATTTTATAAATCTTTTTTTTTTCACACACACACAATGAATTTTGTATTATAATTTGAAAAGTCATTTTTGTTTTCATCACCACATGCAATGTATTTTTTTTTTGTAAACAAACGATAATAAACAACGCTGTAATTTTCATTTTCATTATTATAAAACGACAACAAATTAAATTAACAATGTAAAAACATATTTTAACATGTAACACAAAACGTAACAATATATATATGTATATTAGATAATAAAAAGGGATATATTGGATTGATATATAGTGTTTATATATATATTATGCACTTACAGTATAATTGGTCAAACCCTCTACAATGAATATCATGGCTTTATTGTACTTATAGCCATCAGTTCCCTCAATACGTTATCCACAATGCCCAAGTACACCACACAATTCCTATGTCTGCAGTGGCCTCCGACAGCACCCTGAGTGTTCTAAGTATACCACGGCCAAACAATTAAACCCAACCTTGGAAGGCCAATTCCTATTGTTTCCTCTCCGTGTGGACAACAAAACACATCTGACCCCGCTGTCAGGATGACATCGTTCTGTTCCCTTCAGTACTTGGATCGGACATTATTGTCGGCGGTGTTCAACTAATTGTCTGGACACGAACATCTTGTTAAATTTCTTTGTTTCAGTTTTTCTCAGAGATGTATCAAAAAGAGAGCACAGCACTGATAGCGTGCATCTACAACGAGTTCAATTGCCCTCAGCAGTCTAATGAGAGGAAAAACAGTTTCCAAATTTCTCGCTTTCCACCATCGACCTCTTTCTTTGTCTTTTAAAAGGCTTCGTCACTGACCCGGGTTTGCTAGAAGATCAACAGATGCGGCGTAAACATAAAACAATAACGCGCCACCTATATACACTAAATGGATAAATATTTATATGGAGTTTTACTATCCTCAAAGCCCATAGATTGTTTAAATACTGTATAAATAATACCAAGACTCCATCCTACTGTACGGATATATAAGCAGTATTGTCCAATATACATATTAGAGTTCTTAAAAGCGCGTTATGGTTGATTAAACTGGTGAAACCGCTTGAAGCGTTCATCACTGAGCCACCAGGTCCTCCCAATATTTTTCATCGCAGTAAGGACAGTAGGAAGTTTGTTTTATTTGAAAAAGAAAGATTATTGCTTAGTACTTTTATTTCGCGTATATAGATAACACAGTTATATCATTTTGACGGAGACGCTGTCTTTTCTTCTTTTTTATTCTCAATTTCTTCCCCTAAATATGTTTTTATTATTATCTTAAAAGTCACTTTTCTGTTATCCCTGGAACATAGGTTACATATGTACACAGTAGCATTTATATTAATATTTAATCCATAAGTCTCCATGATGGGTAAAATGAGGTGCTGCCGTTGGTTGGCTATCCACATGAAGGTGACTTTGCTCCCTTTTTCCCCTAAAAATGTAAAATATGTTTATTAAAATCTCTTTGTTGCAATTTTTGTATAATTTTTCAGAATTATAGAGATATTTATAGAGATGTTTTATGAGTAAAAGAAACATTCGTGCCTTATTGTTTTCATTTCCCATATGTATATGGCGCGTTATTGCTTTATATTAATTTACCTTAATTACCAGCAAATGATTTCCTATGGGATTTGAGAAATTTGACAGAAGCTAGAGGTGTAGGTCCCGGTTATATTTTAAAACCTATAATTCGCTCAGTTTTTTAAAAGTTCTTTATTTCTATAGACCTTTCAAAATGAAAAGTTATGGATTAAATACAACAAACTGAGGGGAATTTATATTCATATTTAAAAAAAAGCACCTCTCCCTTTAAAAATGAATTAAAACAATGTATTTTGCTTATCACCACAGTACTGAACACAATGGTGGTGATAAAGAAAGTGTCACGATTGAAATATGAAGAAGAACACCGAGTAAAATATCTCAGAACCTTATATTTACATTGATTATAATTTAATTAAAAAGGCATATATTTACTGAAAAAAATCATTTATTTACCAATATTTCAGTTGACTGAACGTCAACCTTTTTCAAAGTACAACAACATTGTTATACCTTGAAAAAAGGTTGGCATTCAGCCAACTGAAATATCGGGAAATACTTTTTAATATCCAATATATGCCTTTTTAATTAAATATCTATTTATGGATTGCTCTATTTTCAAAAACAATTGGATATTATGTTTATATTCAAATGATTTTCTTTGAAAAGAGCGACCAGGGGTGATCGAAACGTGGGACTAAATAAAAAGAAAGGCTGAAGTGGCTCGCTAATAACATTTATAACATGTTACGTTCAATGAAAGTTTTCGTGCTTACTCCGTTCTTCACACACACACACATCCTCCAAATATAATTAGAAGTTGAAACTAAACCCTAGTTCGAAGCTAGCAACAGAATAAAAATAACTTATTGAAACCTTTTTTTTTTTAAAGAGAATATTGGTATCAATGTATGAAATAATGTATATAGTTCGGAGTGTGTCTATTGAAATCAATATACAGTTTTCGAGTTATTTTGATGAAATTTTGTGAGATTCATCAGCAGTAAACTCCATAACAGATTTAGCTGGTGAAACATTGGAAGGATGTAGGTGAAGGTGTAGAGTTGGCCCTAATAAAGGCTTTTGTTGTTGTTGTGTTGTTGAACATTGGAAGTTTCTCCATTGATGAGCCGGAACTTCCCAATAATTTCCATATTCATTTATGTAAATAATTTTCATATATTCATTGAAAAATGTATATATTTTATCACAATATTGAAAAAATAGATATTTAACATTGTTTAATTTCTCATTTGTTTATGTAACAATAGACTAAGTGTCAATAAAATATTTTACACTGTCAAAAATTGTCCATAATTATAGATTTAGTAGAAAAAACTTTGAATTTCGAATTTAAAATAAAATATATTTTATATAATGAGATGAAAAATATTGAATATCATCATAATGTGTTGCTATTGTGCGTATTTTTTTAAAGGGAGTTTTTCTCGTTCCTTTTGAATCCCCGTGGCGTCCTTGTGTCCCGGTCTATTTTCCCTGGGGTTGAGTTTATGGCTAGCGGGCCCTGAAGGCCATGGCTTGCAAGACCAAGGCATGCTCTGGTTGTTTGGGTATTGCATCGTTCCATGACACAACGGCATGTTTACTCTCTCATATGGCCTTTGTTCGTACTCATTGCGTAACGTCGGCATTTCTTTATAATGGAATTAAATTTAACAGTTGCAAATGTTGTGTGTGTTGAAAGTAAATCCTTTGTGAAATGTATATAAAACGTGAAAATAAATAGGGTAATATTTATTCTACGATAAGTTGATATTATAAAAGCTTGGTTGGGATAAGGTGTTTTAACCCTATCTCACATTCCATTTCATCTGCTGTACCTTGTGCGGGACCAATTTTAAACCAAAAACCTCCAGTGCAAAGTTATACTACTCTGATCAAAAAGTTTCAACACTTCGCTCATAAGTAAAAAAAAAAAACTTTATTATTCTACCAAATTCAAATTGTCCCCTTCAAAGTAGTCCCCGTTGGCCGCGATGCACTTCAGCCACCTTTTTTTCTAGTCGGCAAAACACCTCTGGTAGTCTGTTTTCGGGATCGCCTTCATGGCCTTCTTCGATTCAACTTTGATCTCTTCTATGCTCTGAAATTTCCGACCCTTTAACTTTTTTTTTAATCTTTCCAAAAAGGAGGAAGTCGCAGGGGGCCAAATAGAGACTGTAGGGGGGTTGGGGGAACACAGAGGTTGAGTGGTCCTGCAGGAACTTCGAGATTTTGAGGGCTGTGTGCGCCGGCGCGTTATCGGGGTGGAGGATCCACGACTTGCTCCTCCACAGCACCGGCCGTTTCTGCCTGATCGCTTCCCTCAATCGCCTCAAAACTCCCAGGTAGTAATCAGCAGTTATTGTAGAGCGTTGTTGTTGAAATTCATGATGAACGATGCCCTGGTAGTCGAAGAACACCGTCAACCTGACCTTGACTTTGCTGGGAGCCTTCCTCGCTTTCTTTGGTCTCGGCTCATTTTTGAAGCGCCACTCCGATGCCTGTTGGGTAGTTTCCGAATCAAAGCCGTAAATCCATGCTTCGTCTCCAGTAATGACCCTCTTCAGCAATTCGGGGTCGTCGGTTGTCGCTTCGAGATTCAGACTGGCCGTTTCTTTCCGGGCGTTCCATTGATCAAAAGTCAAATATTTGGAAACGAGAACGGCGTTAAGTCTTCTCACTCCCAAAATGTCCTTCATTATCGATTGAGTCGACCCGAATGATATCCCTGCTTCTTCGGCGACTTCCCTGACAGTTATTCGTCGGAACTCACGCACCAGTTCCAACACCTTGTCCACTTTTTAAGGCGTGGTTGATGTGGATGGTCTCCCGGAACGCTCGTTGTCGGCGGTCTCTTCCCGACCCTCCTTGAAGCGCTTGTACCACTCGAAAACTCGTCTTCGGCTCATGAAGGCATTCCCGTAGGCTGTTTGCAACATCCAAAAAATTTCGGCACCCTTGAATCCGTTTTTCACACAACACTTGATGCAAATTCGTTGATCCTCCATTTCGGTGACTAACGGAATCGAAGCACGGGCAAAATGGCTTCACTTCGAACAGTCGCTGCTCGCGCTGTTGTGGCGCGTGATTTTTGAAAATTGGCAGGTCTCCAAGCCAAGGGCGACTCTTGCGTTTGCCACAAACCGGGAAAAAATATATTGAATTTTCAGGATTTTATGAGCAAAGTGTCGAAACATTTTGATCAGAGTAGTATAACCCCGTGTCTACCTAGTAATGGAACCAGTAATTCTATCAAGATCTATCGCAATTCAGACTTAAAGCAAGAATTAAAGCCTTCAATACAACGTAAAAAAGCGCAATATATATTCTATTATATATAATTTATAGTTATTTATTATAGGGATAAAAATTAAAATAAACATATATAATTCAACAAAAGATGAGGGAAGATCAAATATGCGAAATAAACTCTCTGAGAGAAAAATTGCAAAAACAATAACAAGACTCAGAATAAAACACTACAAAGGAATAGCAATACATCCAGATGGCACAAGAACCTACAGGACATGCAACAATTGTCCTGGTGTGAAACTAACACCTACCCACATATTCTCATGTCCAGCAATAGCCGCAGAAAATTGACATGGATCCAGAGCAGCAACTTTACACACCCAAGATAGAGGATATTGCGACTACTTTGATAGAGATGCATTGAGACATCTGAGGCTCTTCATTGGACACGACAACAAAAACAACAACAACAAGAAGCATATATTATATTGTGACACATTGTATCGAATAGTTTGATTCTTTATTTAAACCTGAACCTATTTCAAGTGATAACCTGAGCTATCTCCTGTCCTTTTTTTCACAGTCCACTGAGAGTGCGCTCAAGATTGGTGTTGTCCTGTGTGTGGTAATATAAATATTTTATAAATCCAATATATATGTTTAAAATTTTCATAAAAATATTTCCTGATACACATAGTAATCTATTCAGGTACACTGTTTCATAGTAATAAATATATTTTATTGACATGTGCAGGAACTATATATGCAAAATTAATATTTTTATAGGAATTGAAAACATAAGACACGAATACTTCTTTTGCAGATAAAACAAATTCTTCTGTCCTTATTGCGATGAAAATATATTGGGAGGGCTTGGTTCATCAATGGTGAACCCTTCCAGCGGTTTCGCCAATTTAATCTACCAGACCGCTTCTTGGAGCTCTCAATATTGTATTGGACGATTCAGCTTATATATGCCACACTGAAGGATAGAATCGTAAAAATGGTATTCAAGCAAACTATGGACATAAGCTTTTAGGACAGCAGAATTACCTATAAATATTTGTATCGAGCAATGCTCTTCCGCAATCAATAAGGACAAGGCCAATTAGGTATAAATTCATATTGAGCAATAACGCGCCATCTATATATAGGTAGTGAAAACATAATATTTTTATACTTTAAACTTCTGGGGGAAGGCGGGGCACTTTTCAAACCCTGTGAAGTCAGTTTCTTTAGTCTCTTATTCTAAAAATATCATGATTTCCTTAATTGTAGTTTGGCGTGTCGTGCTGCCAGCTGTTTTGTTTCTTACAACGATATAAGTGGGATATCTAGGTCATAGGTATGATTCTATATCCTCGAACATATACTTGTTTATTGCATCGGACATTTTCACTTGGTAGAGTCTACACTCACTGGCTTCTGCATCATTTTCCCTAGCCAAGTATACTTTTCTGAAAATATCTCTTCACGCTGTATCTATAAGCACGTGTATAGTTCTTGTTGTACATAGATGCTCCATGATTTAACTGGCAAAAACAGCTAAGAAGCTATTTCGTTCATGTAGTAACTCAAAAATATATTTTCAATCTTCCAAAATCTCAGCATGCAGGATGTTGATATATTGCAAGGATTGCTTTGTGCTACGAACGAGGGCACCTGAGGCTTCAGTGTTCCCCCGTCGAATTTAACGGCTCGCTTGCTTTGAGGGAAAGATTCTTCATTTAATAGAATATAATTATATATAATAAAATATATAAATAATATTATATAATAATATAATTATATAATTATATAAATTATATAATAATATATAATTATAAATAAATAAATAAAAACAAATAGAATTAAATCTGATTCAAATATTTCAGCCAATATATGTACAATCAATATTTGTATATTTGCTCTTGTCAGAGATATACACTGGTGTCCAAAATTAAGGTAACAAACACTTAATGTTAGTTTCTCAAAAATATAAAAGTGTTTTGAACGAAAATTTGTAGGTGGATAGACAAAACTATAACAAAGTTGACAAAAAATTTATGGTTGAATTTTTTACATAATTATGCAAATTTATGTTATTTGTCCAAAGGTCAGGTAGATGCTGACTAATATTTGATGACTTAATAGGGTTTGTTGTCGTCTCTAACAGCTAAACAGCTGTCACAACGACATTTCATGCCGTTTATTAGGCAATAAAAGAGCTCTTGAGGCAACAAATCCCACTCTTCAACTAAAGCCGTTTTCAGTTCTTGGGTGCTCCTGGGTGAGGATGAACGAGATTCAATTAGTCTCTCCAAGGCTTCCCAAACATGTTCTATAAGATTGAGATCTGGTTATCTGACAGGCCACTCCATCCTTTGAATACCCTCACTTTCAAGATAGTCATTTATCATTAGGGCTCTATGAGGAAGAGCATTATCATCCATAAAGATGAACGAGGGTCCGACCCCACCCCTAAAAAACCTTACATAGGGCTCCAGTATCTCGTATCTGTACCGCTGAGAAGTCAGGGTGCCGCCACCAAACACATGTAGTGGCGTGCGTGCGTCTAACATAATACCACCCCAGACCATGACATCTTGGCCACCGTAGCTGTCCTTTTCTTCGATATTTGCGGGATGGCTTGGAGTCCCGGTTTCTCTCCAGATCAGTACACGTCTAGAATCCGTATTAAGACTAAACCTTGACTCATAACTAAAAATAACAGGAGCCCACTGATTTTGGGTCCAAGACTGATGTCTTCATTAATTTAGACAAGCCCTTTTTTGGATGGAAGTAAGAGGGATACAAACCTTCGGCCACCTTGCATACATCCCTCTCTCGTTGAGTCTTGTGTAAACTTGTTTGTCTTAATATCATGGTTCCTGTGGCCGAAGAGAGCCCAATTGTTATCTGTCTGTCATGGTTTTTTAACGTTTGGCCGTTAACTTCAGATAACGTTCTTCTGATGAGGTTGCGATTCTCCTTGTTCTTCTCTTTTGGAGATGTCTCCTGTTTCTTGAAATTGTTTCCATAGATTCGAAACTATTTTTCTTGACGTTTGAGCCATCTTGCAACTTCTGCTTGGGACTAGCCTGCCGCTATTCTACTAACGGCCTTCCACCTTAATGAGTCTTCTAAACGTCTATGACGTTCCGTGGATAGATAAAATGAAAGAAATGTTGTTTAAATAAAATTGCAAAGCTGGATTAAAAAAAGGCAGGCAAGCGAACGCTTAAAAGAATGACCCAAATTTGCATTTTAAAATTATTTTAAAATTATTTTTATTGGCTAGAGCTAAACCGTGTGGTGTAATTTGCATATCATGTAATGATGTTTATTATTTTTCGTTATTATTATTTTTTCAAAGATTTAGTGTTTGTTACCTTAAATTTGGAAACTAGTGTATTGAAGCTATTGTTCTCCGATACTTTGAGCATTTTATTTTATTCTATTCGACAATATTATTCTGGGGTGAATTCGTTGGGATCTAACGCTTGAATAGTCTCTATCTTTTTATCGAGTCGATTCTCATTGTTGCGCAACCGGGTGGTATAACTTTCCGTTCGTTTCAATCATTTAGGTGTTCCGAATATTTGCGTTTCTTCGAAATAATTATTTTTTCCTCTATAATTGTGTAACTTCAACATTTAGTATCATTATCAAATTTTCCGAGACTGTTCCATACTATTCAGTACATAATTATCTATCCATATTTGTGTTACATGTGATGGAAATATTTACATATAGCTCAGTGTGGCTTGGCTTTGTTCAATTTTATTTTTAACACACCTTGTCTTTTATTAGGCAACTTTTGTGTTCGCTGTTCGACTTTTATCTAATTTGGGGTTTATAAAGGGAATAAATATTCTTTTATGTGTGGGATCATAAAATGTATATACTGTATATATAGGTATATAATACAAATTAAAACGCCAAAACGCGAATGTTTCTTTTCACAAATAAATAAAACTTCTACCGTCTTTACTGCGGTGAAAAATTATTGGGATGGCTTGGCTCATCAGTGGTGAACCCTCAAAGAGGTTTCGCCAATTCAATCTACCAGACCGCTCAAATACCATTTCTAAGATCCCACCCTTCAGTTTTGCATATAAAATCAGAATGATCCAATACAGTATTAGAGCTCTAAAGAAGCGGTCTGGTAGATTGAATTGGCGAAACCGCTGGGAGGGTTCACCACTGATGAGCCAAGCCCTCCCAATATTTTTTTCATCGTAATAAGGACAGTAGAAGTTTGATTTATTTGTGAAAAAAACATTCGCGTTTTGGTGTTTTCACTTGTATTATATAGATGGCGCGTTATTGCTATGTATTAATATAAGTATATATATATATTATATACCTAGAGAGGCATCTCTTCCTTTAATATAGTAAGGTCTATAGAGTAATTTTGTGATAATACTTATAATAAGAAACACACGTTGCAAAAAATATATATCATTAAAAATATATAAATTTATTTGTTAAAAATATATATTAAAAATATATTTAACATTCATTGTAAAAACAAAACCGGCTCGGCACCATTTGGGTTCACGAATATACGAGTTTAAAGCAAACCTATACGTAAATATATATAACGATATTTTGTACTATGCATTTGCCAGGTATGCTAATATATATAGTAATTTAATTATATAGTAGTTTATTGATTAATTGTCTCAATTAAAGCCAAATTGAGGGTTTGTGATTTTAAATATTTTATTATTGATACACAAAGAAGAACGATGTTTATCATAAAGATTTATTTTCGAATACCTATTCACATTTTAAATATATACCTTTAATCGAACAGTTTCAGAAGATATAAAAGCACGTCCAATGATGGTTTGTTCTGATACTATGCAACATCTACAGTCTTCCATAACTCCAGAAAGGCCGGTCACTCATCATCCAGACGTAATTTGATAGCGAGGTCAGACGAACGTTTCCATTCTGGGCAGCCAACCAGTTTGCTAAGGCCACCAGGGTTAACACAATTAATAATCTGTTTTTACTCTTTCCTCCAGGACACCTTAGAAATATCGATAATTTTCAAACGACTATATTCAATGTTCTATGAATGCATTTGGGAAACGTATATCCAATTTTTATCATATACAGTGATTTAGATGTTCTACTAAATTTGAAAAATCGTGAGAACGCCCTCTTGCAACCTCATAATCATTTTTAACGCCTTGCCAAATGCTTTGATTTTTATCTTTCCTGATAAGAACAAAAGAATTTTGTCGAAACTTTGAGAAAATAAAACAATTTTCTGGCCGAAGTGTTTTTTATTTTAAATAATTATAGACATTTAGGTATTCCTTATGCATATAAGTTTTAAAAGATTACACTAACGAGAAGAAAGAGATAAGCACTCGGAAATTTGAAAAAATGCTATTGTGTAATAGGAGAGAGTTTCCATAGCTATCTACTGTGAAATCTTATGTTGAAGAGGAATATTTGATATTACAAAATTTACATTCGTCATTGATATCTCAAAATTGCAAGTAGATATATGCAAAAATGGTATATTTTCTCTATATATAAAATGTGCAAATGCTTTTATTTTACTTTCATATTGGCACACATCTACCTTCACTTAGACACAAATCAAATAAAGAACCATAAAATCAGCCTGGAAAATTCGGAAAAAGTATAAAACTGTACGTCATCATTACTGGAGGTCCCTCAAAATAACAAGATTATCACGTAGAAAATTAGGAAATACAAAAACCAGGTTGACGCAGAAATTTATTTAAGGCAAGGACAAATCAAAATTTATAAAATACCAGAGTGGCAAGTGCGTGAAGCTCTAAAATAAGACTAAACGGCGCTAAAAGCCCCAAAACTTCGTAAAACAATTCATGAAGCTCTAAAATATGGCAATACGGCGCTAGAAGCCCTAAAACTTCGCAAAACAATGGATGAAGCTCTAAAATATAACAATGCAGTACTAGAAGCCCCACATCGCGATACGGTGCAAGAAGTTTCGATATACTGCCAGACGCCCCAAAATATCATAAAACAGCGCTAAAAACCACAGGACGTTAGACTACAATGTTAGACGTCTCAAAACATCGCGATACAGTTCAGAAAGTCACAAAACCTTGAGTAGGGTCAAGAACCCTCAATGACTCGAAATACAGTACAAGAAACTTCAAAGAGTATGATACAGCCCAAGGAGTCTCAAATTACAGATCTGTTGAACAGTGCAATAAAATTATACTTGCATATCCTTAACCTAGCATTGGCAAACTCATCGGCGTTTTCCACAAGCCCCCGAAATTCCCAGCTCTATATAAATACGAGAAAGAGAGAGTACATGATATATTGTGTACAAATAGGAGGAAGTAAAATCTCCATTAAGTATAATTAGTAGGAAGGATGTAGTGGAGCGGTAATTGGAGAGTTTTCCGTCCCTGTGGTGGTAGCTATTAATTTTAGTAATGTTCTTTTTCCCCTCACAATGTAATGTAATGTTGCATCTAATCCGACTCTAATTGGACACATGATTAATGCCACTTAACCAACCTACTTTTAGGAGCAACACCTACAGGAATAACTCGGAACAACGTATTGTGCTCCCCGCATTACGCTTGAATTTTTAATGAGGCACACTTATATAATCTCAGGGTATTATTTAAATATGAAAAATTTCTTTATTTGTCAAATGCGGGTCAAAGATTGGAAAGTATTGAAGTATATATATATATTGTCTGTATGTGAGTAGTTTAAATCTTGTTCGAGATCAACTGTTTAGAAAGACAAAGGTTGTATTTCTTACATATCTAAAATCACACAAAGAGCCTATAACTCCATAATCCCACTTAAACCCATTCCACCGAAAGAAAAGGTCCTAAAATAGAACAAGTAATCCAATAGTAGTCCAGCCTCTTGGTAGATACATTGTATATCACCGTTGATAAGTCATGTCATTTTTGTTTTCTATTTACGTTTAGTGATATTATAGAGAAAGAATTCTAGAAAGCATTCACCAAATAAATAGTTTACTTGCCTTTGAGATGTTAAACGACCAATAACTTGGCTACTTCGTTAGAACATCTTCATTCACCTCGACCCTCTCTATACCATTGTACAAGTTGAGTATTGCCACCATCTCGCCCCCAAGAATGTTTTCAGGCCATAACTTGATCTGTGGTTTGCTCCAGGCTCCCCGCACGAGGTTCAAATGGCCCAAGCCCTGGCGTAGGCTGCTGTTCAACAGCCGCAGGTCCAAGTTCCCCATCATCCCGCCCCGCCGTCCCAACTCCACGACCACCGAGGCCACGACCACGTCCGACCTGGAGGACGACATGACGGTGGCTCCCAGCTTGGTGCTCAACGCCACCCAACTGCCGCCATCCTCCACCTCAACCACCACGACTTCAACCACCGACATCTACGCCATCTTCAATCATCTAGATCTTATCGAGGTACTCTCTCTAAATGGCCCAGTATATCCTGAAGCGAACAATGGTTGAAGTACCTATTTATCAACCATTTTGTGAATTCAAAAAGATAGCCAATAAAAATATCTAAGTAATAAACTCAGAGACCCTATCACTAAAATCGCAGCCAGACTCTTTGACCCTCGTTTACCGAATGTAACATAAACTAGGTTGGGGAGACGAGTAGATTGATAGGTACGACTGAACATCAGAAATGTGTCAGAAACCAAAACACCCGTTCACTGATATACCAACATACACATATGACCCCCCCCCCCCCCCCGTCACTACTTCAACTTAAATCAAGCAAGATCCCATTACAGCAATTTTAGAAAACAAACACCAAAGATTAATCCTAGAGGCCTTTATCACGCAAAAACTCAATAGTATAAACAGAAAGATAGATCTCCCTGACCAGTACAAAAAAAATATTTCTTGAACCGTAATTATCTTCCATAAAAATCGTTTATAAATATATATCTAGTTTTATAGTATTAATTTCTATATATCTGCATTCTTTAATTTAGCTCATTTGGGAATAGCCTATTTCAGAAAAAATATCCTCAAATTTCCCAATTACCTTTCAAATTTTGTAAATTATTTTTAATATACTTCCAGATCACATCGAAGTATTTAACATTTAACTCACTAAGTCCAATGAACAATGCAAGTGTACAAATCTTCAGACTTCTTGGTGGTCGGAGTGGCCAGAAATGAACAAATTTCTATATTTCTTTTTAAGTCTTGTATTACGCCCCTTACATTGACCAATCCGCCGCAAGCAGGCCTCCCTTCTACACTGGTGTCCAAAAAATAAGAAACTTAACCAATATTGAAATTTCTCAAAAGCTAATTTATTAACAAATATAAAATTTAGTATACAAATAGTTCAAACTATGGAGAATTTGACTAGCTATATGAAAATAAAAATATATATTTGAAATTATGAAATATGCAAATTATTACCAACATACCCAAAGCTAAGGTTCCAGATCTTAAAGAAATAAGATATCAATAGGGAGTATGATCACCTCTAACAGCTATCAAGGTCTCCCAACGAGCCCTCATACTGTTTACCAGGCTTTGGAGGAGGTCCAGGAGTAGTAAACCCCACTCCTCCAATAGAGCAGTTCTTAGCTCAACGAGGGTTCTGGGAGAGGGGTGAAGAGCTCCAATATGCCTCCCTAGAGCATCCCACACATGCCCTATTGGATTCAGGTCCGGAGATCTGGCTGGCCAATCCATCCTTCGAATATTCTCACTCTGGAGGTATTCATTGACTAGCCTAGCCCTATGCTGACGAGCATTATCGTCCATAAAAATTAAATTGTGACCAATTTGATCTCTATAAGGTCTTAGATAGGGCTCAAGGATCTCGTCCCTGTACCTTTGGGCAGTTAAAGTGCCCCCAGAAAAAATGTGGAGGGGTGTGCGTCTGCTAGAACTGATGCCAGCCCAGACTAAGAGACTGCCCCCTCTAAAACTGTCTATTCCCCTGATGTTACTGGGAGGATAGCGGGTCCCAGGCTCCCTCCAGATGGAAACTCGTCGAGAATCTGTGTTCAAACTAAATCTTGACTCGTCACTGAAGAGAACATTGGCCCACTGATCATGAGTCCAGGCGTGATGTTCCAAGCACCAATTCAAGCGGGCTCTCCTATGAGCAGAGGTTAAAGGGATACAGACCATTGGTCGTCTTGCATAAAGAGCACCTTCGTGAAGCCTTCGGTAAACAGTTTGTCTTGAAATTCTCGTTCCAGTAGCACTTGAGAGTTTATTAGAGAGTTGAATAGCTGTCATCTCCCTATGCGGCTTGGCAGTTACGACCAGATAACGGTCTTCAGAGGTAGCTGTTTTTCTTTTTCTCCCAGAACCTTCTTTTCTTTTGATGGTTCCTGTCTCAATGAACTGTTTCCATATTTTGCTGACCACAGATTTATTCACATTTAGCCATTTTGCTACTTCAACTTGTGATTGCCCTGCCTCCATTCTTCCAACAGCTCTCCGTTTTAAATCATCTGCTAAAACTTTTCGTAAACTCATAATTAACTAAGGATTGAATATAATTATAATTGGACAATTCTTAGATGGGGTAAACGACACGCCAAATAGCACACTTATAAAGACAAGCAAAAATTTGCATATTTTCAATTTTACCGAATCGAATGGTTGCGATAAATATTTTCTACGACTTAAAATACCTAATTAAATTACTTTTTAGCTTTTAGCGTTGTATATTTTTAAACATATCATTAAAAAACAAAAGTTTCTTATTTTTTGGACACCAGTGTATTTAAGGCCTAATCCCCAGTGAACTTTTGATTCAAAGTTTTGTAAATTCATGACTATGAAAACTAATTAAATAATTAATAAGTAAAAAAAAAAAATTTTTATAAATATTTTATTTAAATGTACTAAAAAGGAAAAAATAAAATATTTTATCTTCTGTCATTGAGAAATTAGATGTATCTGAGTGAAAATAAAAGCGGCGGGACGATCATATTTAGAGAAGAGGTAAAAATATAGCAAACACTTATAAAAATCATAAAAATCAGTTGCTACATATTAAATCACATTAGGTTCGAAATTCATGATGAACGTCCCCCGCCGTTTTTATTTTCACTCAGATACATCTAATTGCTCAATGACAGAAGATAAAATATTTTATTTTTTCCTTTTTAGTGCATTTAAATAAAAGCTTTTTAGAAATGTATTTTTACTTATTAATTATTCTAGATTACCATTCTATAGAATATTTTCCAAAGTTGTTTTAAATTGTATGTCTAATTTTATTTTTTGATGTATAGGGGGTATTATGAATAGATTTGTAGATTCCTACAGAGCTATCTCAAAATAAAGCCTCAGACAAATATGTAGATCCAACTCTGTACATCTTCCCTGGCAAAGAACATCCTTAGACCAGGTGACCACCCGAGTCTGAAGCTACTAGTCTTTCTACTATCGTAAAGTAAAGCCATCCGGAAGTCTTAACCAAGTTTTGAGAATTTCGGGTTCGAATATTTACCAACGAATAGGTGATACCGCAAGTTTTTAAGAGACATGCCCGAAAGTTGCTTGTATTTCGCTTTAATGAAAAATATTGTCCGGCGTCCTCAATTTTTTTTGTACTTAAACAAGTTGACTGAATATCTAGCCGACAGCGCAGTGACATGTTGTCCAGGTGTCGAGCTCGGACGTGAGGCCCGCCGTGGTGTGGCCCGTACGACGCAAGCCCGCGGCCCGTTCCAGGTTCCGATCCACCAGCCCGCCGCCCCGCCTGCTGTCCAAGCTGCTGGAGCCGCGGCCCACCCGCCCGGCCATCTACTCCCTGGACGGCTTCGTGCCTAAACCCTCGCTGAGGAGCATCTCCACCACCGAGGCCCCGGCCCACATCGTCCGTCAGTACGCCACCACCCCTCCTAGCAAGAAGGAGAGGAAGGTTGGTACCATTCTACACGCTTGGTATAATCGCTGCTACAGTAGGATGGATGCAGTCACATTGCACAAGTACATCAATAAATAGGATAAACGCATATATCAATAATCACCCAATATATATAAATATAAATCAAAAGCTCGCAACATGTTATAAAGGTAATGCTTTCGTCATTGTAATCGGAAATTTTTCGATTTAGGCCAGTCGATGATCTTTTCATTGGCGCCTGCAATACTTGTTTCGCTGTACACAACTCTAGTAGAAAATATATATTGACTCCTGCAATACTTGTTTGGCTGTGCAACTACTCCAGTATAAATATATCTTGGCCCTTGCAATACTTGTTTTGCTGTATACAACTCTACTCTAGGAGAAAATATGTCTGGGCTCCTGCAATACTTGTTTGACTGTACAACTAACCGAGTATATAGAAAGGATACTTTTTTCGCAGTATATAGAAAGGATACTTTTTTTGTACAACAGAAATGATAGAGATTACCTGGGTCTCTACATAAGGATGATTTACATAATCCTGAAGCGTTCCAAACACTCTTTTAAAACTTTTCTTCAATGATGCCTACCTGTGTCACTCTACAGACACGCAGATCTCATAGTTCTTTTATGGTGTATATGGCGTTACTTCGTCACCAAATGGCTTTTCTATCAGTCTCCACTCTCATAAATTCCCTCTAATTTGACGATACTTCAGACAAGTGTATATACAGCTTCTAGTTGATTCTATTCTAGGTGAATGTCCTATAAAATTATGAAAACAATGCCAGAAATATTTTAAATGCCATATATGAAATCTGAACTATTTTTGACACGTATGATTCTTTTTGAAATAAATCATTTTTCTACTGCTACTGCAATGATAAAATAATGGGAAGGCCTGGCTCATCGTTTTAAAAAGAACCATACGCGTCAAAAATAGATCATATTTCTTATGAAAGATGGCGCGATAATGCATCATATTAATGCCATATTTATATTGAAAGAGTATATTTTCAGCTTCAGATAGTAAATTATAATAGTTTACTGCGCACTAGCATTATACGAGGGCCATCCAATAAATAAGTTTCCCTATTTTTTAACAAATTGACACGTTTCTGAATTTTGTAATTAATTTTGTAATTGGTTTTTCATTGATTTTTAATGTGTGATCAATAACTCTTATCATCATTAGAAAAAAGAAAGATTAATAAACAAAAGAACAACAACATGGTAAATTTGCCTATTTATTTAAAACAAACAAACAAATTAGATAAAGATTTAAAATAAAACATTTTCTTTAAAAGTTAAAGCAAAAAATAAAACGTTACATAAAATATTTGGCGCAGCTACTAAAGGATTAAAATATAAATCAAAAAAGGCTACGACGAAAGAAAAAGTAAGTACAATGGCAGTAAATGTAAACAAATTAGAGAAATTTAGCGGTGATAAAGGTTCAATTCGGCCTGAATCATGGCTTAAACTATATGAATTGGAAACTGGTAAACTAGATGAAGTCGATAGAATCAATAATCTAATTTATTATTTATCAAAAGATGCTTTAGAATGGTTTGCTGATGAAATATTGAGCAACGCATCCATTAAAAATTGGGATACTGTTAAACTCAAATTAATTCAGCGCTTTGGTTATAAAGTTGAAAGCCCTATAGTTGCAGCATCAAAAAGAAGACTTAAAAAAGAAGAAACCGTGGAAGATTATTTTAGAGATAAAATTAGATTATTAAATCAAACAAGCCTCAATAATGTCGAGAAGCTAAAAATGTTAACGGATGGATTGCCATTAGATTGGAAAAATTATCTCGTAACAGCCCAGCCTAAAGATCCATCACATTGGATGCAGATTGCCATGGAGATTGAACAAAACAATAATCAAATAAGGCAACAACAGAGAAGTAAAACCAAGGTTTTTAATATAACTACACCTACAATCTCAAAAAATTGCCCATATTAGTGTCCTATTTGTAAGAAAAAAGGATTGTATTTTAAACATTGGATAAGTGATTGCAAAGATTATGATCCTAATTATAAAGACAAGCTTAAACACCAAGCAACTAATATCACCACAGATGTTAAACAAACCATAGCTGATTCACCTTGCATAACAAATACCAATTTTCCTTATAGATTTGTTAATGTTGAAGTTTTACTTAATAATATTCCAGTTTCATTTTTTATTGATACCGGGTCAACTATTTCATTAATGAGCTGTTCGCTTTTAAAACAACATAAGTTAAAATTGAATGTAAACGATAGAATCAAAATTAAACAATTAGATAGTTTTGCATATACTTTAGGATCAGTAGAAGTATTTTTGAAAAACCATTCTAAACTTGTCAGGTGTAAGCTTCATGTAGTGAAAAACTTTAGCTATCCATTGCTTATTGGACTTGATGTAGCAGGAAAAATTGGATTAATAATTGACACAAAAGACAAAGCGGTGTATGTTAAAGGAAATGAATGTTTTTATATATCTCCTGAAACGCATCTTCCATCTGTTCAGCAAAAAGAGCTTAATCAATTACTTAAAGAAAATCAAGCATTGTTCAGCCAGCATGAAACTGACATTGGAAGGATTGCTGTTCAACACAAGATCCATACAATTGAACATCCACCCATCAGTTGTAGACCATATAGAAGACCACTTGCCGAATATGATTAAATAAAAAGACAAGTTGAAGAATTGAGTAAAAAGGGACTAATAAGAGAATCTCAGTCACCTTGGGCCTTCCCCGTAGTGTTGGTCTCTAAAAAGGATGGTTCACAAAGGATGTGCATAGATTACCGAAAACTGAATGCAATTACAATTGATGACAAGCAGCCTCTTCCATACATCCAAGATATGTTTGATCGCTTACATAATGCGAAATACTTCACAACACTTGACATAGCATGGGGCTATTGGCATGTTGAAATGCATCCAGACTCTGTTGAGAAAACTGCTTTCATTACAAATGACGGGCATTATGAATTTTTGGTTATGCCATTTGGCTTGAAAAATGCTCCAAGTACTTTTCAGCGAATAATTCAGCATATTATTGGAAATCTTCTTTGGAACGGTGTTTGTAATTATCAAGATGATATTCTAATTTACAGCAGTACTTTTAAAGATCATATTGAACTCGTGAAGAAAATATTTGACAAGCTTAAAGAAAACAATATCAAACTCAAGTTAAAGAAATGCTCCTTTGCAAAACAAGAAATAAGATATTTAGGTCATATCATAGGACATAACAAGATTAAACCTGACCCTGAAAAAAACAAAGGCAATAAATGAGTTCCCTCAACCTAAAACAGTGAAGCAAGTAAGGCAGTTTTTGGGTTTAGAAGGTTACTACAGGAAATTTATTCCTAAATTTAGTGAAATTGCAGATCCTTTAACAAGCCTCACAAGAAAAAATAAGTTATTCAAATGGACTACTGAAGTTAACAAATCATATCAGGAACTAAAGTCTCATTTATCCACAGATCCAGTTCTTTCTACATATGATCCTTCATTACCATGTAAGCTTTATACAGATGCATCTAAACTGGGAATTGGTGCTATTTTAGCTCAAATTGGAAATGATAATCAAGAACATGTAATTTCCTATTATTCAGGGAAACTTCTACCACATCAACAGAACTATTCTGCATTTGAGTTGGAATGCTTTGCTGTAGTTCAATCAGTTGAATACTTTGAAGTTTATCTTGAGAACAATACATTTGAAGTCATTACAGATCATTCGGCTTTGGAATGGCTCTTCAACGTAAAGAAACCAAAGGCAAAATATCTCCGATGGATAATTGAATTATCAACAAAGTCAATGAAAATAGTTCACAGATCAGGATCAAAGCAAACGCATGTTGATGCATTGTCAAGATCACCAGTGTCATTTCATTTATCAATCCCCACTCTTCGACTACACCAACAAAAAGCGGATCTCAGTTTTGTAAATAAATCTCATATTCATCGAGATCTTATTATGGTGAAACATAATGGAGTTCTAAAAACAGTTGTTCCAGAATCATTCCAAGAAGAAATTCTCAAAGAATACCACGATAATCATTCTCACCCCTCAATTAACAAGACAGTAAGATTGATAACACCATTTTATTGGTGGCCGAATGCTATCAGATGCATCAAAGACTATGTTCGCTCATGTAAAATATGTCAAATAACTAAATGCAGTCATAAACTATTTATTGGAGAATATGTTGCACCAAACTCTGATCTGAAACCACTGGAATTAATATCAATGGATACTATTGTGCTAGGCTCTGCAGCAAATGAAACCAAGCACAAATATTTTCAAGTAATAATTGACCACCTAACAAGATTTGTTTGGGCTTTCCCTACTGTCACCAACACTTCTCAAGCAGTAATTCAATGTTTAGACAAAATCAACAAAACTGTTCCCCAAATCAAATGTATTTTAACCGACAACGGAAAGAATTTTACACCAAAAGAATTCAACAAGTTTTTGAATGAGCATCAAGTTCAACACACCTATTCGACGCCATATCATCCGCAGAGTAATGGACTGTGTGAAAAGATGAATGACACTATACTCACCAAATTAAGAACAAACCTTCAAGAGAATCCAAGACTAAAATGGTCATCATTACTTGCCAAAATTGTGAAAGATTATAATAGCACACCCCATGATGTCACTGGGTTTTCTCCAAATTTCCTACTTTTTGGTGATTGTGCAATACCAGAATTTTCTGAATCACCACATTTCACCATAGAAAATGCAAGGAAGAAAGCAATAGAAAATAGCGCAAAGCATAGAGAAAAGTGGAAAGCACGACACGATGCAAAACATCCGCAGTCGTCATTCAAAGTTGGTGATCTGGTCCTTCGTAAAATAGCTAGTAATGATCCAAGTATGGTCAAAACATCCCCAAAGTATGAGGGTCCTTTTCAAATAACAAGAATAATATCTAGTGTTACGTGTGAATTACTGAAAGATGATTCCTCCTTGGTTAAAGTTCATGTGTCACAATTGAAACCATTTATTTTACGAAAATAAATCCTTCAAGCCGAGGGATATGACACGTGTCTGAATTTTGTAATTAATTTTGTAATTGGTTTTTCATTGATTTTTAATGTGTGATCAATAACTCTTATCATCATTAGAAAAAAGAAAGATTAATAAACAAAAGAACAACAACATGGTAAATTTGCCTATTTATTTAAAACAAACAAACAAATTAGATAAAGATTTAAAATAAAACATTTTCTTTAAAAGTTAAAGCAAAAAAAAAAACGTTACAAAATAAACCACATTATTTACAATTATGCAGTTATTTTATTTTCATTATATAACTCATAGACTACCTCTCTAAATAATCACCATTTCTGTCCAAACATTTTTGATACCGTTGTAGCAATTTTTAGATACCACTGTTGTACCAAACCGTGTCCTGTCTTCGTAGCCAGTGGTTCGCCTCCGCCTGCACTTCGTCATCATTCGCAAAGTGCTTGCCTCCAAGGTGCCACTTGAGTGCTGGATAAAGATGGAAGTCGCTTGGGGCAAGTTCCGGAGAATAAGGTGGATGTGTGAAAATTTCCCATTTGAAGTTTTCCATAGCCATAACTTTGCCTGCAGAGATTGTGACCTACGCATTTTTTTGGTGCACTTTCCTCAGGCTTCTTCCACACCATGCTTTGTCGTTTTGTTTCTGGAGTTGAAAGATGCACCCAGCTTTCATCTCCAGTGACAATACGGGAAAACAGTTGATCTCCATCTCTTTGATGCATTTCCAGGAAAGCTCGGGCTGCCTCCATCCGTTGTTGCTTGTGATTTTCCAAGAGCAAAAGCGGGACCCATCTTGCGCAGACTTTGCGAAAATTAAAAACATCTGACATGATTGTTCCAATCGAAGAGCGTCTAATTTCGATTCCAGGAGGCATTCGAATCATTATTTCGTCAATGGTGACGCGGCGATCTGCTTCCACCACATTCAGAACAGCAGCAACGGCTGCATTGTCCGTAGCAGTAACGGGCCTGCCGCTTCGCTCGTCATCATGCACGTTTTGCCGTCCTTCCAAGAACCATGAACGCGATCGGCGAACCATTTGGATGCTCATACATCTTTCACCATACACTGACACTAAATTGCGATAAATATTGACCGCAGTTTTTCGCCGCGAAAAAACGAATTACAGAACGGAGTTCGCAAGTGGACACGTTCACCAGTGGTAGCTCCATGGAAACTGAAGCGCTACGGACTTGCGCGTACGAGTAGCGTGATTTTGAAGGTCACCAGCTTCCAACGCATCCTAGTGACTATTTATTCTATACTAACTAATTTTTACAACGTTTCGTTCGCAGAAAAAAAAAATAGGGAAACTTATTTATTGGATGGCCCTCGTATAAACACGGCCATTTTACTTTCACCTATACCTTCGATATTGTTAGAATAAGCAGAGTTTTCTTCTCTTTTGAAACTTTGTTTATTAAAATAATTTACTCTTCTCCCTTGATGCAAAACATTTTATATTCAAAAACAGGGCAATTCATATCATAGCTGCTAGACAAACAACAATTTTAGCCAGTGGTCAAAAATAATAAAATCACAGATACGTATATTCAAAGAGATATAATAAAACGCCTTATGATACGTTCATAATATATAGACTATAGACTTATGATAGGATGATAATATATAGACTATGTCTATGATATCATTTCCTACTTTCTTTTCTGTTTGATAAAACCAATCTTTCCGTTTTAATTTTGTTTTTAGTATTGTTTATTGAATTGTATATAAAATGAATTGTATATAAGCTGCTAAAATGTATTTAGGCGCAAGTTTCCCAAGCTGGGATATCGCGCCCGATATGACAAATAATATATATATACACATAGATTAAAATAGATAGCAATCTATATAGTTTTAAATCTAATCACTCAAAATATGAAAATCTTACTAAAATTGGATTTTGAATTTACCTAAAACTGGTTCTGCAAAATCAATTATTTGATTCAGCTCATAGATCAATGATTATGCAATGTACGTTTTCTTCGAAAATGACTAACTACTATATCCAGAATCTCTACAGAGGTACAGAAAAGGATTGTAAGAAAAAAAGAGTGAGAAACAAATTCGAATTTACAAAGCATATGAGAAATATGTACATATAGAGCTGTAATTATTTTAATACAATATTATATTTATAGATTAAAGTCATTATTCTGCCCTCTGTTTTATATACAGATTCATGTTTTTAGCCATTTATAAAAAATAGCGCTAAATGATTTCTATTCGTGCCTATAGATGGCGCCTTTTCTTAAAGGAAACCCATTTCAGGAGATTTACTATTTTGGCTCCTACCTACCAGCACGTTTAATCAATTTATAGAATCTGGTGCTAACGAAAGGCATCAAATATCTAAATGGTAAACTGTAATAAAAAATATATATATATTTATTATATATATATTATATATATATTGTGCTTTCTTGATATTATGGATTCTATGATGAGTCTCTGTTGTTTATTGGGGATGTTGGAGTAATGGGTTCATGGTTCTGATAGTGCGAAGGAATGACCTGTTTCCCTTACATGATGATATACTAGAGATATATTGTCCCGGTTTTCGATATTTCGTTGATCTTCTGATATTCTTATATTTAAATTTCTACTTGTTTCACTGATATAAGAATATCAGAAGATCAACGAAATATCGAAAACCGGGACAATAGATCTCTGGTATATCATCATGTAAGGGAAACAGGTCATTCCTTCGCACTATCAGAACCATGAACCCATTACTCCAACATCCCCAATAAACAACAGAGACTCATCATAGAATCCATAATATCAAGAAAGCACAATAGTATTAACAGAAGAATAGACATTCCGGAAGTTTATGGAATACTATTCCCTGAGCTCACCCCAAATCATCCAAATACAGAAATCGCCTCTGAGCCGGTGGGAACCAGATGCACATCTCTTAATGATAACTACAGCCTAATATGTATTCCTTGCTTCCTTAGCTATTTTCTAGTAGCCTATATTTATTTATTTGTTCGTCCTCTTATTAGAGATATATATTTTCAAAATATTTTGTCTCAATTTGTATAAAAGTTAATATAAAAATATATTTTATATCTATAGAAATTTATTAAATTATGTAAAATAGTATCCGATTATATTTACCTCGTGTTCTATTGGCGAATTATTATACCAGGTTTTCTCCCTTAGAAGGGCGTCTGTGGCCGAAAGCTAGAGAATAATAAAAATGTTTTGAAAAGACACTTTTCCCTGGAGGAATGATTAATTTTACTCAATATTTAGACGTGTAAGATCCTTTTTCAAATTAAACAATTTTCTACTTATTGTATAATGATAAATACAACAACAACAAAAGCCTTTATTGAGGACCTCTCGTCCTATATAGGATTCGCCGGTTTACAGAGTAATTGAAGAGAAGAGAACTAGGAATACAGAGAGAAACCTATAAGTAGTAGGTATAGTATAGTATTTTCTACACTGTTACTATATATAGCAGCAGCAAGAAGCCTTTCACTGAAATCAAAGCCCCATACAGGATTCGTCATTCTAATCCTGACAAAGAGTATAATGATAAATTAAAGACAGTAAAAAAATTGTTTAATTCTAAAAAGCGCCTAAAATATTTTCAATTTCTTATAAAAGATGCGCGCTAATGCATCATTATTTGATTATATCGTACATATCAAAAATGTATTTTCGAGGTGGCGCTATCAAATCCAAGCAGACGGTTGGGGAAATAATAAACGAGCAGAAGACCAGGTCACATCTCCTCCAGATTAATTTCTCTCCATTAAGTAGCAGAGGTCATGAGGGCTTTGGACTTGGGGCGCCACATTTTTATAACCTCAATTTACCTTTTTATATAAAATTGTATTTATATGGCTTTTTCCCTAGCATCCGGACGATCTTATATTGTACCCTTGCAACAGTCATAACAAGGGTATTATGGCTTACTAGAAGTATTCACCATTGATAAGCCTCTCTTTCAATTTTATTCATTGCAGGATAAGGGCTGTATAAATAAATTTTTTATTATTTTTTTTAATTAAAGATTTTTGGTCCTAGACTTTTTGAGAAACCAAGAAATGGGTATTTAAGGCCAAACTTGCGTAAATACGCTTAACACATGAAAAAATAAATAATTATTTTTAATATCAACACCTGACCCACTTATCTTTTATTTTTTCTATTATTTTTCATATATATATATATATTTATTTATTTGTTTAAGGAGAACGTTCGAATCTACATGTACATGGGAAAACCGCGTTATACAAGCAAATAAGAAGTGGTTTATGTTTAAAATACTAAACTTCCTTCATGAATGAACAATATGTATTGTTGTGGAGAGTTTATAGGCGTATGTTACTTTATAAATAGCCATCTACCCTATTTAGATGTTTCAATGTTACTCAATAAGTTCCGATAGACACAGTTTGAATTTATCAAAATATATTTTCATTTTCCCCTTTATACAACTGAAGGTGTCTATAGGGTAGATGAGACCGTGTCATATGTAATCTAGTTTACGAACTAATGTTTATATGCATTGCTGTTTATATAAATAAAAGAGACAATAAACGTAAATAGTTTATAATTTTGAATGGTAATAAAGCATAATTTGCATTATAAATTATAATACAAGAAAATAAGACCTAATCCAAATAATTTAATAGTGTGTGATGTTTCGGCAACAGCATTGTCACCATCATCAAACAAAAAAATAAATGAGAAAAAATATCACAGCAAGTTCTTAAATAGTACTGTTATCAAGTGTTTAAACAAGATAGAATATAGGATTTTTTTTTTAAATCCACTTTTAATTCTAAGAAGAATATTTCAAGTTGTCTTAAAAAAAACTATTTTTCCTTATCTGTTATCTTGCTTAAACACTTTCTTTTGTCTGATGACAATGGTGACAATGCTGTTACCAAAACGTCACACACTATTAAATTATTTGGATTAGGTCTTAATTTCTTGAATTTTGAATGGTGTTGGCCAATTTATTGGTTTTACCTCAATTCGAATCAAAATGTTTTTCATAAAAGCAATACTATACTGGCTATCCCGTAGAAAACCTGGGTAGAAGAAGACTTAAGCAATAGGAAATCGGGTTGATGTATCACTCAATCAATCAATACCTTTATCAAAATTTTAAGTCTTAGCTACAGATTCTTCTGAGAGATACCAAAAAGGAGAGAGAAATTCGAATTTACAGAATACAGTGAGGATGGGAGTAGTCTATTTTTGCCTTATTATTTATACAGATTGTTCTATTGCTGTCTTAGTTATTGATGGAATTTCATTTTGGACAATACTTTTGGACAGAAAGGTAATTCAGATCACGCGAGAGTGAGTAAAGAAATGAGAAGGGGCAAAGAGAGATTCTGAAAGTGAGCGGCTTACCTTTGTTTGACGCAACAACTTCCTGATTTTTTTAAATCTGAAATTATACTTAATTTGTTTAGCTTTTTTTTACCTTTCAAGTCGAAAAAACTGTGCGGTACTTCCCGCATTATTTCAGTGCCTTTATCCAATTATTTTCTGGGGAATGGACTGAGAGAAAATGAAGACAAGAATCCAGTAGATTTTCAGTAATGCTGAGCTTTTATACTATTTTCGATAACGTTTTGGATTGCAAAAACAAAGATCTCTTGAAATTTTCTTTTTGAGTATTTCCTCGTACATGCGCGCTCATTTTTCTTAAATATCATTTCGTTAAAACATGAGAAAATTCTTGAGTCACATGGTTGCAATCAGCTTTTGTTCATTCAATTAAAATCCATTTCGGAATTGAAAATAACCCAATTTTTATATAGGCCAGTAGCCTTCTTCAGAAAACCATTTGCATATATATATATATATATATGATTAATACAAATAAAACAAACTCTCTGGTGTCCTTACTGCGATGAAAAATAGGACAAGGGCTTACTTTCAGTGGGAAACCCTCTCAACGGTTCCGCTAATTTAATCCACCAGACTGCTTTCCAAAGCTCAAATACTGTATTGAACGATTCTGCTTATATATGCGATAATAAAGAACGGAATCTAAATTATAGTATTTAAACAAACCATTGGCCATAAGCTTTTAGGGCAATAGATTTAAATACAAATATTGGATTCGAGCAATGCACTTCCACAACCAATAAAGACAAGGCTACTTAAGCAAAAATCCGATATTATAAGATTTATAAAAGAAACCATTCCCCTGATCATTTTTTCCTAATCATTCTTAATGATCTGGTGCCTTGTGGTACCAGTCGTGCTAAAAAGAACAGGGATATTAGCTACTGATGAATCATCGTTAAAAAATGAATTGGCGTAAATTAATATTAATCCTAAATCTATAGCTTATTATTTAAAAAAATGGTTTTTGGGTTAAGAGAGAGTTTTTATTATTTATTTTTGAAAGAGTAGCAAGGAGCTTTCGATGAAATTTGCTCCTCCACAGACAAATAAATATGATACAGCAAAATAATAATATTTATTTTTCATTAAAAAGGCATATATTGAATCAAAATATCATTTAAATATCATAATTAAAGTTTATGGATTGCTCTATTTTCAAATCTTATTTATATAAAAAAAGAAGTGAAATGATATTGGCATGTGCACGCGCGAATGTGAATTAGGCTATATTACAGTTAAATATAAAATAGATAATAAAGGGTGAAGTATAAATATATACTAGCGAATGTTCCCGGCTTCGCCCGGTTTTTACCCGAGTAAAGGTTTGCCTAATGAACATTTGTTAAAACGATTCTAGAAAACATCCAATACACCTGTATATAGATTTATAAACGTATATAAATATTGTTATATGCGTTTAAATATATTTTTGAAAAACATAATTTTTTTGAAAACATTTATTAAATTTTAAATAAGATATTTTCTTTAAATATATATCAATATTGAAATGCCAAGTTTTTTTACAACGTCATTGGAATATTATACTCGTATTACTAAATCCTCAAATCAAATATTAAATTTATTATACTTGGAACACATTTTAGCATTTTTACAATTTATAAATGTAATTTCACCAGATGCCGCGAGAGGCGCTGCTTGCGAATGAAAGTAGAAAATTTGCAAATAAAATTGCAACGAATATTTATTTCAAATCAAATTCGAACCAGAAACCTTCCCAGTAGTATAATAAATAACTTCCTAAAGTTTCACGGCGATTGGATAATCTTACCTTTTAAAAACATTCATCGTGTAAACAAACTAACATTCATCGTGTAAACAAACTACGTGTAAAATTATTAACCAATCAAATTCATTTATCGTCTAACGCTTTTTGGTTTTACATTTTTTAAAAAAGCACATTAACCTTTTTAGTTTTTTGAATAGCCTCGAAATCTCCAGCTACCTACTTGCGAAATTTCATAATGATTGATTCTGTAGATTTTGCGCAACGCGATAACAAACATCGATTTTGGATTTCATTTTCATAGATATAAAGGATATATATGTACTCATGAACAAACCTTAACCATGTTGTACCTTTTAGCATGTATATCGGGATTCAGACAATAACTCTGAAAGATATTTGATACGCAGTGTCCCTTTTATTGAAGACACACGAGATAACCAAGTGTGAACAATATTGCCTCTGTCTCCTTAAATTCTGTCCAAGAGTGTATATATTATATACATATATAGATAACTATGGCTCGTGTAGTTTATTATTTACTGTTGCCGTTCAAGTATAGGCAGGAACTGTACCAGGTACAGACAGGTCTCAAGTATGGGGTAATATGGATTCCTCACCTACTGTAAAAGCCATCTTGGATGTAGAAACATATCTGACATCGCCCGGCTTCTAACAACTTATTGTAAGGTTACTTGAATGAACTCGAGATATCTAATATTTTAAAAATGAACCTTATCTCTCTATAATTCATTTCTTTAATAGACGCATCATAAGGACTTAGGGCATTATTAATAATCAATTTTATAATTTTCAAAGGCAGGAGAGAGATAATATATTTTGTCTTTTTTTTAATTATCTTTAGAAGTGAGCGAGCAAGACAAAGAATATGTCAAATATTGTATAAATTCTCACAAGTTCTTTCAGTTTCAATATCATAAAGCTTTACTAATATAATATTATGTTTTCTTCCATTAGCTGTGTAAATATGGGAACTCCTATAAGTTCAGTTGTCGGCAGACAGTATGTAACTGTGGCCATTTTGACTATCATTTGTTGGTAGGAAGTTTGTTTTGAAAATATATGGCTACATCAACCAATTGTTATTTAGTTCCCGACGTTTCAGTGTCTCGCTGTCGCGCTCCTCCCGAGACTAAATAAAAAAATGAGTTGATGTGAGCATTTTATTGTCCCAGGTCATTAATCACGTTCATGTAAAAAGATTTCTGTTTTATTTTTAAGAGAGTTTGAGCTAAGCTTGAGCAAAATTTATTTTTTATAAAGAAAGAATTCGCACTTCAACATACACTGCAGGAAAATTGTACAGTAACTGTGTGAACAGTTCTATGGACTTCCTTTAGAGAATTCATAGAAGATTCTTCGTCTAATATTCATACATCAATTTCAGCCGGGACATTTAGAAATGATCATCACAAAGGATAAATATGAGGAAGAGAGAATAGAAGAGCAATTGAAGAGAATAAAGATGAGGAAGTATGATATCCTACGCCCCCGCAGCCCCTCCCAGCCCGGGGCACGGCCCACTTCCCTAAAAGAGGTGCTGGAGTAGCCTGTCGACAGGATTGACTCTCTATGTTAATTGGCGCCCAGATAATAAATAAATCCTCACGAGGAAACACTTTTATCTCCTCGAGGAAAGACAAGTGTGTGGAAGGAATAAATCACATAAAATGCCATATGCTTTCTCTTTTAACTGTTTGACAAACTTGGTGTGTAGACAGGTTGAAATTTGAATATATCTACAACTCTAAAATATGGTTCCTTAAAATTTAAAATGTCTTTTCATATTTATAGGTTCTCGTGACCATATGGAAGATGCTGAAAATTACTTCTTCTTAACCTAACCAGCTAGTGAGTTGTCATCAAATCCAGATTAGATAGAATGAAAGATTAGACATATATAGCATCACCATCCACCCTTCTAACAAGCTCAGCTAGCAATCAACTGGCAAACCATTACCATGGATCCGCAGCTAGAGAGGCTACCAGTCTGAGCCCAAATCTATATATAGATATACATATATTAAGTATATGTATATATGTATATATTAAGGAAAAGGCATCTCCTTATCGTGCAACTGAAAGTTGCTAATGGCTTGCGCCATCTATCGAAATAAATATCAACTATTCTCGTTGATTTTTAATTATTCCAGAATTGGCCAATTATGCACCTTATCCCAGTACAATATTACATTTGTACTATTTTTTCACATTGTGTAGCGTTCTCACGCAATTCTGGCCTTAACTACCCGTTTCATGATTTTTCAGGATGCCTTAATGACCAATTTTTTTTTTTTTGGTCGTTGAGGTACAGCTTGCACCACGCTGATGAGGGCCAACAGCCCGAAACGCGTCCGTGGTTAGCTTTTCTTGATTAATCAAGAATGGGTATTTGGCCAATTCTGGAATAATTAAAAATCAACGAGAATAGTTGATATTTATTCCGATAGATGGCGCAAGCCATTAGCAACTTTCAGTTGCACGATAAGGATGCCTTTTTCTTAATTTATGCACCTTATCCCAGTACAATATTACATTTGTACTATTTTTTCACAGATATATATATATATACTAGTCACAGAAGATCGTAAATAAAGAAACCTCAGCAGGTTGCTTGAAGTAAATTGAAACACGTTATTCGCAATAACTTTCTTTATAAAACAATATGATGCGGCTTATAATTGTAGAACTACATTTAAAAATTTTCCCGCATGTGTTTCTTTTGAACAAAAAATCGAAATTTATTTAAAGGAGAAATACGATTATTTCTAACCTTAGGAATGAAGTATGAAAGGATAAATTGTGAAGAATAATGATGAACGGAAAAATAAAATTGTCATGGGATGGGAACGTCGTATTACAATCATAAGCCTATTATATTATATTATAAATTAACTTTATATAATATTTACAAACGGAAAAAATATGTCCAGGGTAGCTTAGTGGACATGGCATCCCATCCCTGGACGCTTTTATTTTTCCGTTTATCATTACTCTTCACAATTCATCCTTTCATACTTCATCCCTAAGGTTAGAAATAATCGTTATTTCTCCTTTAAATAAATTTCGATTTTTCGTTCAAAAGAAACACATGCGGGATAATTTTTAAATGTCGTTCAATAACTTTCTTTAAAGAATCATTCAAAATTCGCAATCTTTCGAGTTAAATTAATATTATATATCCTTGTCCTTATATCTATAAAAATGAAATCCAAAATCGATGTTTGTTATCGCGTTGCACTAAAACTACAGAATAAATCAGTATGAAACTTCGCATGTAGTTAGCTGAAGATTTCGTTTAACATATAGGCTATTCAAAAAACTAAAAAGGTTAATACGCTTTTTTTTAAATATAAAACCAAAAGGCGTTAGTTCCGGCCTTTTACCGCTTGGGCGCAGCACTGGTCGCGACGATAAATGAATTTGATTGGTTAATAATTTACACGTGGTTTGTTTACACATGAATGTTAGTTTGTTCACACGATGAATGTTTTTAAAAGGTAAGATTATCCAAACGCCGTGAAACTTCAGGAAGTTATTTACTATACTACTGGAAAGGTTTGTGGTTTGAATTTGATTTGAAATGAATATTCTTTGCAATTTTATTTGCAAATTTTCTACTCTCACTCGCAAGCAGCGCCTCTCGCGGTTTCTGGTGAAATTATATTTATAAATTGTAACAATGCTTAAAATGTGTTCCAAGTATAATAAATTTAATTTGATAATTTAGTAATATAATATTCCAATGAGGTAAAAAAACTTGGCGTTTTAATATTAATATATATTTAAAGAAAGTATTGTAATGTTTTTGTGTTAAATGTTAAAATGTAATGTTAAAATCTATTTTTACATTGTTAATTTAATTTTTTGTTGTTTTATAATAATGAAGATGCAAATTACATTGTTGTTGTTGTTGATTATTATCGTTTGTTTATATAAAAAATTTACATTGTATGTGATGATGATAACAAAAATGAATTTTCAAATTAATATATATAATTTATTGAGAAAAAAAGAAATAATTAATAACAAGTGTGTTCACAAAAGTGACAATATCTTATTTAAAAGATAATAAATGTTTTCGAAATATTATGTGTTTGAAAAATATATTTAAACGCATACAGCACTATTTATATTTATATACGTTTATAAATCAATATATAGGTGGATTGGATGTTTTCTAGAATCGTTTTAACAAATGTTCGTTAGGCAAACTTTTACTCGGATAAAAACCGGGCGAAGCCGGGAACATTCGCTAAATACAGTTATTTACAAATCTTCGTTTGTGGCAAGATACTATTCCTTCAACTTCAAGTTTTACCGAGTGGACCAATTAATTCTGATTTTTTTCAACTTATCGAGTATTTTTCAAGGGACCGGGAAAATTTTCAAATTATCGAGAGTATAGACAAGTATAGATTCAGTAAGGATCGGATGTTTGCTAGAATCGTTTTAACAAATGTTTGTTAGGCAAACTTTTACTCGGGTAAAAATCGGGCGAAGCCGGGAACATATATATATATGTTTGTCGGCTATGCACGCCCTCAACATGTAACTAATCTCGCTGAAATTTGAACAGGACAGAGAGTTAAATCTGGAAGAGTTTTTTTGTCGCACTTCAACCAAGAAAAATTATAATTAACCAAGTACTGAGCAACAATATTTTTTAGTCAGAAATAATAATGACAATATTGCCGTATCATGCTTGATTGACACAAACAAAATTCTTTAGGGGAATATTCACTAAAGCAGTCCACGGGCGGAGCCAGATAATAATTTTTAGTAGGCAGGAACAAATTTCTACCGGCGAAACATTCACTCGAGCAGAAAACACACGAAGCCAGGTCATCTCTATATATAAAATATCGTTTATCGGCCTTTTGGATAAGATCATGTAGTATATATCTAGATATTTTTATTTATATTTATCTTTTTAAAAATCTGTTCAGTAGAGAGAGTGGTTATGTTTGTTCGAAAAATATATTTTATATCCTTCCTTCCTTTATATCTATGAAAATGAAATCCAAAATCGATGTTTGTTATCGCATTGCGCAAAATCTACAGAATCAATCATTATGAAATTCGCATGTAGGCAGCTAAGGTTTTCGTCTAACAACACATATAGGCTATTCAAAAAACTGAAAAGGTTAATGTGCCTTTTTTTTAAATGTCAAACCAAAAAGCGTTAGTTCCAGCCTTTTACCGCTTGGCGCAGCACTGGTCGCGATGATAAATGATTTTGATTGGTTAATAATTTTACACGTAGTTTGTTTACACGATGAATGTTTTTAAAAAGGTAAGATTATCCAATCGCCTTTAACCTTTAGGAAATTATTTACTATACTACTGGGAAGGATTCTGGTTTGAATTTGATTTGAAATAAATAACCTTCGCAATTTTATTTGCAAATTTTCTACTTTCACTCGTAAGCAGCGGCTCTCGCGGTATCTGGTGAAATTACATTTATAAATTGTAAAAATTCTAAAATGTGTTCCAAGTATAATAAATTCAATATTTAATTGGAAGATTTAGTAAAATAATATTCCAATGACGTTGTAAAAAAAACTTGGCATTTCAATATTAATATATATTTAAATAAAATATCTTATTTAAAATTTAATAAATGTTTTAAAAAATTATGTGTTTCAAAAATATATTTAAACGCATATAACAATATTTATATGTTTATAAATCTATATATAGATGGATTGGATGTTTTCTAGAATCGTTTTAGCAAATGTTCGTTAGGCAAACTTTTACTCGGGTAAAAACCTGGCGAAGCCAGGAACATATATATATGTGTTTGTCGGCTCTGCAAGCCCTCAATATATAACTAATCTCGCTGAAATTTGAACAGGACAGAGAGTTAAATCTGGAAGAGCCTTGTGTCGCACTTTTAACCAAGAAAAATTATAATTAACCAAGTACTGAGTAACAATTATTTTTTATTCAGAAATGATGATGACAATATTGCTGTATCATGCTTGATTGACATAAACAGAATTCTTTAGGGGAATATTCATTAAAGCAGACCACGGGCGAAGCCAGATAATAATTTTTAGTAGGCAGGAACAAAATCTATAAGCGAAACATTCACCCGAGCAGAAGACACACGAAGCCAGGTCCTCTCTCTATATAAAATATCGTTTCTCGGCCTTTTGGCTAAGATCTCATGTAGTATATCTCTAGATATTATTATTCATATATATATATATATATTTGAATCTATTCAGTAGAGAGAGAGGATATGTTTGCTCGAAAAATATATTTTATATATATGGTGAAATTACATTTATAAATTGTAAAATTTCTAAAATGTGTTCCAAGTATAATAAATTCAATATTTAATTGGAGGATTTAGTAATATAATATTCCAATGACGTTGTAAAAAAAACTTGGCATTTCAATATATATTTAAAGAAAATATCTTATTTTCGAATATTTAACGAATATTATTATCTCATAATATTCTGTGTGTTCCGGAATATTATTAACAATAATATTCGTTAGGCAAACTTTCACTCGGATAAAACCCAGGCGAAGCCGGGTACACATCCGCTTGTAATAAGTATAATCCCTTTTTTAATTTACACTCGAAAAAATATTCCAAGGCTTTTCTTAATCTCGAATATCTTAATTTTCATAAAATTCCTTCTATGATAGATAGATAAATCTGTAAATAGTAAGTGTATAGATATAAGCGATATTGGTCAACACAATGGTTATATTTTTAATATTAAAAAATGCGGAAATTCATGAACATATAAAATATTCGTACGAAAAAAAAAATTATAATCCAATCTCAAATTTGAAAAAAAAATCCTTCTAGAGGTACAAGATTCAGAAGCACTCTTTTTTCAAAGCGCATTAAAAATCAAGTCCATCAATCAACTTTAAACAGAGTTCTTCTCTGATGGCATCCCAACGTGAGTTTGATTACTGTAAACTGAGCGAGTGCGGAATTCTTTTAAGAAAATATATTTGAACTATTCCACAAGCATTTATAAATAAAAGCTGCCAATGACTCTCTGAAGCCTCTGTGGAAATCACAGATAAGGTAGAAAAGTGAATATTTCAAAGACATAAGTTATTCGAGGAAGCGATACCATTTCCTGAAAGGACGTGAATGAGGTTACAAGAAGATGGAGGAGGGGGAAGAGTTTGCGAAACGTTCAGAATATTAAAGTAATTCGGCTTTACAATTAATCAGCAAACCTACATTAATCTTCCGTTCCATGTGCAATGGTCGCAATGGAAGCCCAGCAGGAGCGGTCATCGGCAAATAAATGGAAAGAGGCTTCGTGTTTCTCGACCACATTGAGGGCGTTCAAGCATTGGTGTTTGATTCAGGGCTGTCTTGTTTGATTAGAAATATCGATTTTGAGCTGAAGAGACAGCTGTTTCGATTGATTAGAAATATCGACATAGAGCTGAAGAGAGAAATCTGTCTTGATTGATTGCAAATATCGATATTGAGATGAAAATAAAGCTGTCTTTATTGACTAGAAATATCGACAGAGAGATGAAGAGAGAGCTGTCTTGATTGATAAGAAAAATCGATATGGAGCTGAAGAGGAAGCTGCATTGCTCGATTAGAAATATCGACAAAGAACTGAAGAGAGAAATTTGTTTTGATTTATTAGAAATATCGATATGGAGCTGAAGAGAAAGCTGTTTTGATTGATTAGAAATATCGATATGGATCTGACGAGAAGTCTGTTTTGATTTATTAGAAATATCGATATGGAGCTGAAGAGAAAGCTGTTTTGATTGATTAGAAATATCGATATGGATCTGAAGAGAAGTCTGTTTTGATTTATTAGAAATATCGATATGGAGCTGAAGAGAAAGCTGTTTTGATTTATTAGAAATATCGATATGGATCTGAAGAGAAGTCTGTCTTGATTGATCAAGAATATCGATATGGATCTGAAGAGAAATTTGTTGTGGTTGATCAGAAATATCGATATGGATCTGAAGAGAAATTTGTTGTGGTTGATCAGAAATATCGATATGGAGCTGAAGGGAAAGCTGTCCTCTGAAGCTGGCCCATCTTGTCGTTCCCCAAGATGATATACATTTCTAATCTCTAGGACATTGAACGAAATTGATGAATTTTTGTCTTCGATTTTCACTTCAATTGTATGGAACCTTCCAAGCCTGTTTAGAACCAATGAAACTCTTTATTTTAAAGCAGATCGAGAAAATTCAATGATTCTCTCAATTCTAATCTAAAGTGGTCTGGTAGCAATATGACCCTGCTCCTAGTATACACTCATAGACAAAACTTAAGGAAGTAAAAAGTATTTTCCAGTCTTCTGATTTTTTTTTTGTAAGGAAACAGAGGCAATTTGGTTCACACTTGGTTATCTCATGTGTCTTCAATAAAGGTCTCTGTGTATCAAGTATCTTTCAGAATTATTGTTTGAATTCCGATATACATACTATAAAGTACAACTTCCTCAAGTTTTGTCCCGTGAGTGTATTTACTCGGATTATATTTTACCGAATTCAATAGAAGGGATGCCAGTTATTTTATTCTCCATAAAAGTAAGGTCACTATTCAATAATATGGTTTACTTAAAGCCTTTCTTTGATTTCCATAAACTTGCTCTCGCGCCAATTTTACCGAATCGATAAAGCGCCTTTGAAGAGATTATCAATAAACAATTAATGTGTGTTTGCCTCTTTTATTACCAATACAATCTCAAATATATAGAATTTTATACGATTTCTCTTTTTTTTTCAAATAACTATTATCAATGTCATTACTGTATTGATAAAAAAAATTGAGAGGACTTGACTCATCGGTGGTGAACTCTTCCAGCCTCAGTTTAATCTACCAGACCGCTCCAATATTGTAATTGACTTTTTTTTCTGCCTATATACAAGTATTCTGTATACTTGTATACGATACTTTAGTGGAATTCTTGGTGAAGATATTTGGGGAAACTATGGAAATATCGCCCTTATGTGATTTATGCTGACGAGCAATGTGTACTCGATGTACAATATTTACATATATTCCTACAGTCCTCAAAACTTGTATAGAGTTTCCTTAAATACCTTCACCAAGAATTTTTACATATTTTTGTACCCAAATACAATATACAAGCGGTATGGTGGATTAAACTGGCAAAACCGCTGGGATAGTCCCCACTGATGAGCCAGGACCTCTCACTATTTGAGGTAATTCGTTGAAGTAAGGGCACAGAAGGGAATTATTTCTTAAAAAAAAAAAAAAGAAAGAAAGAAACATTTACTATATAAAATAGTTTGTATTTCAGAATACAGATGGCGCGTGTGTTGTAAGTACTGTAACATTCTGGTAAATGAGGTGGTGTGACAGCAGAAGGGACGGCAGTCTCTGTCCGAGGGCGACGAGGACGAGGACGACTACAAGCGCCGTAAGTCCACCAGCCGCTTCCTGGCCGTGGCCCGCAAGGGACAGCCGGGCCGGGACTTCCCGACGTACTCCTCCATCCCGGCTACCAACTTCGACTGCCAGGAGCGGGACGGCCCGGGCATGTACGCCGACCCCGAGACTGGCTGCCAGGTAGACAATCCTCGAGTATAACCCTTGTTGCCTTAGTGGGAACCTACTGCTGTGCATTCATTTGGAGGAAGGACAGCCTAAATCTCTTCCTTCTATACGGGTCAAGTATTTGAAATCTCATCCTAGAATTCAATAAGCTAAAATTACAAACACCTATTTAATAAAATAATCCCGTGTCACCATATTAAGATGAAAACTCCAGGCTTCCACAGTGATAAGTTTCTTTTTAAAAATTTTATATCAAGTCCCTAGCTTTCGGGCAACATAGCCCTTCTACAAGAGAAACGCGATTTCATGTCCGAAAGCTAGAGATTAGAAATAAAAATTTTAAAAAGAAACTTATCCCTGGAAGCCTGATGTTTTCCCCTTAACAAACACCTATTACTGATATATATGACTTACAAACAATGAATATCCATATATAATCTGAAGATTAAAAAAAAACCTTGGGATTCCACCACCCCGAAGATCCATGTGTTTGCGAACTGTGCGGGGAACCAGCGGAAAAGGATAATATGCTATTGTTAATAATAGAGCATATCCTGATCGTGGAACTAAAAGGTGCTGATGGCTTGCGCCATCTGTCGGAATAAATATAAACTAATCGTTGGTTTTTAATTATCACAAAATATTGGCCAATATTCTGTAAAATAATAAAATTCATTAATTAGTTGATATTTATTCCAACAGATGGCGCAAGTGTCACGGTCAGGAGATACTTTATTCTTAATTTATCCACCTGAGATAACCTAGTACAATTGTGATAATTTCCCCTACATTGTGTAAATATGTACAATCCCCCATTTCCAACCTCCACTTTATGTTTTGTTGATTGATTTCGTTGTGAGGATGTTCTAACAAGATCAAGGAAGATTTGCATATTGCTTCAGTCAAAGAGTTGCACGACCTGATAAAGGAGTGTTTTATGTAAATACTCTGATGAGAGTTCTCTGGATAGGTTTTTCTTTGTTGATTGTTCCTTTAGAGATTTTAATTTTTTTACGTGGTGTTTGTATGGTAATGCGCGAAAATTAAGCCTATCATTAATTCTTCATTCAAAGCTTGTTCAAACCAGAGATGATTAAAGATGTTTGAGGTGTAAGTATGAAATATTTTTCTCCTTTCATAAAACAATTTTATAAAACTTTCTTCCTAAGATCGTCTGATACCTAAAGACTTACTTGTGTTTAGCATGATCTTTTACAATCCGAAGATGATCAGGAATCTTCCATTTTTAATCTCTTCTCTTCACCTCGTCTACAGAATGACTCTTACCTTCTAAGATAGTCATGAAGAAATGCCTCTACGTACTTATACAGTACCTACCCACGCGATTACTTTAAAATGGCCATCTTATACAAACTAATAGCTGAATAATTTATACGTGTTTACTATAACTCGCGGTAACAGCAACGTATCATCCATTCACTTACTGTGATACGTCATATATATACACTCATGGACAAAACTTAAATAAATTGTACTTTTTAGCATGTATATCGGAATTCAGACAACTATGAAAGATATTACAGTGACCTTTATTGAAGGCACACGAGATAATCAAGTATGAACAAATTTTCCTCTGTTTCCTCAACAAAAAAAAACAGACTTTCCACTTCCTTAAGTTTTTTCCATTAGTATAAATTCCTTATTTGCTACTTCCAGTGTTGGTTATCTATAATCCTAATTGTACCTTTCACCAATCTTGTAAAAGTCGATGATAGTTGGAATGATATTGTGGCGAAGAAATAATTTATTATTTCATTTAATTTAATTATTCAATGAAAATATTTGGAAACAGATTTGATTTAATTTAATTATTCAATATAAAATAATGATCGAAAATATTTATTTGCGTGCTTGCTCAAGATTCTCTATCTGTAGAAAGTTTTGTTGATTTGTTAATAATCGTCGACTTGTCGTGCTGACGTCAGCAATAAATACTTTCACATCCCCAGATATAAAAAGACTTGATTTTCTACGCCACAACTGGTGGAGAGACTGGATCGATACCCATTCAGAAAAAAAAAAAACGGAAAATTGACTCGGTTGAGCAAGAAGAAAAAACCATGAACATCAAGAAAGAAGCAACTACTCAGGTAGGTTCATTTTTTGTCCAACATCTACCTAGAAACCCCTCAATGTTCTCTGGTGAGGGTGTTGAAGATCCCCGTAGCTGATTAAAAGGGTATGAACGTGTGGCGAAGCACAACCAATGGGATGAAACCCTTTGTCTCGCTAACGTTTATTTCTATCTGACTGGCACTGCCCTCAAATGGTTTGAAAACAATGAGGAAAGCACCCAGACATGAACGGAGTTCATGTCACACAATTAGAAAATGTATTTGGAAAAAAAATGAAAGCTCAAGGTTGAGAGCCGAGAAAATACTCAAAACTCGCGCACAATTAAAAGGAGAAAGCACCGAATATTACATCCAAGACGTCTGCGCCTCTGCAAAGAGGTAGATCCACAAATGAATGAGTAGGATAAAATATCCCATCTTATGAAAGGGATAGCTGAGGAGCTCTACCAGGCACTTCTCCCAAGGGATGTGCATAACACTGAGCAATTCGTCACCGAATGTCGCCGTATTGAAAGCCTACACTGTAAGCGAGTGACCCCAACCAAATACGAGCGACTACCAAATGTGGCGCCTATCAGTGATCATGATGACAGGGCAGATCTGTCATCTATGATTAGGCAAATTGTTCGTAAGGAGGTACAGCGGGAATTAGGCTCTACTCGAGAGTAACCAAAAATTTCTGCCATCGAAGATATGGTAAAGGAGAGATTGGAAGAACCCTGGCGCCAATCTCAAAGCCTAGGAGAAGTTCCCCACAGAAGGAAATACCCCGACAGTTTTATAATAATAGATATGTGGCGCCCAAACGATAAGACCGCACCCTGAACCTCGGTACCCAAAACAAGGAGGAAGACGCGACACAAACGAATGGCGAACCTCAGGCCTGAAATACTGAGAAATTTCCATGATTCGCCCACTGCTGGACATCTTGGGTTCACCAAAACCTATGATCGAATTAGAAAAAAATTATATTGGCCTGGAATATATAGGAATGTTAGAAGGTATGTGGCTCACACTGCCGAGACTGTCAGCGACGCAAACGACAGCCACAGCTCCCTACAGGACACTTACAGCCAATACCGGTGCCCACAGCTGCCTTTGAAAAGATTGGAATGGACCTCTTAGGAAGGCTCCCAACATTGGAAACCGCTGGATTATTGTCTGCACAGACTATCTGACAAAGTATGCAACCACCAAAGCGCTACCAACTAGTGAATCAATGTAAGTCACCAAATTATTGGTCGAGGATGTAATCCTGAAACACGGTGCTCCGAGGGAACTAATCACCGGCAGAGGAAGGAATTTCACCTCATCATTGATTCGTGATCTGAACAATCACTGTAGAATAATTCACAGGACGACGACCACATATCACCCTCAGACGAATGGACTCACAGAAAGGCTGAACAAGACCAAGGCAGACATGCTGTCTATGAATGTTGACGTCAATTAGAAAGACTGGGATATGATCCTTCCGTTTGTGACATTCGCATACAACATAGCAAGGCAAGAGTCCACCGGATTCACTCCATTCTTCCTTGCGCATGGGCGTGAAGCAGAAACGCCATTGGACCTGTTATTTCCCAAGTTAGTCCCAGAAGATGACGACTTTATCCAAACACTTGGGTCGAGAGAGGAAGAAGCACGACAACTGGCACGTCTCCACTCTATGAGGTCTCAGGAAAGTAACAAACTCCGTTATGACGCTCACCACAGAAACATAACTTACCAGCCTGGAGATCTCGTATGGATCTTTATCCCTGTGCGTAAAGTGGGATATTCGGAAAAACTAATGAGACGTTACTTCGGTCCATATAAAGTAACCCGAAAAATATCCGATGTGACCAATGAAGTTGAGACATTCGGGAACCAGCAAGGTCATCGTAAAACAAAAGACTTGGTTCACGTTTGTAGGATGAAACCTTATTTAAACCCATTGGACCAGGAGGAGCACCTAGAAGAGGACCCAGAAAACGACTCGCCAAGCGTCCAGGAAGAAGACATCCCCATTGAACGAACACAACAACCACAGACCCGCGAAGAGTTCTCAGGCCCTACACCCGTTCTCGAGCCTTGAGACTGAGGATGTAAGTCTTCTTTTGAGCATCGGGTCGATGCTCTTTATAAAGGGAGGCTATGTGGCGAAGAAATAATTTATTATTTAATTTAATTATTCAATATAAAATAATGATCGAAAATATTTATTTGCGTGCTTGCTCAAGATTCTCTAGCTGTAGATAGTTTTGTTGATTTGTTAATAATTGTCGACTTGTCGTGCTGACATTAATAAATACTTTCACATCCCCAGATATAAAAAGACTTGATTTTCTACGCCACAATATAATGAAAAAGAACCATCCGATGGTGAAGCTGATGGCCCAATTTCATCCATCAGGAAAAATACCAACTGATCGATGATTTTTTTTTAAATTATTATTTTCGGAAATTGGCCTAATATCCTTAAAAAAAGGAAAGATGAAGATCCCTTTGGTGGGTGTTCTAAATACAACCTGCACTACGCTAACGAGGGCCGTACGTAATGATTGGCTATTTTCTTTATAATTCAACAACATCAACAATAGTCTTTATTGGGCATACGTGCCATACAGGATTCTCTCTGTAGGACAAAATAAATAAATAACAAATTAGCATCGTAGTTATATACAAATATTGGGTATTGACCTCGACCAATTATCGAGTTGGATCCGGTGTCTGTGCTAAATATTTTGATTGAGCTGATTTCCAGTATTTATAAAAAGCGAATGCAAAGGGTCTGGATTTTACGACTTTTGCCATTAAAACATAAGGCGAATTGCTATTATAGCCGGTCTCTTGACGAAGAATTTCTCTTTCTTCTTCCATTGCCGTACAGTAGAACATGTAGTGTGGAAAATCGAGACTAAATTCACCGTTGCATAAGGTGCATTTTATGGTCTTAGTTTTCAATAGTGAAACATGATTAATTCTCTGTACTACAAAAAGGCTTCTTACTTGTACAATGATTCTCTTTAAGGTTAGGGGGATATTGTCATTCAGATAGCATTCCATTGTAGGTGATGAATGAAAGTATTTATAGTGAGAGTAGAGTACTGATTTTCTTATTCTTACATAATCCAGCTGCAAGGACTGATCGGTTGCCGTTCGAATAATTAGGGAGATGTATCTTTGTAGAATATTGAAGTCTGTACATCCAACAAGCCATGAGAAGCCGGTGTTATTAAGTAGCTCTGTTATACTTTTTACCAGTCCGATATTCTGTTTTGAAGAAATTGAAATGTCCCACAAATGTGCCAAACATATTGAAGGTAGCCTGCTGCCGTCCATTTTCAGAATTCTAGTCCAGAATTTTAAAGTTAGTTTTTTTCACTGTGATATCAAGAGAGTTTCTTCCTGTTTCGGCCCTCAAAATATAGCCCGGAGTATAGCTTGGAAGGCACAGAAAACGTCTGAGAAAGGTATCCTGGATTCTATCTAAGATTAAGGCTTGATCATGTGCCCAGATTGGAGCCGCATAGAGTAGGACTGTCAAGATCATAGAATCCAACAATCTCATACTTGCATGGAAGGATTTGAGCTTGGACTTCAAAATAATCTCCCCCACAGCACCCATCGCGGCCATGGTCCTGCCTCTATAATTTAAGGTAACTTGAGTGAAAGAAATCGAAGGGGTTAGTTTTCTTTATAATTCAAGAAAGGGTATTGGCCAATTTTCGGTAGATAACGTAGTTTATTTTATAATTAAGAAACCACAATCACGCAATAATATAATCGGTATTTATTTACATTCCAAATTACAATAGTGTTTTAGCATTGGATAACATAAGAGGCGTCAAGGTAGATGATGATAGTTATCAGAATAGAGAGCACATTTTACAGAGTATTCTAATTGAATATAGGTTTTTAACTTTTAATTAGACATTTTTAATTTATATTTAGACATTTTTCATTGTAATTTAGACACATGGACTTTTCTATATATTCCTTTTATTTAGGAGCATTTTAAATAACTAAAAAAATTGAATATAGTTTTTATTTTAAAAAAAGAAGGGCTTGAAATGGAAATAGCGATATTTGACATCATTTTTAAATCAGATGAATTATTAATAAACAATTTCGCATCTTCTTTTCGTTTTCGCTTAGTTTCATCGGATTTTATGCTGATCAACTCAATAGATGACTTTTCAGAGTTATTTTAAAATCTTTCATTGCATTGATTATTGTTGTTTGCGACACTTCTAGATTTAAAATAGTTTTCAATTCATCCCTTAATTTTTTTAAAAGTTATACTAGAATTATTTTGTATATACTTTTCAAAATAAAATCTAAATCGCTTAATGCAATTTTTTTCTGTCTAAATCCTCCTTTCTTTATTAATTTTAATTAGCCTTCTTTTTTATAATTCTACATAGCAGGACTATAATTTATGTTCAATAACTTAGAAGCGTTTGCATAGTTTCGTCTTTTAAACATACCAACTTGATTAAAGTTTCCTGTTTTCCTTTTGATATTGCTTGATACGAGCCTCTATTCATTTTAAAATTAGTAGAAATAAGACGATAATATTTTAATAATATATTTAGTTGTGTTTTAAAGTGTCTTAAATAAATATTATATAAAAAGTCCATGTGTCTAAATTAAAATGAAAAATGTCTAAATTAAAATGAAAATTGTCTAAATTAAAATGAAAAATGTCTAAATTAAAATTGAAGCTGTCTAAATAAAAATGAAAGTGTCTAAATTAAAATGAAAAATGTCTAAATATAAATTAAAATTGTCTAATTAAAAGTTAAAAACCTATATGTTACAAATAAAATATCAGAGGTTATTTGATATTTTGACGAGAGATGACATCGGATGATGGCTCACATTAATTTGTACGAATAGAGGAAGGTTCTATCATTATATTAACCTGACACAAGGATCTTGCTCGCTGCAGGTCAGGAATGGCTAAGATTGTGCAAAGATTACACAAATTCCATGAGTCCAGCCAAAAACACAAAAATCCGTAGGGGCTAAGTCTGGGGATTTTTCAGGGATGTACGAAATGCCGGTTACATCCCTTTTTATTTCCAGGTAATGACGAGTTGAACGTGAGGTATGACTCGTGGATTTTCCTAGTGCAACAACACGAATCTTTTGTCACTTAGATACAAAAATGTAACCTCGTTGTCGAATAATGGTAGATTTACAAATTGATTTTGCCATTGGATCCACCTTCTTTATAGGAAGCTTCCCGTTGTAGCAGAATCTTGCAACGATCATGAAGCCCTTTGAGAAACTTTTCTTGCATTGCTTGACCCAGTTCTGAAAGGTTTTAGTTTGAGAGTTAGCTTAATAAGTGGCGCGGAGTTGATTGTTATCATTGAGGTAAACCCATACTTCGTCCAGCGTAACAGCATTCTTTCATTTTTCACCTGCCAGGTACTTTTCATAAAGGGCCTTGTTGCAGGTCTTGCGTTCTTCGATATGGTGTGGCTTGAAAACATGAAATTTAGCCTTTTTACCTATCTTTAAGCCGTTTTTTTCTTCTATAATACGGATAAAGGTAGGAAGTGGTACGTTAATTATTTTGGAAATGTTCCTTTGAGAAGTTGGATTCTTTCTGAGAATTATTTCCTTTATCTTCTTTCATTTGAAGTTAAAGGTTTCTTCAGGCACCTTTTTTCAGAGGAATCTTTTCGCCAAATTTCATATATATAAGATTTGTCTTTGTTTTCCTTTATTGTTTGACTTATTTTGCACTTATTAATAGCAATATTCTTTCTTTCATAATTTTAATAATTTAGGTAACCGAATATTTCTCCTTGGAAAGTCTGAAAACGTAATATTGTACAAACTCACTAATAATTTTAAGCATTTCGAATATTTAAAAATCGTTTTTTCATTTAAAAAAAATATGTTTTCATTCTGAAGCTATATTCATGTAAAAATGTAACAATACATGTATGTGTATGCAGTGTAGTGATGAACAATAATCGAAAATTCGAAAATCGAGCAGCCATCATCGTTCCTCTGCGCGCCGGAAGGAGTCCCAAAGAGATAGTGGACGTTCTTAAGTTGCCCAAAACCATTGTTTATCGGTTCAAAAAGCAGTTTGTTTGGGCCGAAGTAACAATGAACGAATGGCTGCAAGGAAAAAATCATTCGCGTCGATCGGACAGAGTAAGAGGCGAAGATTTTTGTCAAAAATGTCAAGGTTTATGGAAACCCTTGAAAGAGCATGAGGGCCATAGACTAGTAAATGGACGTTGTCTCTATGACAATTGTCAGAACTATCCATGAGGACCTTGTCTGAGAGTATGAAGGATAACAGAGAGAAGAAAGGCTGCTGCCCACCTTGACAACCTGAAACATAACTCTTGTCGCATGCTGGGGTTCTTCTCTGATGAAAATAATTTGATGTAGTCCAAAAGGTTAATCCCAGGAATGATCGCTGGATCTGTAAAGATCCCTCAGATGTACCTGTCGTGATTCAAACGAAATTTCTGCCTCCGTGATGATCCTTGGCGGTATCAGCAGTGAAGGTGATGTCATGCCTCTTCATTTCTTTGAGAAGAGCCTTAGGATGAACGCTGACACCTACACCAATGTCCTGGAGACCGTTGTGAAGTCTTGAATGTATATGGTGACCGCAAGAAGGAATTATGTCTTCTAACAGGACCCAATCCACAAGGCAAAAAAAAAAAGACATAATCGTGGCTGACATTTAACGTCCCCAGTCACTGGAGTCCTGATATTTGGCTCCCTTACTATCCAGACTGCAACCCCCTCAACATACATAGTAATGAACAAGTAATGTATTCGTACTTGTTGTTGGGAGAGATGTCAACAAAGCTCCCACAACACCGTCCAGTCTGTTAAGAAAGCGGTTCACATGGTGATGACCCAAATGGACAAGGTCATTATCGCCAAGGTCTATGCTTCATTCCGCACTCTCCTGCTATTATAGTTAATAATAGAAACTACATATATTGAATAAATCAAAACTATATCCCTTTAACTAATACTGTATCAAATTTCATTTCAATTTTTTATTTTCACTTGCAATAAATTTTAGTTAAAATTAAATTATAGTCATTCCCAATTTACCTGTTACACCCTGTATATAGGTATAGTGGAAAACTTAAATGTTTGTTCTTGGAATATCTGTCACAGTCAGATTCCCATCATCAGAAGAACAAACCCCCAAGAAACAATGGAGAATAAAAAAAGGAATACCCCCTCTCCCCTTATTGTCACATTCTGACGTGTGTTTGCCACATGCTCACCGAAGTAAATTATGTCCTGGAACAGCGACAAAGAGGGTAACAACTATGGGATAAGTTTAGGTACCAAAAATAATAAGTAACAGCTAAACAGAGGAACAATGCGTAACAATTCAACAAGGATGGCGCAGTTCCTAAAAATAGAATTTAGAGAATAAATTCACTTTTGTAAGTATAAAACTTGTGTAGGTAACCGCATCCATTGAAAGATGGCGTAAACACAATGGACCCACAACATAAAGTACGGTAAATAGAGGGCTGGTGAAGCAGACAATAGGGCAGGTATTCTTGGACTGAAGAGATTTGACCAGATGGATCTGGGAATCGTGGAGAAGTGAAGGAAGAGGAAATGGCCAGCATAGGTGTTGGTTAGGATAATCGTGGTTGGGCGTGGACCCATTGTTGATTATGTTTGCGATACAGAGGTGTGAAATAGCATCCATCAATTTTACTTTTTAGATTTTCTATAAACTAGACTTACCATATCTCTCTATAAATAAAGTATCGTCTCCGTTGATGAAAACCAACAGTTCTAAATGTACCTACTAATGTATTTTCTTCGATTTACCAGAGAGTATATATATAATATATTTGACCACAATTATTCTTTTGGAATAATCAAGTTAACTGTTTGTTTGTTTTATTTCGATAAATGGCAGATAACTATAACATTGCATATATGATTAATCCAATGAGTTACAATGTATTGTTTACATTTTTATAAAGAAAATAAACTTGTGCGTTTAGAACTATATTTGATAGAGCTATAAATAATATATATATATATATATATATATATATATATATATATATGTAGAATCCTGTCGTTGTGGAATCCTGTCGACTTGATCTATGGTGTGTGTTCCTGTCGACTCAAGCTATGGTTTGTGATCCTGTATAGCTATACCGTGTTAACCGAGAGGAACAGTCAGGATGTGGAGAGTTTTCCAGTACCTCTCTGCACCTTGGAAGACCTTTAACAGTTCTCACGGAGTACAGGCAGTCGTGGTCGAGCAGAGTGGAAGACTTGGGAATGTCCATCACAAAAAACAAAGAGACACAGTCGTACTAGAAAAGTTCCATGAACAGATAAAGAGTCGAGCTAGGAGCAAGATGGAGATTTGAGAAGAATCTTACTGGTCTACATGGCGATAGTGCGGACCATGGGGACATCTGACGAGGGCTTCCCCCGATGGTGAGGTGACTATTTATTTCTGGCCCTGTTGGAGGCCTATATATCTTTGCCGAGAGGAAGTATTGAGTTTCAGCGGATGCAACAAGGGCGTGGATCGGAAGATGTCATTGTATACTCTTAACGATTTCCTGCCAACGCCCTGACATCTACATATTTTAGACGTTGTTGGACTTCTATCTTAATCTCTTGCTCAGCTCAACTCTTAATATATTACAGTTTTATTTATTTATTCTCAGTTTGTACAAAGTGCATTACATATGGTGGTGTAATGACACATGTCAATCATGTGTATAATTTTTTACAGAAGTGTTTATTATACAACATGAAAATCTTATTATAATATATACAATATGAGGTTGTTGGTTTAAATTACCATATATATATACCATATACGCGTTCGTGGATGGCTTTTCTTGATTTATCAAGAAATTGGGTTGGCCAAATATCTCGGAGCAAGCTAAATAAACGTTTAGTTTATTCTTGCTCCACTAGATAGCGCTCTGCCATCTAAAAAGCACATGTGCTCGTAGTCAGGAGATGCCTCCTTTATTTTTTAATATCAACACCTGACCCACTTATCTTTTATTTTTTCTATTGTTTTTTCATATATATATATACACAGTGTGACAAATAATTTTTAAGAATGGGTTTGTAAAATAAAACAGAAACAAGCTAATTCAATTTCTACTATTTTTTATTCAAAATAATCCCCTCAGGATTCAATACATATGTTACAACGATTTAATAAGGAATTAAATGCCTCTTGCAGGCCACTTTGAGGAATCGCCTCCAAAGTGCTCGTCGCAGCTTTCTGGATGGTCGGGATATCATAAAAAAAAACCTTTTAACTTCAATTTTATTTTTGGGAATAAATAAAAGTCACATTGTGCTAAATCAGGCGAGTACGGAGGATGATTCAACACACGGACGTTATTTTTGGCCAAAAAGCGACGAACAATGAGTGAGGAGTGACTCGGTGCATTATCATGCAGCAAACACCAACTGTCTTCATCGCGATATTCTGGACGAATGCGACGAATTCTGGCAATCAAACGTTTCAAAACGTTTAAATAATACTCTCCAGTAATGGTTTGTCCAGCGGGAACAAATTCTTTGTGGATAATACCTCTACTATCGAAAAAGGTAATCAGCATTGTTTTGATTTTTGATGGCACTTTTCGCGTTTTTTTTTTTTTTTTTGGCTTGTGGAGAGTTTTTTGACTTCCATTCGGCACTTTGGCGCTTTGGGTCATTCTGAAAACACCATGTTTCATAACCCGTAACAATTGATTTCAGGAAGTTTGAATCATTTTCATAGGCAGAAATGATGTCCCTGCAATGTGCAATTCTCAATGATTTCTGCTCGCCCGTTAAAGTGTGTGGAACAAATTTAGCACAGACTTTAGTTTTACCCAAATCTTCATGCAGAATGGTTCGAATCGTTTCTTTGTTGATGTGTAAAACCTCTGCCATCATTCTCAGGGATGCACTGCGATTGTTTGCAACAAATTCTCGCACTCTTTCTATACTTTCTGGTGTCTTCGAAGAACTTGGTCGTCCAGTATGCTTATCATCTTATAGCGTATTTATTCCATCCGAAAAACGTTTGTGCCAAATGAAAACATTTGATTTACTCAAACATAACGTACAATAAACTTTCCTCATCAAAATATATGTTTCCGATGCACTTCTACCAAGTTTTGCATTATATTTAATGACCGCTCTCTGTTCCATCTCAGAATTCCGACGAACAAAATTTTTACTTTTGAATGTATGGTTTTAAAGAGTTAACCAAAATGGCTGAAACAAAGCCACGCGCTAGATAAGGCTTCGAATATATATACGCATGCGCAATTTCATAACTGGCTCTGCTATTGGCTTTTATCTAGCGCGGGTCTTAAAAATTATTTGCCACACTGTGTATATATATATATTAAAAATGGCATATTCTGACCAGGAGCACATGTGATTTACAGAAGGCAGAGCGCCATCTGGTGGAACAGAAATCAACTAAACATTGATTTAGCCTGTTCCCTGATATTTGGCCAACCCAATTTCTTGATAAATCAAGAAAAGCCATCCACGAACGCGTTTCGCGCTTTTGGCGCTCGTCAGCGTGGAGTAGGCTGAACCATTGCGACCAAAAAATATTTTTTGATCCCAATGGCTTCCTGAAAAACCAAGAAATGGGTATTTAAGGCCAAACGTGCGTAAATACGCTTAACACATGAAACAATGAAATAAAAAAAAAAGATAAAAGGTCAGGTGTTGAAATCTAAAACAAAAATGACATATCCTGACCAGGAGCACATGTGCTTAACAGAAGGCAGAGCGCCATCTAATTTATCAAGAAATTGGGTTGGACAAATATCAGGGAACAGACTAAATCAATCTTTAGTTGATTTCTGTTCCACCAGATGGCGCTCTGCCTTCTGTAAAGCACATGTGCTCCTGGTCAGGATATGCCATTTTTATTTTTGATTTCAACACCTGACTTTTTTATTTTTTCTTTCATTTTTTCATATATATATATAGAAAGCGCTTCCAAGAAGTGTGTAATTTTAATCTGCCTAGAGCAATTCAAATTTTAAATTATTTATTAGTTATAATGATGATAATTATAAAGAGCAGAAGAAATTTTGAAAACTGAAATAAACACACATACTATATATGGAGTGATATTTAAAATTTATTCATCTTTAGAAATAAAATTTGCATTTATCCTAAAAATTCAAATCGAGTTACATTTACACACTTTATTAACATCATGAAACGCGATATCCCAAACTCAGGGATATTTGCGTCTATACCTCTCTCTACATCACAACAAATCGGCTATATACAATCCTGTTCAATTCATTATTTTACATAATTAACCAAAGAAAATTGTCCAAAGAGAAAAACAAACAACAAAGCAAAACACACAAAGCAAGCATCGCAATTCTTTTCCTTCTAAGTTTCCCTTTCCCTTTTCCAATTTAAAAGAAAGTTGTAAATAAATTGAATTTGATTATGCCAAATATAATGCAGAAGATAGGAAACAAACACATATTATTTCGATGGCGTAATAAATATTTCTGTTATATATATTGAAGTCGATGACTTACAAGCTCAACCAATTAAAATAATTCCAAAAGGCGTGGTTGTATGCAACACAGATCAACCGCGCCTCTAATTGGAAGTCCAACCTAATTATGATCGGTCAGTAGTCAATTTTTTCCTGTGTATATTCTATATCGGAAGAAAAAGGAGCCATTATTTTAATAATTTGATTAACCTCTCCTCATCACATCAATCTTCAACATCCAATTTGCAATGGACATTACGCCACGCCACCCAAAGTTGTTACGTTAACCCAGTGTCGCTGGACTCACAAATTCTATCTAATTACTCTGCCAAAACACCATCTTTAATAATCACTGATATTATTTAAATATTTCACCATCTCACATAGAAGTTGTTATTTAAAATGGAGCTTGCGTTGAGCACATTTTTTTTTTCTTTGATGGCTAACGACGTGGGAGGCGGGTCAATGGTCCTACTTTTTTTTTTTGAAAAAAAAAAAGATATTCATAGAGAGCGTTTTAATTTCTTGGAGGCGTAATTGATAGAAAGGCGGAAGTTTCAATTAGGTGTCCCACTTCCTTTCACTGAAAATGGCTCAATCCTGTCCGAATAACATTCATCATAAGCCTGACCCCTTAATGCCTCGTTAATGAATGTGAGCTCCTAATGACTTAGGGAGCTCAGCACTTTTTTTCTCAGAAGCTCAACCATCTATAAAAAATAAACAAAAAATAAATTATTTTGCCTCCAATTTGAAACAATTTTAAATGGTAAAAATTTTCAATCTGCCTTTATGAAATCTTTCTGTTTAGACTTTTAAAAAATTTATCTTCGTAATATTATTAATCACAATATATAGATTAATTATTTTGTATAGTCCACAGCCTTTTTTGAAAAATAAATACTTATTTTCAATTTAATTTTTAATATTTTAAATTTTTTTATAAGAAATTGTTTTAATATATATTCAGCATTTATTCAAAATGATTAGTTTTAAATTTTCATTTATATATCTCAATTTTAAATTCTATTGTGTGTGTCAATGTAAACTAATATTTATCTAAAATAATGTACACTTTTATTATCTCCGCGAATTGTTGCCCTTATCAAGTTATAATAATTGTTGTCTTTGGATATTTATTTCACACTGTTTTGTGTAAAAATCTTTTACTATTATTTAAGAATTTTTTTAATTCTCTATATTGTTCAGTAAAACATGTGATAGTATTTCTCAGATATGAAAAGAGTTTAATAAATATATAAAATGTGTAGAAAATAGAACAACGGAATGTATTGAATCTGAGAGGCAAAATTATTAAATGGGCATATTCTGGCTACGCAAAGTCCGAGTGCTTGTTCAAAAGATATCTTTTGCATAAAAATAAAATCTTGTTTAACTTATTTTCAGTTTAGTGATAAGATGTATACATATGGGCAAAGAAGGTGCCTCTCTCGTTTAAAAAAGCATCAAAACAATAAATTTTGTTTTTATCCCTATGCAGAACACTAGCTATGGTAAATTCGAATGAAAGCCAACAAAATATATTCCATAGTTTCGAGCTATGGCCCTCATAAGTTCAAGGATAACTACTATTTTACAACATCCTATGAAAGGAGGTATGAGATCGGCCGATTCTGTCATTGTTTTAACTGGTGGAATAATAGGGTAGTTTTAGACTATAATAGATTAACAGAATTTGAGTTGGGATATGTTTCATGGGTAACAATGACCACTTGTTTTAATGCATTTTAAATTGTAGAGTATAGGATACATGTTTCATTATGTGCTATGTGTATGCAGGTCTGGCACATGTGCCCTGGTGGAAGTACTCTTCCTCGACACAGCTTCCTATGTCCCAACGGAACCATCTTCAACGACAACAAAGGCGTCTGTGACTGGTGGTACAATGTCTATTGCAAAGATCCTCGTAACCGAGCTTGATTCAGAAATCTTGCTTCTTCCTATTTTTCACTGGAGAAAAAAAAATTGGCAATTTTTTTCTGAGAGCAATGCAATCAAAATTATGTCTATTCGAGTCACTTTTATTCTTCTCTACAATTATATTTGCCCTCTATAAAATTTTTGTGGGATAATATTTTTGAAATTAGAGTGAAAAATAAATCAATCTTAAAATTTATAATTACAAATAATTTTTGCAATCTAATTTTTAAAATAATATAATTGTTGACTTGTAAATATATTGTTAACATTTTATTTTTTCATTTTGTACATGAATTGCTGAAAAATATTTCATTGAATAAAGAGCGTAGTATTATAGCAGGCAATTTATATGACAAATATTTTGTATATATTTTAATGTGTCAAAATTATATAAATCGGCGTGCAAAACCAACGTAAAAAATTAAAGTGTTAAATATAGTTATATACAACTTTTAATGTGTGCTATTCAAAAATCAGAGAAAATTCCATTTATTTCCAACCTTGAGCCAGTTTATTTCAAAAAATATATATAATATAAATATTTTATATACAAATTGTTTCATATTTTCAAAAAGTGTTATGTGTTCTTATACAAAATTAAAGTTTTCATTTTCATTTTTTACATATTCTTATTATTATATATCATCGTTATTAAAAGAATTGAGTCTTTTATTTGCTGGATAATTTAAGTGCTATGGTCAGTAAAAGACATTTCAAATTGCCTCTCTATATAAAATTGGTTTTAAAAAATACTAATACAAAAATCATAACTGCATCGTAACTTTAATAAATATATATTTAAATTAATATATATACACAGAACTTGAAATAAAAAATAATTGTTGAAGTAAAATACAAGTGTGAGCTTATTGGTGCTAAAACTTAACGTTGATTATATTTTTCGTTGTTTATTTTTTAAATATAATTCTCGTTTCTATCTCCGAGGTAAAAAATGTTTTCACGATTAATAGAAATAATTAATATATAATCTATTGATATTTGTAATGGAGAAGTATTTTTATAATCAATGTATAAAAAGGAGTTTTGAATATTCCCAATAATATACATTTTAAAGTTATTTTACTTTTTTTTTACAAAAGGTGTTTTTTAAACCAATTTTTATCTTATATATTTATATATTTAATATAAAAGTTTTAATGTTTTGCACGCATATGTGATGAAAAAGGTTCGTAAAATTAATTTAATCTTGTTCACAAGCAAATTTATTTTAATGCATTTAATGTTTTTTTTTTAATCCAGTTTATGCGCCTATGTAAATTTTTTTCTTATTTCTATAGAGAGCTAGATAGGTTCGCCTGTATAATAATGTATACACTTGCCTCGAGGTATAGAGAGCTAGATAGGTTCGTCTGTGTGTATAATAATGTATACAATTGCCTCTCATACTATATAAAAAAATTATTTTCTTGATTGCTTATATACGAGTATTTTTGGGTATATTTAATTGTATTTCAAACCATATTATTGACACACATATAAATATTGCCTAAATACTAATAATAGTATAAATTACTCGCTAATTTTCTAGGGTTCATTATTATTAGAGAATATATTTCTAGCGATGATCAATTTTAATGAGGGCAATTTTTAAAATTTTTATGTATGTATTTTTATCAAGTTCTAGTAAATTTTATAAATAATATAGAATTTTAATATGTATATTTTTATTTATATTCAAAGGGGGTATTTGTGTTATTTTCCCTCACTTTGTAAATAGAAATAAGGTAATTTTTTCAAAGAAAGTTCGGGAACACTTTATTTTACTGACAATCAAATCTCAATTTTTAGTTTTAATAAAATGTATATCTATATATATTTAAAAAATTTAAATGACACATTTCTTGATTTTCGGGTTCCCTCCCACTTAAAAAAATATACATTTTCACTTTAGAAACTCTAATGTAATTTAATTTCATTAAATTCTTACACAAAAAGGATTTACAAATATATTATACATTATTATGCAAACTATATCTGTCATATGAGATAAAAATTTGACCCATGTATCTTAGAAAAATACAAACGATAATATGTTAATATTTTTCTTATATAACAGGATAAAAATAGGATAAATAAAAAAAGACAAAAATATTTTATTGATTATTTTTATTTATTGTGTGATAAAATTTGATTGATTAAACATGCTGTGTACTTTTTTATTTCGAATATATGGCTTTTTTCGACAATAGAAATAAAATTGAATGCATTTTTATAGAAATATTTAAGACGAATTGACTTCAAGGTTTGCTGAAAACATTTACCTAAAATTAAGATAATATAATTTTTATTCATATATCTTTGGACAAGTTCTACAATATACATGCACACATATAAAGTAATTTATGTCAGAAAAAAAATATATATTGAGTTTTTAGTCGGATGTTTTAATCTACTTATATGCTTTTGATGTTATTACACTCCTCCATACCTTCACCTTTTTGTTTAACAATGCCAATATATTTTTGTATTAATAGTCTCTTAGAGTATTTGCCTATCAATTAAAAAAACATAAAGTGTGTTAAATATCTAATAATAAGTAAAATTTATATATTTTTTTATAATATGAAAGGATAGATAATAATTCTCAGACAAATTTCTTTATAAAAAAATATCAGCATTTCACACGGAAAATTATGTTTTAAAATACTTAATGCTACCTTGATATTTTCTCCAATCGTTATTTCATAAATGGTCTTAGAAATTTATTGATTCTTAAAATTATATATTTTTCATAGTACAAAATTATATTAAATAAAAATAATATTTCCTTATATTATTCAATGATATTCTGAAAATGTAATACGTTGCAAATCGAAAGCATGTTGAATCCCTTGAAAATTATCCTAAAATAAAATATTCTTTTAATAATTGCTTGCCCTCTTTTATTATAAACCACAACAAAATACTATTTGGATATTCTTAGAGTTGTTTGCTATCTTTATACACTGCGTGACATTGAAAATGGAACACCAAGAAATAGTGGCCAGAAAATTATGCAAATTTCAGGGTAGACGCGCCTAACCGAGTTATGCAAATGATGTAAAATGCGCAGCTCTCGTGCGCACATGGAGTAAGATATAAGGGAAGGAACTTGCAGAAAGGACAGTATTCGTGTCGTTATTTCTTCAAGGAAAATCATTGTAGAATTTTTTTTCTTGTGTCAAAAGACACGTGTAATAACAGAGAATGCCAGGTCATCGTAAACGGAGGCAGTTCAAGCAGACAGACGCTTTTACGAGGGGCATGGTGATCGGACTGAAAAGGGCAGGTTGGTCAATACGTCAAATCGCAGCTGATACACACCTTGGTGCGTCCACGGTGCACCGACTGTGGAGAAGATGGTTGGAACAAGGAAATGTGGCAATTTATAGGAATGCCGGTGCAACCAGAGTGACGTCAGCACGTGTGGATCGGCGTATCCTTCGACAAGCAGTGGCGGCCCCAAAAGCCACTTGTACCGCCATCCTGCAACATGTGCAAGACACCCTAGATCATTCCATCTCGACCAGAACCATTTCCCGTCGATTGGTTGCTAATGGCTTGCACTCATGCCGTCCGCTAAGAAGACTGTCATTGACCCCACCGAATAGGCGCCAACGTTTGGAATGGTGCCGGGCTAGATCGACGTGGATGACGGAATGGCACAGGGTCGTGTTCTCAGATGAGTCGCGTTTCTGCTTGTCCAGTGATAGTCGCCGTGTACGCGTGTGGCGTCGACGTGGAGAAAGGTCCAATCCGGCAGCAATTGTGGAACGCCCCACCGTGCGACAACGTGGAATCATGGTTTGGGGCGCAATCGCGTATGATTCCAGGTCACCTTTACTTCGTATTCAGGGCACTATGACGGCCCAACGATACGTTGATGATGTGCTGCTACCGGTGACACTCCCCTACCTTCAGGGGGTACCCAATGCCCTTTATCAGCAGGATAACGCCCGACCGCACACTGCTCGCATTAGCCAACAAGCTCTGCAAGATGTACAGATGCTTCCCTGGCCACCGTACTCTCCTGATCTCTCACCAATCGAGCACGTCTGGGACATCATTGGACGCCGTTTGCATGCCTTGCCACAGCCGCGTTCAGAAGACGAACTGTGGCAAATGGTTGAGAGGGAATGGAGAGCCATCCCTTAGGACGCCATCCGTACTCTGATTGACTCTCTACCTAGACGTGTTGCTGCGTGCATCGCCGTCCGCGGTGGTCCTACTTGCTACTAAGCCGACGCCGTTCTCGCTCTGTATTATGACTATCATTTTGAAATAAAGATCACTTATTGTTCGTCCCTGTCTCTCTCTGTCTGCCGAGTTTCATCACTTTCTGGCCACTATTTCTTGGTGTTCCATTTTCAATGTCACGCAGTTTATATGCTTAAAATTAGCTTCAATAATTGTATATAATTGCTATTGGAGCACACGCATAGAAAAATGCAAAAGAAAATGTGGCGAAGACAAAACATAATATTTAATTTTATGCAAACAACAATAAAACTCATACAAAAAAGCAGCAAGGCATAAAAGTATTCTAAAATAACTGTTTAAAATTATCATTCTAAGAATGTGCGTTATTCGGTAAGGATAACAAGTAATGAGTATTCTGTGTACTGAATATATTATTATATCAGGCCGAGGTTTAGCTGATTTGTCAACTTTAATTTCCTCCTAATTCGTGTTATACGTGTTTCCCGAGCGAGTTTACAGCATTAAACAAAATTAAATAAGAATAAACATAAGAGACATAAGCGCGCAATATCTTTAAAAAAGAAATGACTCTTCAATAAAATAATCCTTGTATCAATATTAAGGTGAAAGCATTAAGTTTCGCTAGGAATAAGTTTATTTTTAACCCCTGTAAGCCAATGTTTTTTCCTTAATAAGAAATGATTCTATTTATTGGACTTTTTTTCTTTTAGGAAATAAAAGCATCATAATTCAATAAAGAAACTTATCGCTTTAAATATTGTCAAGCGGCTCAGCGGTTCCAACCACGAGAGGCCCCATAGGACGCCGGTCAATCATCCCTGGACACCGGGTGTGAGGGGTTCGCGGAATCTGGTCGGCGAGGGGAGCTGACGTCCCTCATTAGGATTAACTTTAAACTTGGGGTAAGTTGTACTTTCTCTCTCTCCCTATAAATACCCCTTATAATAAATTAATTAATCCCAAATTTGCCCTTGCTTTATTTATCTCCGCGACATATTTTGGCGGAGACGCTGGGTAACGTGACGGAACTTCGAAGAAGTCGACGTCTACAGGGACGTGAACCAATTATTGAACTTTTGCCACAACGAATAAAAATGGAAGACGACCACAGACCTACTGTTAGCGGATCCTACCTCCCTTGTCAGCGCCAACAAGATCCATCTACCTTTTCTGGAGATGGAAATATAAACCCTGGACAGTGGTTGAAGGAGTACGAAAGAGTGTCGAAGTACAACAGATGGGACGACACCATGAAGCTTGCCAACGTCGTCTTTTACTTGAACGGAACTGCTGGAAGGTGATTTGATAATAACGAAGAATCACTCAACTCGTGGAGAAGCTTTGAGGACGCATTCCACGGTGTGTTCGGACTGCATGAGGATTCTGCTCGACGCGCCGAGGAAGTTCTGAAGTCAAGAGCACAGAAGGCCGAGGAATCCAGCGAGTCATATATCCAGGAGATTCTTAGTCTCTGCCACCAGGTGAACCCTCGCATGGAAGAAGGTGAGATAGTTGCTCACATTATAAAGGGAATTTCGGAGGACACATACCAGATATTGGTAGCGAAAGATATACAGACGGTAGATGAAATCCTGAAGTTTTGCCGTCATCTGACAACCGTCAAGCAGCGCAGGATCGGCCGTACGAAATTCGCCAGGTTGTCAAACGTAATGCCCATTTCATGTGTTGACCACTCAGACGACTTGGCCGGCTTAATTCGCCGCATCGTTAGAGAAGAAATACAAAAGGTCCTCTCACCACCTGAAGTGGTCAATCCTCTCCGAGAAGTAAACGCCCTGGAACAGACTGTGAGGGAAGAAGTTAGCCGTGTTCTCCAACGTACCAGGGCACAAATCAACGTGGTACAACAACAACCACGCACGCCCTATAATATCGACCGACCAACCCAACCCAGGAAGACGGAACATTGGAGAACCTACGACGACAAACCATTCTGCTTTCACTGCGGACGACCCGGACATGTCGTCCGTTATTGTAGGGAACGACGGCAGGTCTTCGCTGAAGCCAGGTCAAGGAATGGTGGAGAAGGAAGAAATGTTGGATTTTCGAGTCGACCCCCGAGATATGACGTCGACGACGACTATGTAACTCCCCAAACCTCGACGTACTTCTACCGGAGCTCTTCCCCACATCCAAGCCGTGCAAGGTCGCCAGCCCGAAGACAATCCCAGTCGCCAGCCCGTCGTTTCAGCCGTTCTCCCAATCCTCAGAATTTGAAAAACAAGGTGGAGCGGCTTCTACCGGGGGTGAGGTCGCCATTGAGGAAAATCCTCCAGGGTATATCGCCGCTAAATTAAAAAAAAATAGTTGTTATGGTCTAAATAAATGGACGCAAAATTAAAGCATTGGGGGATTAAGGAGCAGACTTTTCTGTTACTTCAGACAAATTTCGACGCGAACTAAAGACACCTCGCTTCAAAGAACCAGGTCCCATTCTTAAAGCCGCAAATAAAAATTTAATAGAGACCCTAGGAAAATGTGTTCTGAACATAGAAGTTGATGGTCTGAAGATATCCTTTGAATTCGTTGTTATATATGGTGGAATGCAGCCATGACATCATATTCGGATGGGACTTCTTCAAGGCCATCGAAGCCGTCATTGATTGTGGCAGAAATGAACTCCATCTCGGGGAAACCTCCGTCCTGAAATCTCGAGAGGAGGAAAACCAGAGATTGTTTGCTTCCGACGACTTTGTCGACGCCTTAATCGATAAAGAAGATCAGCGTGATAAACGAATAAATATGCGGTGTTAGAGATGTTTTAGTCTCAACTTCTAAGGACTTATTATTAAGAAAAGAAGTTCTTATACCAAACTCATTGGTTACATTTCGACACGGCCGAGGTAGCATTTGGGTGGCGAATGGAGCGTCTTGGCCGCAACTGATTCCATCACGAATGAATATGTGCACCATGGAAAGTTATGAGAATAGAAATATCTGCAGTCTTATCGAATCCAGCGATAAGTTACTAGAAACGCAGCTAAAGTCACGTGAATGGTCACAGAAGATAAACCTTACTCTATATCCAGGGCTGTCTGAAATTCAAAGGTTACAGCTTGTTTCATGCCTTGACTAGTTTATTGACATATTTGACTTTGGGAGTACTCCTATTAAGCCTACCAGTACTGTGAAGCACAAGATAAACACAGGAGACCACTCTCCTATCAAACAGCGGCCCTATAGAGTAGCACCAAGTGAACGACGACTAATTCAAGATGAAGTGAACAAGATGATTGAAAATCACATCGTGAAGCCCTCTGAAAGTCCTTGGTGATCTCCTGTTATTCTAGTTTGAAAGAAAGATGGGACCTGGAGATTCTGCGTAGATTATCGTCGATTAAATAAGATAACAAAAAAAAAAGATGTTTACCCGCTGCCACGCATTGATGATGCCTTGGACAGTTTAGCTGGCTCTAGTTACTTCTCCACGATGGATCTTCGGTCCGGGTATTGGCAGATTGAAGTAGACGAAAATACAGGGAGAAAACTGCCTTCATCACTCCAGATGGGCTGTATGAATTCCGAGTAATGCCTTTCGGTCTATGCAACGCTCCAGCAACGTTTGAAAGGATGATAGATAGTGTTCTGGGCAGTCTTAAATGAAACATGTGCCTTTGCTACCTAGACGACATCGTAGTTTACGCATCTACCTTTGAGGAACATCTACGTCGTCTACAACTTGTATTAAGGTGCATCCAGAAAGCTGGACTAAGCTTGAACCACAAAAGGTGTCTTTTTTGATCAAGGAGGATAAAGATTTTAGGACACCTCTTTGACGCCAATGGAATTCATCCAGATCCAGATAAAGTTGAAGCCGTCTCTAAATTTCCGAGGCCAAATAATATCTCTGAACTGAGGAGCTTTCTTGGATTATGTTCCTATTACTTTGCATGACCTACTGAAGACTGAAAAACAATGCTATTGGGATGCAGCTCAAGAGAAAGCGTTTGAAGTCCTTAAAACAGCTCTAATTTCAGAGCCTGTCTTGGGACACTTTGATGAATCCGCTGATACCCATCTGCACACGGATGCAAGCGGACATGGTATTGGAGCTGTTCTTCTACAAATACCAGGTGGAAAGGAGCGGCCTATAGCTCATGCATCTAGAAGCTTGACAAAGGCTGAACATAACTATTCTACAACAGAAAAAGAATGCCTTGCTGTAGTCTGGTCTATTAGCAAATTCCGTCCATATTTGTTTGGTCGACCATTTACGGTTGTCACTGACCATCATTCTCTATGTTGGTTGGTAGGGCAGAAAGATCCTTCTGATGCCGATTGTCTGTCAAGGAGCCCGCTTGAGAACGATCAACCAAGTGCTGTGATGTCACTAACCAACGTCGATATAGAGCAGACTAAAGACCCGGATTTAGCTAAAATAATCGATAATTTAAACTCGGGCTACACCAGAAAGGAATTCAGCATTATCGACGGCATCTTATACAAAAAATAACTATAGCACAACTGGAAGACCCTGGCTTATGATGATCACTAAGCACTTAAGATCGGAAGTTATGGCAGATTTACATGACGCCCCTACAGCTGGGCATTTGGGTTTCGCCCGAACGTATTACAAAGTCAAGAAACGATTCTATTGGCCTGGCCTTTATAGAACTGTTCGCCAATATGTAAGCCATTGTCGGGAGTGCCAACGAAGGAAGAAATTACCTCGACGTCCGGCTGGACAACCTATATCCATACCGCCCGTAGAAAAAGCCATTCTATAAGGTCGGGGTTGATCTCCTTGGAAGATTTCCAGTTTCTAAAGATGGAAACCGTTGGATCATTGTATGCACCGATTATATGACAAGGTATGCCATAACGAAAGCGATCCCAGACGGAGGAGCAATCGAAACAGCTAAGTTCCTGGTTGAAGATGTTATCTTGAAGCATGGAGCTCCTAGAGAAATGATAACAGATCGTGGAAGAAATTTAATTTCTCAAGTAATAAAAGAGATCAATGCTCTGTGCGGAATTATGCACAGATTTACAACGGCCTACCATCCCCAGACCAACGGCCTGACTGAAAGGTTCAACAAAACTCTGGGAGATATGTTGTCCATGTACACAGGTGTTGAGCAGAAGGACTGGGACCAAGTTTTACCCTACGTAACTTTTGCTTACAACACTGCTAAACAGGAGGCGACCGGCTACACTCCGTTCTTTCTTGTCCACGCCCGCGAGGCCGAGACCTACATCGATGCCGTACTACCTTACCTACCAGATGAGATCTGACTACTACGTTGGAGAACTTGTGACCAGAGCTGAGGAAGCGCGTCAACTCTCCCGATCACGCCTTCTACAATCACAGGCGAAAGACCGTAAAACTATACGACCAGAAACATACTGCAGTCTATTACCAGAAGGATTATCTTGTGTGGGTTTTTACTCCAATCCGAAAAGTAGGACTATCAGAAAAGCTATTGAAGAGATACTTCGGTCCCTACAAGGTGACCAAGAAACTTTCAGAAGCTACGTATGAAGTAGAGCCCGTGGACCCCTCTCCCCGATCACGGAAAGCCAAGGATATCGTCCATGTCATTCGGATGAAGCCCTACCTGGACCCTGAAGAACAATATTCTATTCTACTAGGGAACACCAGCCGTGATAGATTTCCTTCCAGAACAAGGGCTGAGACAATCTAATCAGCGGGTCGCTGTTTTCTCTAAGGAGGGAGTAATGTCAAGCGGCTCAGCGGTTCCAACCACGAGAGGCCCCATGGGACGCCTGTCAATCATCCCTGGACACCAGGAATGAGGGGTTCACGGAATCTGGTCGGCGGGGGGAGCTGACGTCCCTCATTAGTATTAACTTTAAACTTGGGGTAAGTTGTACTCTCTCTCTCTCTCTCCTTATAAATACCCCTTTTAATAAATTAATTATTCCCAAATTATCCCTTGCTTTATTTATCTTCGCGACAATATTGTTTAATAGTTGATATTTTTATTTTCGTCGGCTTAATTAATCAACCATGCCGCTATGAGATTGCATACAACCATCTACTATTGTATATATCGAGCTTCTATACCCCCGACACTTGAGGCAATCTACGGGTATTAGAGATTTTAGAGGATAAGATGATATATAGAAATACTTCCATCGAGAAATGCTCTTCCGAAAATATTTTTAAAGCCATTGTAGGTTTGCGAGCGTAGGGTCACTTCCCTTTACGCCTCGAAAGCTAAATTAAAAACAACCGAAGACCGTTGTTTACCGTTCGTTTATTTTTAAAATAATGTTTTAGAACAAAAAGTACGCGACTGCCGGCGCGCACGCGTGCCTGCCGGCGAGAACACTAGCACGTGACTTCCTGCGCGCGCGCCTGCCTGCCAGCGAGTGCAGTTTCACGCGACCGCCCGCCAGCGAGAGAAGCTTTTTTTAAAAAATTACAATGCAAATCCTTAACTATATTTACAGGTTTCTATTTTATAACGATTTCACATATTTACATTCCGGCCCCCGATTTATGGAGCTGGTCTAAATGAATCTGCCTCTCCTTTCGCCTAGTTCCATTCTTAATCCAAGGGGGCAGATCTTTGTCACTGGTCGCTTGTAGATCATCGCTTTCCCGTTCTGCTTGGTAGTTATCGTAGCGACGCGTACTTGGCCGTCAGGTCCAAAGTGTACATCGGAGACGAAACCGCGCTTCCACATGTTCCTGGGATGTAGCTCATCTACGAGAAAAACTAGATCTCCATTCCTTATCGGCTCCGTCTGGTGTTTCCATTTGCTTCTTGTCATTAGCTTGGGAATATATCCCTAGTCCATTTGATCCAGAACTCGTTAGTCAACTGCTGTGCTCTTTTCCATTGCTCTCTCAAGTCGCGATAGTTTGCCTCGATTAACTTCGGAATGGAGGGACCAGCATCGTTAGCCCCACGAAGAAAATGATTCGGAGTGAGTGAGTCTTCCTCGGTAGGATCACTTGAGACGTAGGTTAATGGACGGCTGTTAATGATGTTCTCCGCTGACTTAAGGGCTGTGAGTAAAGTTGTATCGTTTGGATTTACCTTATTAAGCGTCGCGCGCAGACATTTCTTCACTGATTTGATGAGACGCTCCCAAGCTCCTCCAAAGTGCGGTGCCGTAGGTGGGTTAAATTTCCATTTGACGGGGCCAAACCTTCCACTGGCAGCCATCACTTCAAAGTCTATTTCACTAGCCGCAAGCTTGAGCTCCTTACTTGCTCCCACGAAGTTGGTCCCGTTGTCGCTATAGATGGTGTCAGGCCTTCCGCGAGTGTCGATAAACCGGGAAAGCCCCATCATGAATTCGTCTGTACTCAAGGCGTGCATCACTTCCAGATGGATGGCTCGAGTGACGAGGCACGTGAAAATGATAACCCATCGCTTCTCATGTCGCCTTCCGACAGTCACAGTAAATGTCCCAAAGGCGTCTAGCCCAGTGAACGTGAATGGGCGCTGGTAGGCGGCAAGTCTGTAGTGTGGGAGTTGGCCCATCTCTGGGATCACTGGTGAAGCCCTAGAAAGTCTGCACCTAGGACACTTCCGTATTGTTCGTAGAACCGTCTGTCTTTCATCTATGATCCAGAATCTCCCACGGGGAGGTTGTTCAGCAATGTTTCTGAACCTTGGTGGGCACATCGCTCGTACTCCGCCTGAATGAGTAACTCCGTGACGTGGTGATCGGAAGGGAGAATTGCAGGTGTCTTCTGCTCTGCTGGAACCTTGTTGGCTTGGAGAATGCGACTTTTGAGGCAAATAGTCCCATTAATGAGGCATGGAGAAAGTCGTGCTATTTTCGCTTTCTTCACTATTCTACCCTTTGCAAGCTCTGCAATTTCTCTTGGAAATGACTCAGTCTGCACCCACTGCACAAGTGTCGTCACTGCTGACCTGTATTCTTCGGGGCTGACAGTAAAGCTGTGCTGCCGTACTTTATTATTTTCCATGGCAGCTTTCCAAGGTGGATTCAACTCACCGCTTTTTTGGAAGGTCTTCTTGTACCAGAATCGGGCGGCCTTTTGAACTGCCGCGGCTCGACAGACTAATCGGTTGAGGGAGCTGAAATCTTCAAGATTCAAAAGTCGTGTCAAAGGACGGTGGAGTCTTGGCCTCTTCCTTTGCGTCTTGTCCCTCCAGAGTTTGGCTGCTTTCCAAACCACAATTACACAACGTTCGATATCCGCAAATGTTTCAAACTTCTTCTCAGGTAACAGGCGTTGACTAATTTTCTTTATCAGCTTGCCTGATTTCCGTCCGCACTCTATGTCTGAAGACGGGCTGACTCTGGAATCGTCCCCAAGCTTTAGCATTCAAGTCGCTAAAATAATTCCTAAGTCTTTGCCTTTTGCTTCTTTGGGCCACTCCTCTTCTGGTCTTTTAAGGAATTCTGGCCCAGTGTACCACTTGTCTGTAGGTTCAAATGAAATCTCTGTTTCAAATCTGGTCGCTATATCAGCAGGATTCTCCCTTGTTAGAACCTATCTCCAGTCGGTTCTTTTTGTCGCTTCCTGGATCTCGCCGACTCTGTTAGCCACAAACTCCTTGTAGCGTCCTGCTTCAGAGCGGATCCAGGCCAGAACCGTCTTGGAGTCGCTCCAAAAAACCTTCCTGTTCACTTTTGGAAGTCGCAGTTCGGAGCGAAGAAGGACAGCGAATCTCGTTCCCAGCACGCAGCCTTGCAGCTCCAATTTTGGTATGGTAAGCTTCTTCAATGGGGCTACTCTTGCTTTGAAGCCAAAGAGAGTTGTAGTAATGTTTCCATTTCTCGTTTCCACTCGCAGGTAGGTTACAGCGGAGAGAAAGCTTCTTGGCTGGCATCAACGAATGTGTGGACCTCCATTTGTCGAATGATACTTCTGCTGAGCAGGTCTGGATGGTAGCACCGTGGCACTTGAACGAGATGAATTTCTTTAAGCTTACTGAGCCACAGTTTTCACGCTGCATAGATGCCTGGCGTAAGTTCCTCATCCCATCCAATACCAGCAATCTACGTTCGTTGAAGAATAATGATTCCCTTTATTTTGAAATGGCTGACCAAGCCAAGGGGATCATAGACACTCATCACGATACTGCATGCCTGACGTTTTGTAGGTACCGCTCCTTCCAGGATTTCTGGGGACACCTTATTAAGTCCGAATTTGAATCCAAATATATCCTTCGTTGGATCCCACCACATACCGAACACGTTTCCCGTGGGAATGACGGACTTCTCGTTCAAAGATTTCACCCCTTTTGCACGAAGCTCTTCTGGAATTGACTCAATGACTGCTCTGGAGTTGCTGTTAAACTTGCATAGGTTGAATCCTCCAGCTGCATTCATCTCAGAGAGTTCCCTCCTCAAGTCCATGCAGTTCTCTTCTGAATCTGCACCCGTCAGGCAGTCATCAACGTAGAAGTCGTTCACAATCGTGTGCGCCAATTCATGATTTACCAGCTCATGCTGCATGGCGTTTTCATTCTTCACGTGGATTGCTGAACACGGTGAGGAAGTGGCCCCAAATATCCAGACTTGCATTTCGTAATGATCCGGTTCTATCGACGTATTCATGTTTCTCCATAGAAAACGCTGAGTGCATTGGTCTTCTTTGATGACGCGAACACGATGAAACATGTCCGTAATATCTCCAGTTAGCGCAATATTGTGAACTCTAAAGTTCCACAGGACTGATGTGAGTGGGCGAATTAAGTCTGGTCCTTTTGAAAAAGCTTCGTTCAAAGACACGTCATTCGATCTTGCTGCAGCAAGGCGTAGCTTTCCCGGCTTATTTGGGTTGGTGACGCCAAAATGGGGAATGTACCACGTCCGCTCACTTCCTTTGGGGACTTCAATGCTGTCCAGCTTTCGAATGTACCCTTTCTCCAGATATTCATCAAACTTCGCTTTATACGCCGCTAGAAGTAACGGATCTTTTGCAAGCTTTCTTTCCGTATGGCGAAGCCTTCCAAGAGCCATTTGATAGCTCTCGGGTAGCGTACCCTCTGCGTCACGCCAAAGTAGACCGGTCTCCCAACATGCTCCGGTCCTCTTGATGGTCTTCTGCAGGATGTCGTACGCGCGTCCTTCAACTTGATTCATGCCCTGCCACCTGGTTCTCGGGATGACTCCAAAGTTCTCAGTGGAAAATGATGACTTGATCAATTCATGGAGATCATTATCGTTAACTGGTTCCGAAACTGTGTAGTTGACGCATCCCTGTGTCTTCATTAAGTCATCAAAATTTCCTCCAACAGCCCATCCCAGCGGTGTTCTCCATCCGATTGGAGCGTCGGGAGGACCAAGGCAAGCTCGCGGTGAAGGATTAGCCTCAGATTGTTTATTCCGATAATCAGCTCAGGAACAACGTTCTTTAGGTCTCGGGCTTTGACCTTGTTTAGATGTGGCCATTTATGACGAATTTTCTCGATTGAAATCGAGTAAGGTTTCATCTTTAGACTACTCACAGTAACTGCGTTTTGCATTGGGAGGTACGAAGCTCCACGGAATGTTCCAGCTACCTCACAGTTGACCACCACTGCGTTTGGCTCCATTACCGTTTCTCCACTGGCTGTGTCGTAGCTATAGTGATGAATCTTCCCTTCCAGGCCAACGCTGTCTGCTAAACCTTTTGAGATGAGGGTTTGGCTGGATCCGGTGTCCAGTAAAGCGTAAGTCCTATTTTTCCTCCAGGACCTTTGATGACAACTGGAATTATCGGAAGTGGACCGTCGCATCCTTTTATTACTGCTTCTCCGTTAACAACAGTAATGTTCACTGAACCGCTCGTAGGATTAGCTTACTGGCTTGAGATGAGTTGTGAAGTCTTATGACTTGAATTTTCTCCCTGTGGGGCGGAGTAGTTGTGAAGCGAACAGTGATGTATCTTCTCACATCCGTTAATGTCACAGATCTCTTTTTTGAGACACTGCCATGATCGATGGCGTTCCTGGCGCAGATATGAAGTGTACAACGATGGTCGCGTACGCTTGATGATCTTCCACTTTTGATTCAAATCTAGGTCTTTCCACCTGTCGCACTTGCTTAATGTGTGTCGATCTGAGCATGCTGGACAGGAGTAATGCTTATTTGTTTCTGTACCTTCACCAGCATCGACGTTAACAACGCCCGGCCCCCGCTTGGGACGATATTTCCTCTCTTCGGAAGCTGCCTTCATGGTCTCTGGCTCTACCCATCTGACTGCAAGTTTTGCTTTGAAGTCTAACCAGTTGGAGAATTCAAATAACGTTTCCTGCCTATTCAATGTTAAAATCCAGGCATACCATTGCTCTTTCATTTCCGCAGGAAGCTTCCTCGTTAAGGTGTCCAGGAGCTCGATGCTGTACAGGTATTGTGGCTGTGCGAGCGTCATGCAGCTTGAGATTAATCCTTTGACACTAATGTTTAGACCTAGAATAGTGTCAGGCTTTTGTACTGAAAGCTGAGGGCAGTCTTGTGCAGTTCTGAGAAGGTTCTTGATGATAAACCTGGGCTGTCCAAACTGTTGTTCCAACGCCTCCATAATTAGTTTAACATTAGCCACGTAGGGGATTAAATGCTTGACATGATCGTAGGCTTTCCCCGAGAGAGCCTTCCGAAGTCGAATAAGATTTTGGGAGTCACTGATGTGGTACTCGCTAGTGGTTCTATTGAATTCTTCCTTGAACTCAATCCACCTTTCTACTGCTCCTTCAAAATGCGGTAAAGTCGTGTCTCCCATTGTTGATTTCACAATCACCTTCTGTTGCTGTTGAAGAACCTTCGTGAATACGTCCACAGGCTTATCGACGCTGTCTGTAGCTGGTGCCCGTGGGTCAGTTGGAACGGGGGGAGGTGAATTGTTAACCCACTCCTGAGTTCGTAATCCTGCTTGCAGTGATCCATCCACGGCATCCTCCTCTGAAGACAAGTCTTGATCAGGGCCTTCTTGGATAGTTAGAAGCTTTGAATCCTTTTCGTTTTTGAGAAGGGCGATTTCAAATTCCAGTGTTTCCATGGCCCTGATCTCTTGCCTCATTTTCAGCTCGGTTTCTGTGATCATCACTTCTAGCTCTTCCTTTTGGTGTAGGAGTTCTGGGGTAAGGTCTTCACGTTCTTTGAGTCTGGCGAACTCCCGCTTTGACCTATCAAGGTTCATCTGAGTATCGCCCATCTTGATTTCATGTTGATCCTTTTCTTTCATCTTATTCAGAATCTCACGATCGGCATCAACTTCAGCCTTCTTCTTCATCCGCACCACGGACTTAGTTGAACTTCCGCTTTTGAAAGAACTTGCCTTTCTTGAAGGCGTCTTTTGCTTTGTTGACGCTGCTGGGTCAACCTCCATCTCATCCTTGAGGAATGCGAGCTGTCCTAAGTACGTCTTTGCTTTTGTTCCAGTACTAGATGGACTTCCTAGCTTCTTGTATTCCAGGCGGGATGGTTCATGGCGACTCCTAGCAGCACCAATCTTGGGAATTCCGTTGTTTTCCATAATGAAAAAACAATTGGTCTTTTCAAAGTTTAGATATTCTTTTCAAAATCAGTAAGCCTGGACGTCCGTCAAGGAGCGTGTCCAACCGATCAACTCGAATAACTTTCCAAGAATTTAAACTTTAAATTAACCGGTGACCAAAGTGTCATCCGGCTCGAGGGACCAGTGATGTAGGTTTGCGAGCGTAGGGTCACTTCCCTTTACGCCTCGAAAGCTAAATTAAAAACAACCGAAGACTGTTGTTTACTGTTCGTTTATTTTTAAAAGAATGTTTTAGAACAAAAAGCACGCGACTGCCGGCGCGCACGCGTGCCTGCCGGCGAGAACACTAGCACGTGACTTCCTGCGCGCGCGCCTGCCTGCCAGCGAGAGCAGTTTCACGCGACCGCCCGCCAGCGAGAGAAGCTTTTTTTTTTAATTACAATGCAAATCCTTAACTATATTTACAAGTTTCTATTTTATAACTATTTCACATATTTACAGCCATCTAATTTAAGCATAACGTATTAAAGCGCCATCTATATACAAGGAATTAAACTACATATCGCTCGATTTTGTTTCTTTTACAAATTAAACACTCCCCACTGTATTTATCGAAATGGAAAAACATTGAAGAGAAAGAATAAAATGAAATTATTTTTAATTCAATTAAAGTTTATTTATTTCCCCGCAGACGATGTGGTTAAAAGATATTTTTACTCGTCGGTTACCCTTCCAAAATTGTTCCTTCTCACATCAAAGAGATGCGTAGTGACAGTGGTGTTAAATAGAATAGATACTCTGTCGAATATCAACCAAAAATACATTCTGATTATTATTTAAAATAAATGAAAATGTATATTGGAAATTATTTTGAAGTATAAAATTCTCAGTAATATAAATCAATATGCATTATCTTCCTGCATTTATACTAATGTTTTTAAATGAAAGACGATAGTTATAAAGAGCATTATTTGAAACACAATATATGAATTTTATATAAAAACTAGACGGGTAAACAGGGCTTCGCCCCGGGATTGCGGACCTATAATGAGGTATTGTTAACAATAGATTATTTAAGGAGCGACCCGCTCCAACACAATAGTTACAAAAACCAAAAAGCGATAGCATGATGGGGGGGGGGGGGGGGGGGGGAAGGGGGCGTGATCGTAGCCAACCAATAGGAGAGCGCCATTCCAAAAAAAAAAAAGCAAACGGTGACAGAGATGAAGAATTATTAAGAACGCATGACGCTCGTAACTGTATATAGAATGTTTATTCTATTTTGAATTAATTGTTCTAGAACAACTCTGTGAAGTCGGCCGCCAGATAGCACCGCTTTGCATTATATAAACTCGTTGTTGTTTTACTTTGGCCGGCTCAAATATTTTTGTAAATATGTAATTAAATATTTTATCTTCTTCATTCTTCACGCCTTAGGTCAGGTATTTTTTCCTAAATTGTTTTATCGGCTCCATTAAATCAAATAGTGATTTTAAGTTATTGTATTTTCTTCAAAAGGGTCTTCACAACTGCAAACCATTCGCAAAAAGGCTCATGTACTCAGAACCAGCAAATAATCTCTCATCTCGAAATTTAATATAACATATATGTGATTCTTAAATATAAAATAAACGTGTAATAATGTTATTTTAATAGAGGGAATCAATGCATGAATTCGGTCTATTTATTTTAAAGAATTATCCAAGCATCCAGGCAAAGGTGGCGTGATCGTAGCCAACCAATAGGAGGGCGCCATTCCAAAAAAAAAAAAAGCAAACCGTGACAGAGATGAGGAATACGCTCGTAACTGTATATAGAATATTTAGTCATATTAATATATTCTTAATTTTTCTCTCGTTTTCTCTCTTTTTTTTTAGTTTTTTAGAATACTTTGTAGTTTATATTGCTGCATGTTCACAAGTATGTTTTTAGAATTACCTTTCAGAACTTCTTTCTTGATTATTGATATTGAGAACCGCCTAATGAGGGCTGCCCCCGAAACTTCTTTAATTCTTCTCCATTTCTTCCACGATCACACTTTCAGAGGACTTCCTGTCGTCGTGATTGCTTTTTTATATTTGATTTCAATAATCATATTGCCAGTTTAAGACTTTATTAATTGATCACTTTCTTGCCAAATTCCTCCTTGACTTGACTTCTTCATATTGGCATATTCGGGGAATCCACATAAATCTCGGTAAACAATCTACTCCAGCCACAATACAATCGACTTCTATTTCTTCCCACTCAACAATGGGAATCTTCAACAACCCGCCTCTCTTTTTACGTTCAATTATTCAGCTCTTTTTTGCGAAGTCACGACTCCATTTTTGTTTAATAAGCAATTAATGTAATACTAGTAGAGTAAGTTATCTTAGAAACACTTAAGATTTTTCAATAAATATTACAATTTGAAAATATTAAAACTCAATACACACTTTTATTGTAGACATCAACTTTCGATTCCAATAGCTATATTGAAAGATTATAAACTCAAAAGGAGCTTCTTCTATATAAACCAGTTATGTAAATCCTTGTATAAGAGTAAGGTAAACAATCTTAGTTTTAAGTTGAGAAATAAGCAAATGAGGGATGCATCTGAAAAAGAATGTTGTGATTCATGGCTATTGCATTAATAAATGGTAAATCTCCGGGATTTCTATTTTCTTGTTGATGCTATGCTTTTGAATGGAAAAATGCAGGCCTCTATAAATAAACGTTGTGATTTATTGGGGACTCTGGTATAATGGACGGTGGGGTTTCTCAGGTTGAATGAGTGTCCTGTTTGGTTAATATGTTGGAATATCATGGATCTGGTATCCTTATTTGTGATGTTCCTGTCATGTTCCTTCATTCTGATGGCCACTATTCTACCGGTTTCTACCACGTAAGTTGCATAGAATAGATTTTTTTCAATAGAAGAAGCTCCTTTTGAGTTTATAATCTTTCAATACACACTTTTATTATCACAACTCTAATTCAACAATTCAGAATTATCCAATGCATGCCACTTAGTGGCATGTTGGCTATACTTATTGTAAACATGTGTGTGTGTATTTAAAAATTACATATTTTGATCAAAGTGTATATGAAAAGCGGAAGAAAAAGAGAAGAAATAAGATAATAAATGCCAGAGAGTTAAAATTAATGAAAAGGCATGCCCTGAGCTGCCTCAATGAACTTTTTTAAATGACAAACGTCATCTTTCATAATAAGTATCACCTAAACGTCGATTTTGCCTTTATTCCAATATATTGACCAACAAATGTTCTTAATGAATCTAGATAGCGTACGTTGTTGGCTTTCCTTGATTTATAAAAAAAATGGATTGGCCAATAAGATGGAGAATAAAAATTGTCGCGGAGATAAATAAAGCAAGGGAAAATTTGGGAATAATTAATTTATTATAAAAAAGGGTATTTACCTTTTAGTTCTCCAATAAAATTATATACAATAGGTAGTTATAAGGAGAGAGAGTCAGATAATAAAACAACTTATCCCAAGGTAAAAATAATAATAATGAGAGTGGTCAGCTACCGAGGCCTTCCGTTTTCCTTTTTGCTGATAAGATTCCTAGAACCCCTCACACCTGTGGTGTGGCTCACGCGTCGTCAATGCGTGGCAGAGGGTAAACATTTTTTTTTGTTATCTTATTTATTCGACGATAATCTACGCAGAATCTCCAAGTCCCATCTTTCTTTCGAACTAGAATAACTGAAGATGACCAAGGACTTTCAGAGGGCTTCACGATGTGGTTTTCAATCATCTTGTTCACTTCATCTTGAATTAGTCGTCGTTCACTTGGTGCTACTCTATAGGGCCACTGTGTTTATCTTGTGCTTCACAGTACTGGTGGGCTTAATAGGAGTACTCCCAAAGTCAAATATGTCAATAAACTCGTCAAGGCATGAAACAAGTTGTAACCTTTGAATTTCAGACAGCCCTGGATCTAGAGTAAGGTTTATCTTCTGTGACCATTCACGTGACTTTAGCTGCGTTTCTTGTAACTTATCGCTGGATTCGATAAGACTGCAGATATTCCCATTCTCCTAACTTTCCATGGTACACATATCCATTCCGATGGAATCAGTTGCGGCCAAGACGCTCCATTTGCCACCCAAATGCTACCTCGGCCGTGTCGAAATGTAATCAATGAGTTTGGTTTAAGAACTTCCTTTCTTAATAATAAGTCCTTAGAAGTTGAGACTAAAACATCTCTAACACCACATATTTCTTCGTTTATCACGCTGATCTTCTTTGTTGATTTAGGCGGGATGACAAAGTCGTCGGAAGCAAACAATCTCTGGTTTTCCTCCTCTCGAGATTCCAGGACGGAGGTTTCCCTGAGATGGAGTTCATTTCTGCCACAATCAATGACGGCCTCGGTGGCCTTGAAGAAGTCCCATCCGAATATTCCCAAAAAAAAAAAGCCACGTTGAAAAATAGGGAAGACAAGCTTCGGGATGAGACAGCAAATTATTTCAGCAAGAACAAACTATGAATGGTAAACAAAAGATAAGCCACGCGGGAAATTAACAGAGTAGCAAAATATAAACATAAAAATGACCACTCTGTTAATAAAATGGGAGCTGTGACCCACAGCTAGCAATTATTGTAGATACTGACATGGATCTGACGTGCTTCTGCCAAGAATTCCGTCGAAGTCTTGGAACTTTGTCCCTAGTACCTTTGGGTCCTTTTTCTTGCGGCATGAAGAGCGGGGCTTTGTCGTCGTATTGTCTATAGGAACATTGTCATCTTGGATGGAAGTCTTGGCTTTGACACGGCGGTGGAATTCTGGAGCCAGTATCTAAAAATGTAGATCACAGCACCCATGGCCTCTAGGTTTTCTCGGCGATCTTCAGTTTGTCTTTCCTAATTTACTCAGTATCTCCACCAAAATATGTCGCGGAGATAAATAAAGCAAGGGCACATTTGGGAATAATTAATTTATTATAAAAGGCATTTACCTTAAATCATATACAAGAGGTATTTATAAGGAGAGAGAGTCATATAATAAAACAACTTATCCCAAGGTAAAAAAATAATAATAATAATGAGAGTCGTCAGCCACCGAGGCGTCCCGTTTTCCTTATTTGCCGATAAGATTCCGAGAACCCCTCACACCTGTGGTTCCCCCCCATGTGTCCCATGGAGCTTCTTGTGACCGGAGTTGCAGAGCTACTTGACAATATAAAAATCTATGTTTAATTTATTTTTGTTCCAAAAGGTGGCCTTTGCCATCTGAAAAACACATGTGAGTGACTTAGGGCATGCTTTTTCATGGTTATTCGTATATGTGCCTTCAAAATATTTCTTATTACTTTGAATTAGGCAATAATATATATATTTTTTTAATTTTAAAATATGAATCTATATCTAAGACTGGTTTAGATTATCCCTGCGCAAATTTAAGGCTTGTTACGATTATCACTGTATACATTTAAGGTTTGTTTCGATTATTCCTGTGCACATTTAAGGCTTCTTTCGATTATCCATGTATACATTTAAGGCTTGTTTCTAATATCTATATGCAAATTTAGAGTTCGTTTCGATTATCCATGTGCACATTTAAGGCTTGTTTAGATTATCCTTGTGCAGATTTAAGGCTTGTTTCGATTATCCATGTATAAATTTAAGGCTTATTTCGATAAGGTTTGTTTCGATAATCCATGTGCAAATTTAAGGCTTGGTTCGATTATTCCTCTGCAAATTTAAGGCTTGTTTCGATTATCCATGTATACATTTAAGGCTTGTTTCTAATATCCTTATGCACATTTAAAGCTTGTTTCGATTATCTCTGTGCAAATATAAGGATTCTTTCAATTATTCCTGTGCAAATTTAATGGCTAGCGAAATTTCTATGCTAATTTTTGAATTATAAAGTGATCGTATTTAAAAGTTGATAATTCTCCCATTAAAATAAAATTTGCCTTCTTAAGCATGCTTTTGGACCAATTTATTAGTGTTTTTTGTTATATCCAATGAAATTCAAGTCGCCCTGTAGTGCTCATTTTAGAACCAGAGCTTGAAAGCACGTAATCAAGGTTGGAGTTTTCTGAATTTACCAAAATTGATGTGGAAATTTTTTAATTAAATTATATCTAATGAATTTCGTAGAGAAAATTAAAATACGTATGGTTTGTGTTACCTTCCAAAGAGAGAAAAATGTGTATTTTTTTAAAAACATATTCTGAGTTAAATACACTTGCCTTTCAAATTTTTTTGTTGTTTTATTCATTCATCTTATAAATCAATAGAACTGGTAAAAGTGGTCGCGTTTTGACAAATCATATTTTATTCAAATCATTCTATACAGCTTAAATGAGGTTAGGTTTTTGAAGAAATGAGAAACTATAGTTACGGTTTATATAGGATAGGGTATACAGGGTGATCCAAAAGTCCCGCACTATTTTAAAAATTAATAACTCCGCGAATATTTGCGCTAGAGCAATGCGGTAAACACCATTGTGTTCAGGATGCAATGGGATTTTTTATGGCAAATAATGAAAAATTCGAAATTGATTTTAGTTGCAATTTTATTCGCCAGATGGCGCACTACCAGAATCAGAGATTCAGCGGCCAAATTGTTTGATAAATTGAAAAATATAACTGATCGACACGTATTTTTCTTTTTTGAATACCAGGAAAGAACCCTAATAACATCAAATAACAAATTAATAAAACACCACTTCGCCAAAAGTATGAATAATTGGTTAACAATTTTTAAATACAATCAGAGATATGTAAAATAGGTAAATGCAAATTAAAACATGTAGCAAAAAAAATTTGATATTTTAGATACGGTTTGTGTTTCCAAAGATAATAAATTTCTAATATTTTTAATTCAACTCTCTCTCAGTATCGATTATATTTATTTTAATTCATTTGAAAAATATGTATCTATCTCTGATAATTTATTTTACTCTGGAATGCCGTTGTTGTGGTCGTGTCCAATAAAGAGCCTCAGATGTATCCATGCATCTCCATCACAGCAGCAGCAATGTCCACTATCTTGGGTGTGTAAAGCTGCTGCTCTGGGTCTATGTCAAATTTCTGCAAGGCTGCGGCCATTGCTGGCTATGAGAATATGTGGGTAGGTGTAAGTTCCACACCAGAACAATTGTTGCAAGCCCTATAGGTTATTGTGCCATCTGGATGTATTGTCATTCCTTTATAGTGTTTTGTTCTAAGTCTTGTTATAGTTTTTGTCATTTTTCTCTCAGAGTGTATTTCGCATTTTGATCTTTTCTTATTTATTGTTTAATTATCTTGTATTTTGACAAAGAACCAGCGTCAAATAATGACATTTGTTCTTTCCTTTGGCTCAACTTTCTGGCTTCCTTTGCCAATTCAAATGCCATTTCATTACCCCCGATCCCAGCATGGGCAGGGATCCATTGTAGAATGCAGTTATTCTCCAATGGTTCCAGTTGGGTAAGTAACGAGTGTATTTTCTGTGTATTTATTTATGCTTATGAGGTGATACAGCAGCGTATTTACAATACTTGGATACAGGGTACCTCAGAGGTGAAGTCGGGCTTGAATCCAGGGTACGTCAGTGATAGAGGCGGGCTTGGATACAGGGTACCTCAGAGGTGAAGTCGGGCTTGAATCCAGGGTAGGTCAGTGATAGAGGCGGGCTTGGATACAGGGTAGGTCAGTAGTGAAGGCGGGCTTTGATCCAGGGTACCTCAGAGGTGAAGTCGGGCTTGAATCCAGGGTAGGTCAGTGATAGAGGCGGGCTTGAATCCAGGGTAGGTCAGTAGTGAAGGCGGGCTTTGATCCAGGGTACCTCAGAGGTGAAGTCGGGCTTGAATCCAGGGTAGGTCAGTGATAGAGGCGGGCTTGAATCCAGGGTACAGCTGCTGTATTGTCCGTGAGGTCAAGAGACGTACGGACCTCTATGGTGTTGATCTCTTGGCGGAACGACTTGGAAGTCGGACTCGGGCCCCCCCACTGCGGCAAAGTGGATCAACTTCGGGGGGGGGGGGGGGGGGGGGGGGGATTTTCTGTGTGATTTTAGTATTGCCCTTCTGAATTGCTTCTAGAGCGGATATGGAGTCGCTGTATATTAAATTTCCTTCTGCTTGATGCAGGGATGGTTGGTTAAGGCATACATCAAGGGCTTTCCAGATAGCTGTCAGTTCACAAGTGAAGTTTGACGAAATCTGTCCTGCTCCTTCTTTGATTTTGATGTGCGTTCCATCTTGCAGTATTATGTTAATTCCGGCCCCTCCATAACTCAGGGTAAGGTCTGAAGATCCATCTGTATATGCTGTTAAAGGGGGTGGCCTAGCATTTTTAATCAAGAATTTGTACTATGAGGACATAGCCGTTAATATTTCAAACACATTAGACCTCGAAGCCCAAGATATCAAAGTCTACCTCAATCAAAACAAAGCCATCAACATATACAATATGTATCACCCTCCAAACAATACACTTATTGACGATGGAACAATGGCTCAATTTCTTACAGACAACTCTTATTGTAGGTGACCTTAATGCCAAACATCAACTATGGGGATGTTCCACGCCAAACCCAAGAGGCAAAATACTTTCAAACATATTTGACGACAATGCCATCATGTGCTTAAATGATGGGAATACTACCCATCATTCATACAGCTATAATACTGCACAAGCCCTTGATATAAGTTTTTACTATCCTGACATTTTCCACAAATGCAAATAGCAAATATTAAAAAGTATTGGAAGTGATCATTTGCCTAATTTGATGGAAATTAGTACCAAGACCAAAACCAGCTCAATTAAGAAATATTCTGGAACTTCAAAAAGGCTAATTGGATATCTTTCGAAAACACCCTTATTAAAGCAGCTACAGTTTCAATACCAAGAGGTAATATTAAGAAATGGATTCCAAATTACACACACCAGGCAAAAAATATTCAAACACTTATAACTAAAAGAAATGAACTACAAAAAAGAGCACCCAAAACCAAACAAATTGTAGAACTGAACATTGTGAATGCAAAAATAAAAAGATTATACATAAATGTGAAAAGGGAAAAATGGAAACAAACTTGTGAAAACCTTTGAACCCAAGAAACCCAAATACAAAACTTTGGAATTTGGCAAAACAAATTGACAGATCCCAGTCACAAACCGAAAAAACTAATATGATTAAGAATGCAGATGGTACACCAGCAACTAATGACAAAATTGCTGACAATCTTTTAGGAAATTCATATCAAATAAGTAGTAAAATCAAGGTTGAAACAAAGGCCCGAAGGATTATTCATGACTGTAAAAATGTCACCAGCACTCATAATATTTTCCATGAAAAAAATCAATATGAAAGAGCTAGCTTATGCATTAGAAAACACTGACCTAAACAAGACTCCTGGGCCAGATGGAATCCATGGCCGAATGATATCAAACTTGGGCAAAATTGGCAAAGAAAGACTTCTTAATATTTTCAATAACTCCTGGAAAACTAGAAAATTGCCTCAAGACTGTAAAATGCAACAATAATTCCCATTTAAAAACTTGACAAATCTGCTGATGACCCAAAAACTACCGACCTATCTCCCTCACAAGTATTTGCTGAAAATTAATGGAAAAAATTATACTCAGACGACTCACCTACCACCTCGACACAAGATATCTCTTACCAGAAGAACAATATGGATTTAGGAAAGGACATGGGACAATAGACCAACTCTTATTTTTCACACAAAAGGTAAAAGATGCACAAAACAGAAAACCAACTAACCACACAATAGCTGCTTTTTTAGACCTTACACAAGCTTTTGATAAGGTATGGAAAAACAAGTTAATTACAAAATTATACAAACATTTCAAATTTGATGGAAAAGCTATCACTTGGATATATGATTCCCTTAAAAATAGATACATCAGGGTCAAATATAATGCCACTCTATCTAAAACCTTCAAATTGTAACAAGGATCAGTCCTTAGCCCAAATCTCTTCACCTTATTTATTGCAGGCATAGAAGAAATATTTTCACATAAAACCAATATTGGACTTTTCGCTGATGACATTATTCTATGAAGCAGCAACACTAACTGGAAAAAAGCTGAAAGAGATGTGAACAAGACTCTTTGCTAATAAACATAAATTGGAATTTAACCCCCAAAAATCTGAAACCTGTCTTTTTACTACCGATAAGAAACTATACAAAATAAGACCAAATATTATTCTGAAAGAACAACAATTGCAATATAATAAAAATCCTAAATATCTCGGCTACACCCTGGATCTAGACATTAACTCCAGTAAACATATTGAAGGAGTTGTTAGAAAAGGAAGAGACCGACTAAAAATCTTGAAATGTATTTCAGGAAGAGTGGGGAGCTGAAGCAACAACACTAAAATTAACTTACACTTCTCTAATGAGACCTATCTTGGAATATGGATATCAAATCTATGGTACAGCATCTGAAACAAATCTAAAATCACCGGAAAGGATGCAACTAAATGCAGCTGAATTTTTACAGGCCTTCGAAATACCTGCCCTAATAATATTGTACTTTACGAGAGGCAGATATAATGCCCTTAAAGGATAGAAGAAGCTACAATCTGCCAAAATATATAAACAAAATCAAGAGTTACGAAAACAAACACAGAACTTTCAATTACATACTTAATTGGGAATCCAATATAAGACTCAAAAAAGAAGGCCCTCTCCACCTGGCCAAAAGAAATGGACTTTTAAAATATAAAGTGGAAAAATATTATTTAGCAGAAAAAATATCTCCATGCGAATCACTAACAAAATGTTAATTTTAATGCCACTTTAAATGAACCCACCAACAAACAATACCAAAATCCAGAATACTTAAAACAATTATCATTAGAAATAATTAATAAAATTCCTAAAAATGTAATAACTATCTATACCGATGGTAGCAGAGACGAGTTGGGACACACTGACAGTGACTCTTTCATTAAAACCACAAATGGCAATGAGAAAATAAACAGAAGAAACCCAGATTTTTGCTCAGTCTACAGATCCGAACTTATAGCCATCTATGAAGCCTTAAAATCCATCAGAAACACTAAACATCACGATATATGGATTCTTACTGATAGTAGAAGTGCCATACAACACTTGAGTCACACAAGGGGACTTAGAGACAAAGTAAGCAGGAACAAAATTGGATATCTCCAAAAACTCTCAATACCTCAAAATTTCACCTTAAATGGATACCCTTACATGTTAGCATTGAGGCAATGAAGCTTCTGATGCGCTAGCGAAAAAAGGCACAAAAGAACCCTTACTACAGAAAAATAAACTTACTTTTAAAGAAATAGAATCAGTAGCCAAAACAAAAATAAACAAGAACTGGAGGATCCCACCTAAGCACAGTTGGTACACCCTAGAAGCAGATGGCCACCCAGACCTTTCGGTCCACAAGCCGGCATCCGAAGCATGCCCTTCGCTGCTATTCTGTTCAACTCATAAGCCAAGTAACGGTATCCAAGCTAGAGCTTGGACATTGTACCTGGAAACACCACCTCCCAGACAACGTGTCTGAAAGGATTTCTATACCGGTGGCCTTTAAACACAGCAAAAGAGGAAACTATCTACTGTGTCCAGCAGGGACCGCGGGGAGGCGGCCCCCGGTCGACTCTGTTCACTCCCAGCTGAGGAAAAGCTCAGCTGCCACGTCGTGGACTTTCTCAAGAAGCTTGCTGTGTTTTCTCAGCAGCCTACTCTCGATCGCACCCCTCGCCCTCCTCTCTTCCTGCACACCCACTACCCTTGGGCAATCCAAGACGTAGTGGCGTGCATCCACATCCCTTTCTTCATAGACGCAATCAGGGTTTCTCTTAATTTTAAATCTGTGGAGACTTGGGGAAGAGCCCATGTCCAGAACTACCCTAATGAATTTGTGGGACATTACCTTACAGAGGTACTTGGGTGTTGTTACCCAATTGAATACCTCTCTCCCCTTCACACTTTTCCTCCATCTGTCCAACCATAAGTCCTGGACGTGCCCCCTGATCCTCCTATAAACTTCTTTCTTGGTCACTGGGGTCCTCAGTGATCTACCCCTAAAGCATCCTGCCTTAGCGAGCCTGTCTGCGAACTCATTACCTTCGATGAGGCTGTGTCCCCTAACCCAATGGAGCTCCGGAGCCCGCGTTATCATCTCCAGCTCCTGGATTATTTGATGCGCGAGTTGCCCTTTCACCAGATTGATGGCGACGAGGGCCGACATACAATCTGAATAGAGGCGGTCCAGGCTGAAGTTCTTCTCGGCACACACTCTGAGGGCTACCCTGATCGCAACCAGCTCGGCTGAAAAGACCAATTCGTCCACTCTGAGTGTTAAGCTTTCTTGGAAGATCAGCTCTCCATTAGTGAAAATCACTACTCCAGCTCCAGTATTGGTTCCAGACTTACTACCATCAGTGAAAACCTCCGTGTCAATCCCTGTTGGCCCTCCAGGACTCCAATTCCACTTTGGCAACCACTGCGGAGGCTTCCTTGGTTCCCTCTTCCATTCCAGGGCACCCGCTTCAAGTCCCAGGGCATCTTCCCTGTTCTCCCAGATCTTCTGTCTGATGGTCTCCTCCTCTAGTTTCAATCCCAGGGGAATAAGCCCAGCGAGGACCAAAAAGGCCTCACTACTGGTAGTGCGATATCCCCCTGTGATTCTGAGTGCCGCTGTCCTCTGCACGCTCTCTAGAGTTTTTGCCACCTTCTGATCCCTGTTATAGCAGGATTGGCTCGACACAGGAGAGGCAGAGGTTCCTAAAAATAGTACCCTCCTTCTCCCCCCCCCTATTGAGAGCCAACCAGGACAGGCCTGCATAACGCCTCCCTGCCTCTCGTCACCATCTCCTCCGCCTGGTATTGCCAACCCATCTTGTCATCAATGACCACGCCCAGGATGGTCATCCTATTGACCAACGCTACCCTCCGTCCTTTCATCCGGATAGCCGGCTTGTGCTCCCATTTGATCCCTTTCCTTTTAGTTCTTATGTCCCTAGGCTTAAAGCTGAGGGCTTTAGTTTTGGAGACATTGAACTTAAGGCCAGAGTCATGGGCCCAGTTCGAGAGGATTTGGAGAGAAGTTTCAACACACTTCTCAGCCTTCGCTCTCGAAGCAGCCTCAATGATGAGGAACTGGTCGTCAGCATAGAGAACCAGCCAGGCTCCCGTAAACACCGTTTTCCAGGATATTCCACAGAATAGGTCCGCAGCAAGAGCCCTGGGGGCAACCCCTAGCACAGTTTCTTTCCAACTTCCGCCCACCAAAACTGAGGCTAATCCGTCTATCCCTCAGGAAGTCACGAACCAAGCTGCACAAATTATCAGGACAACCCATGTCCATCAAATTTCATCAGCTTGTTCCAGCTCATGGAGTTGAACGCGCCATCAATGTCCAGGGCCACGAGAAGAACCCAAGCATCCTTATTTAAGCCCATCTCAACCCCCTCTAACACCTCGTTCAGAGCCGTGGTTGTGGAGTTCCCTTCCCTAAAACCATGTTGGAAAGAGGAAAGGAGCTCATTACTCTCTAGCTAGTGCTTCAGTCGCTGAGCTAGTAGTCTATCCAGGACCATACCTAGACACACTAGTAAAGAAAGCGGACGATAATCATTAGGAGAATTACCCTTTCTACCAGACTTTTCGAGAAGAACTACTCGGGCAACCTTCCATGCCTCAGGAAAAGTACCAGTGTCCAGGCACCTATTGAAAAACCTGGCAAGAAGTGATGGGTGCATTCTTAACAGGGCTTTCACGACCGTGTTATCGATCCCTTTGGGAGCAGGAGTATTCCTTTTCCCGAATTTGAAAGCCGTCATTTCCACCTCATTCTCAGAAAAGGGCGGATCCACCAAACCACAAGTGGTCAGAGAGATCTCGTCCTCTGGTTCCTCGTTTCCGAAGTGCCGATCCAAGTTGTTTTTATTTTATCTTCTGCTTTCGAGCGAGTAGGTCTAGAACACTTTCTCTCTGAATTTTCTCCTTGTTGGTGGATGAAACAGCACCAGTGATTATTTTGGCCGCTTTTGCTTGAACACTGTCTAGTCTTACTTTTAGTGATGAACTTGAGGGAGCCCAGACCGGTGTTGCATATTCCATTATCGGCCTTATTAAGGTGATATATGTTGTTCTAAGAAATCTGGGTTTTTCTTCCCAATTTGTTCCACATAGCCATCTCAGAATGTTTAGTTTTCTGGTAGCTCTATTTGAGGTGCTAATTATGTGTTTTGAAAATTCCAATTCCTCATCAATGACAGTTAAAATAATTTTATTGACATCTTGTCAATACATACAAAGTGCACAGTCTGCACTATTAAAAAAAAAGATAATATGCATTATATATACTATGTACAATGAATATGGCGCCTCTGCCAGCGCTGCAGAGTTTGGTGGAGAATCGCCATGGGTCTCCAGCGACACCACGCATTTTGCGATCTACGATGAATACGTAGATCGCGTACTTCGCCGCTTAGGAGATGGTGATGGCGCGGTCCTCGAGACCAACTGGAAAGATCCAGGACTGCAGTATCACACCTAGGTATTTTGGATTTCTAATTTTATCGATTATTTGTTTGTTTATGCTTATTTTGTGGTTATATTTATGCCTTTTCCCTGTCAGTGGAGAAGACGCATAGGTTTGGTTTTATTGGGTTTATGGTCATTTGGAGTTCCATTGCCCACTTCTCCAGTCCTCTCATTGATGTGTTCAGTATTTTTTACGATTTTCTATGCTGCTACTTGTGTGCCATATGGCTATATCGTCTGCATAACAGGCAATCTTTGAGTCTTCAGTGAGGTAAGGATGGATGTCGTTAATATATAGCAGATAGAGTAGAGGACTGAGCACAGATCCTTGAGGTACACCAGCCCATGTTCTTCCTTCCTTGGAAAATTATCCATTGACCCAAACCTTTAACCTTCTTCCCCTTAAGAAGTCTGCAATCCAGGTTAAGGTTTCTCCTCTTACTCCGATGTTGTGCAGCTTTTCACGTAATTTCTCCCTCCACACTCGATCAAAAGCTGAGGTCATATCAAGGAATATAGCCGTGGTCTTCTTTGGCGGTTTTTCCTGGAAAGAATCTATTATTGATTGACAGAAGTAGAACAGTTGATCAGTCGTACAGTGCTGGGATCTATAGGCAGTTTGGTAGAAGTTTATTTTATTATTGTTAGTGAGCCAGACTATGAGCCTAGAGTGGATAATTCGTTCTGTTATTTCACAAAGTATGCTGGTGAGAGCAATTGGCCGATAGTTCTTGAATTCCTTGGCATCTTTGTTTGGTTTCAGTATTGGCGCAGTAATTGATATCTTCCAATTCTTTGGTAGTTCACCAGTTTACCATGAAATGTTCAGTATTCGTAGGAGTTGTTTATTAGCTTTGTCTTCAAAGTGTTTAATCATTTGACCAAAGATTAGATTATCTCTTGGTGACCTCTTAGATTTTTTTATTGATGAGTTTAGCTCATTCAGTTTGAAGTCTCTCGAGAAAATATCTTGTTGATGGAAGTTTCTTGCTTGTTTAACTAACTGGTTTATATTGTTTTTAGAGTCCTGTCCTCATTCGTATATTTGAGTATGGAAGTGCTTGAAAGATATTCAGCAATTATGTTAGTCATCTGTTTGTTCTCGTTTTCTCGCTGTTCTATTCATATCGGTTAGAGTATTGGAGGATTGGTGTTGGTTTTGATTATTTTCTAAAACTCTAATCATATTCCAGTGTTGGCTGTCCTTTCTTGGATCCATTTTTTCGCAGAATTCTGCCATTTTTCTCTTGTTTGCATATCCAAATTTCTTGTTCTATTTTGTGACTAATTTCAATGTGTTACTTTCTCTTTTCTTCTGTTTTATTTTTTAAAGAAGTTCATTGATATTGTCTCTCTCTGCAATCATTGCCTCGATGTTGTGGTCCTTCCAGTAAGGTATCCACAGGTCTAACGTCTCCTTCTAGGTATCGATGCTTTTGCAGCTTTTGATATATTCGAAGAGAAGTTTTCCAAGTTTTTGTCAAGCGTTCTGTAATTCAATTTTTCGTTGCACAGTTTTTCAAGCTTTTCTGTGAATTTTTTTCAAGTCGGCTTTCCTAAAGTTCCATGTTCTTTTATTCTGTTGGACATTCTCAATTTTGAGTTTAGGGTTGTTAAAATTGGTCTGTAGTCACTGATTGCACCTCTCAGGATTTTCCATTGTGTTGTGGGTGCGATGTTGAAATTTATCGCTGTGATGTCTATTGCGGATTCTGTGCCTGTCGACTTGGATAGATAGGTGTTCTCTCCCTTATTTAATGGTGTAAGGTCGAGGTCGGTGACCTTTGTTATCCTGGACAGATGATCCACAAGTTGAACTTTTGGCGTTAAAATCGCCGAGTATGATTGTGATATCCGATGAGGTTTCACTTAATGTCTCTATTGTGTGTACCCATACAAAATTCAAAGATTTCACGAGCTGAAAGTTAGCGATTTTGAGATGCGTCAAGAATTCTCTGCATGGGTTTTCCGGAAAATTGATATTGATGAAAACTGGCTGTCGAATGTTCTGTGGACAGATGATGCTCACTTTTCTCTAAACGGAGAATCTAACATTCAAAACAGCCGCTTTTGGGCAACAGAAAACCCTAGGATTTTTACAGAAATGCCACTTTATCAGCCTAGAGTTACAGTTTTGTGTGGGTTCACTTCTTTTATTATTGGGCCATTTTTCTTTGAAAAATCAATGGAAGATCTTTTAAAACCGTTTTTGTAACTGGTGAACGTTATGTTCATATGGGGTATTCCCATATTGCAGGGAAAAAGCACTAAGCGAAATGACATTCATGAAAGTTGGAGGACCTCCTCATATCTCCCGAGGTGCCAAACAATTGCTGAAGAATACGTTCGTTGAAAATCGTGTGATAAGTCGCCACTCTATATACCAGTGGCCTCCAAGATCACCAGACTTGACGCCTTGCTATTTTTGTTTATGGGGGTACATTAAATCGTGTGTTTATCGATGCTGGCCTACCACATTGGCCATGTTAAAGGCTTCTATCAGATGGCACGTTTTATCAATTTCAACAGATATGTTATTTAATGCTGTCCATTCTGTCATTTATCGTCTGCAGGCGGTGATTGAGAATGAAGGGTGCCACATTGAGCAAGGATTGTGACTTAATACAAGAGAGAAGGCAGTTACCTCATGTGTTATATAAGTTGCCATGTATTATATTAGCTACCAATATTTTGCAGCTCTTTGTGTTGGGATATGGGGATAATAAATGCTGTCTTCACATCTTGACTCTTTTTTTTTGTGAACAGTAATATTTTGTTTGTCATTTGCTCACATATTATTTCGTGCAAACCAGAGTGTTATAACTTCTCGAATAACACTGGTACACACAATTTTTCCCCTTATGTTTAGTTTTTCGCTTTTCGCTCATTAGAAGAACTAGCATAAGGAATATTTTCTGTACATCAATAACTTTAGAAATTTTGTGCAAAAAAATAATACAAAATGATTTTACTACCACGTTTTTCAACGCAAAAGGTCGATTTGAAAAATATTTTTATTTGAGGGGACACATTTTTTTAAAATTGGGTACAGTATGAGAGAGAGTTGAGAATTAAGAATATTAGAAATTTATTATCTACGGAAACACAAACCGTATCTAAAATATCATTTTTTTTTTGCTGCATGTTTTAATTTGCGTTTACCTATTTTACATATCTCTGATTGTATTTAAAAATTGTTAACCAATTCTTCATACTTTTGGCGAAGTGGTGTTTTATTAATTTGTTATTTGATGTTATTAGGGTTCTTTCCTGGTATTCAAAAAGGAAAAATACGTGTCGATCAGTTATATTTTTCAATTTATCAAACAATTTGGCCGCTGAATCTCTGATTCTGGTAGTGCGCCATCTGGCGAATAAAATTGTAACTAAAATCAATTTCGAATTTTTCATTATTTGCCATAAAAAATCCCATTGCATCCTGAACACAATGGTGTTTACCGCATTGCTCTAGCGCAAATATTCGCGGAGTTATTAATTTTTAAAATAGTGCGGGACTTTTGGATCACCCTGTATGTCGATAATTACTGTTTAGTTTGAGACTCAATTTATTTGTATTTTCATCATCGTCTCAATATCTTAGTTTTTCCTAATATATGCGAAAATTAATATTACATATCTCTTCAACCACGTTTTCTACGAGTAATTATATTATACTAACTGAATATTTTAGATATTATTTATATTATTGTTTCGAAATTTCATGTAAAACGTCGTTTTTACACAAGCAGAAAACGCAATTCAAATGATTAACCAAATCACCAATGATTAAGAATGCATTTTAGGTTAAATCATCTCTTATTTATTTTTATAATGGAGTAGCAGCTCTCTAATATTAAAATTAAAAATAAGAATACACATTTCAGAAATGTTCATTTCACAATACACTACTCTTTCCTGTAGTTGTAAAACCCTTCTCCTGATTTCCTGCCTAATTTGCCTTCATCCACCAGCTGAATCAACTTGGGCACGGGCCTGAACATGGGATGGTCAGGAAATCTCAGGGACCAGCTGTCCAGGCTGAACTTGATGGTGTCCAGGCCCACGTAGTCCGCCAGTTCAAACGGCCCCATGGGGTGCCCAGCTCCCAACTTCATGGAAGCGTCGATATCCCTTGGTGTAGCATCCTCCCGCTCTACCATTCGCATCGCCTCCAGGAGATACGGAATCAGCAGCCGGTTGACAATGAAGCCAGGAGTGTCCTTACAGGAGACCGTTGTCTTTCCGATATTCCTCCCGAACTCCTCAAGCTTCCTGTACGTTTCTTTACTCGTCTCGGGTAGCTGGATTACTTCCAGGAGCCTCATGACGGTCACGGGGTTAAAAAAGTGCAATCCGCCAGCCTGGGCCTTCCTCTTGACCGGCTGCATCACGACTTCCACGGAGAGAGAGGAGGTGTTGGTGGTTAGGATGGCGCGACTGTTGGCCATCTTGTCTAGTGTCTCGAATAGTGCTTGCTTCTCCCCAACTTTCTCAACAATAGCTTCCACCACCAGATCTGTGTCTTGAACTGCTTCCTCTAAGTCGGTCAGGAAGGAAATATTCGAAAAAACTTTCGCGGCAAAAGATTTTGCTTGCAGAGGATTTTCAGGCATGATCTTCAGAGCACCTCTTTTCAAACTGATCTCCACCTTTTTCCTCGCATTTTCTAAAATATCGGGATTCAAATCCACAAGGAATACTTTGTGGTTTCTTTGGGCAGCCAGTTGAGCAATCCCGCTTCCCATTATCCCACTGCCAATTACTGTAACATTCTTGATTGCTGTTCTCACAGGAGTTGTTGAAAACCATCTCGTGGATTGGCATAGTAATTGATTCAATACTACTTTTAGCATGACGAGGCTTCAACAAGATGTTATATACTGCAGATGGGGATGTTTAACAAAGCTACTTTAAATAATTTACAAATTTATTTTAAACTAATAAAATGATTTTCTTGTAGAATGAAGACAAAATCTTTGGTATACCTTGGCAACAATTTCTATTATTCCCTGATTTTTTCATGCTTTTGGAATTCCTTCTGTGAAGAAAAAAAATGATGACCTATATAACCATTACGAAATACATATATCTAAATTCACATAGCTTTTTAGTCAGAGTTGTTTTAGCATGAGGCTTCAACTTCCCGGAACAGGTATATCATACCCTCACAGTAGGTTACCCCCATGGCAATGTGCCTATAGACTAATGTTTTCACTAAGTACTCACTTGTTCGGCGATTCATACATTAAAATTGGAACGATATAGATAAGATTAGCATACCTCCTACGCAAGGATGACTATCAAAATTGTTAAGCATTCCAATAAGTTGTATTCAGGTGTCTTGGTTTTGTGACTTATATCAAAGAATCTGACTGTTGTATAAATCTAAAAAGCAGAGTGTAGGAAGACTTTTTATTGCATCAGAGATTGCTGCAAAATAGATACTGTCAATAATTATCTAGCTATGTCTCCTGGCAGAATCCTCAGAAATTCAGTCCACTTCCAAAAAAGTATTTTTTTCATGATGCATTACCACGCCGTGACAGTAAAAAATGTTTCAATTTCTTTTCTTTTTTTTTTTTCAGTTGAAATTTAAAAATTGTTTTATAATTTTCCTTTTGGTAGGAAATCTAAAGAAAGTTCTCTTTGCTTGGTATCTCTCCTTTTTTTGGGGGTAGGGGGGGGGATGTTATCAGATTTCTTTAAAACCTAGGTTATAATGTCAAAGTATAGATATATACACAGTGTGTAAATTTTGTATAAGACATTGAAAACATTTATAAATTTATATAATACTAGCGGATGTACCCGGCTTCGCCCGGGTTTTACCCGAGTAAAGGTTTGTCTAACGAACATTTGCTAAAACAATTCCCTATAAACTTATATTTAAAAAAAGATATATTTTGATAATTTGAAATTCGTAAATTTGAATCTCTCGATAAAGTGAACATTTTTTCCCGGTCCCTGTGTGCCGTGTCATCCTGAATTTTATCTTTCCTAATTTTCTACATTACAAAATCATCGTTTTATCTAGTGAACTTTTTTTCCCGGTTGGTATGCTTACAGGACGAAACTATGCAAATGCTTCTATATAGGTTATTTAATTATTAGTATCGCATTTATATTTTTTCGAATTTTATATTTAAAAGATACTCATTATTTATTTTGATTTTTATATATCGTATACGAGTATATCGTCTTGCACAATTATTTAAACTTTTTTAAATAAAGTACAACACTTAAAATAAAATATGTTTCTTATACAATCTAAAATTATAAAATAAACTTTTAAATCGGTAACCTCAAGGAGATAACCATTTTATAAAGCACTAATATTTGAATTAGTTTTACTTAATATATTAGCCCTGAAAGACCCAAGGTCATCAGGCGTGGAGCAGACTTCCTGCCTAAGCCTATCTCCGGCGCAAGGTGGCGCTGCTTGCGAGTTAAATCTACAAATCTGCAAATAACTCTAAGGATATTCAAGATATTCAAGAAATTATTTTTCAGAAACCTTCCCAGTGCTATACTAAATAACTTCCTAAAGTTTCATGGCGTTCCAATGAGTGGTTTGGTCAGGCATAAAGGACACACACACACATACATTCATTTTTATATATATACTAGCGGACGTACCCGGCTTCGCCCGAGGTTTTACCCGAGTAAAGGTTTGTCTAACGAACATTGGTTAAAACAATTCTCTATAAACTTATTTAAAAAAGATATATTTTGATAATTTGAAACTCGTAAATTTGAATCTCTCGATAAAGTGAACATTTTTTCCCGGTCCCTGTGTGCCGTGTCATCCTGAATTTTGTCTTTCATAATTTTCTACATTACAAAATCATCGTTTTATCTAATGAACATATTTTCCCGGTCCCTTGAAAAATACTCGATAAGTTGAATAAAATCATGGTCGTGAATCTCTCGATGAAGTGATTATTTTTTCCCGGTCCCTGTGTGCCGTGTCATCCTGAATTTTGTCTTTCTTAATTTTCTACATTACAAAATCATCGTTTTATCTAGTGAAAATATATTCCCGGTCCCTTGAAAAATACTCGATAAGTTGAATAAAATCATGGTCGTTTATGGAAGATGGACGTAGTTCCCGGAGGTCACCCGCCCCCCGCGCGCCAGGACCTCTTGATCCCTCTGATTGGCCGGCGGCCGGACGGGGGTGGGGGGGGCTCTTGATCCCTCTGATTGGTCGGTGGGAACTTGGACTGACCGGCCGGACGGGGGGCGGGGTGGGGGGCAGACCTAAGCCTATCTCCGTCGCAAGGTGGCGCTGCTTGCGAGTTAAAGCTACAAATCTGCAAATAACTCTAAGGATATTAAAGATATTCAAGAAATTATTTTTCGTAAACCTTTCCGGGGATATGCCTAATAATATCCCAAATTTTCACGGCGATTGGATGTATGGTTTTTGAATCCATAGAGGACACACACACACACAGACATTCAATTTTATATATATAGATAGACTAGCGGATGTACCCGGCTTCGCCTGGGTTTTACCCGAGTAAAGGTTTGTCTAACGAACATTTGTTAAAACAATTCTCCATAAACTTTTATAAAAAAAAGATATATTTTGATAATTTAAAACTCGTAAATTTGAATCGCTCGATAAAGTGAACAATTTTTCCCGGTCCCTGTGTGCCGTGTCATCCTGAATTTTGTCTTTCCTAATTTTATACATTACAAAATCATCGTTTTATCTAGTGAACATTTTCCCCCGGTCCCTTGAAAAATACTCGATGAATGAATAAAAGCAATATTAATTGGTTCCCTCGGTAATTGGAAGTTATCTATCTTTGCCTTGGAATTGTATCATTATTCTTGTCTAAAATAAATTGCCGTGTCTTCCTGAATTTTGTCTTTCCTAATTTTCTACATAACAAAATCATCGTTTTATCTAGTGAACATTTTTTCCCGGTCCCTCGAAAAATACTCGATAAGTTGAACGAACATTTGTTAAAACAATTCTCCATAAACTTATATAAAAAAAGATATATTTTGATAATTTAAAACTCGTAAATTTGAATCGCTCGATAAAGTGAACAATTTTTCCCGGTCCCTGTGTGCCGTGTCATCCTGAATTTTGTCTTTCCTAATTTTATACATTACAAAATCATCGTTTTATCTAGTGAACATTTTCCCCCGGTCCCTTGAAAAATACTCGATGAGTTGAATAAAAGCAATATTAATTGGTTCCCTCGGTAATTGGAAGTTATCTATCTTTGCCTTGGAATTGTATCATTATTCTTGTCTAAAATAAATTGCCGTGTCTTCCTGAATTTTGTCTTTCCTAATTTTCTACATAACAAAATCATCGTTTTATCTAGTGAACATTTTCCCCCGGTCCCTTGAAAAACACTCGATGAGTTGAATAAAAGCAATATTAATTGGTTCCCTCGGTAATTGGAAGTTATCTATCTTTGCCTTGGAATTGTATCATTATTCTTGTCTAAAATAAATTGCCGTGTCTTCCTGAATTTTGTCTTTCCTAATTTTCTACATAACAAAATCATCGTTTTATCTAGTGAACATTTTTTCCCGGTCCCTCGAAAAATACTCGATAAGTTGAACGAACATTTGTTAAAACAATTCTCCATAAACTTATATAAAAAAAAGATATATTTTGATAATTTAAAACTCGTAAATTTGAATCGCTCGATAAAGTGAACAATTTTTCCCGGTCCCTGTGTGTCGTGTCATCCTGAATTTTGTCTTTCCTAATTTTATACATTACAAAATCATCGTTTTATCTTGTGAACATTTTCCCCCGGTCCCTTGAAAAATACTCGATGAGTTGAATAAAATCAATATTAATTGGTTCACTCGGTAATTGGAAGTTAAAGGAATAGTATCTTTGCCTTGGAATCGTATCATTTTTCTTGTCTCAAATAAATTGCCGTGTCATACTGAATTTTGTCTTTCTAAATTTTCTACATTACAAAATCAGCGTTTTATCTAGTGAAAATATTTTCACGGTCCCTCGAAAAATACTCGATAAGTTGAACAAAAGCAATATTAATTGGTTCCCTCGGTAATTGGAAGTTAAAGGAATAGTATCTTAGCCTTGGAATTGTATCATTATTTTTGTCTCAAATAAATTGCCGTGTCGATAAATGATAAAACTAACTTTGACTTGTGCGCAAAATTCCCACGCTCTACGGGCGGAGATCAGAGATTGGTTAAGTGGATTCGTCAGTGTAGAGGACAAAACGTTCCGTCGGCGGTTTCATGTTGCAAGTCTTTCGCGCAGTCTCTTGGGATTAAAGGATTTGCTTCAAGCGAGGGGTGGCTCTCAAATCATAAAAATAAAAATAAAAAACGACACGGGATATCATTTAATGTTGTCTAAAGGGGGTTAAGAGAGCAGTCTCTTTCAAATGAAAAATGATATAATTAAGCAGATGTTTAAAGTATAATACGAGGTGTGTTCAAAAAGTATCGCGACCTTTGTGTTTTTTCAAAAATTATTTATTTATTCATGAATACCTATTTTGTATCTTCAAAGTAATCCCCATGAGATATTATACACTTGTGCCAACGGTTTTTCCAATCTTCAAAGCACTTCAAAAAATCATTTTTTAAAATCTTTTTCAGCTCCTCCTTCGATGCCGTCTTTATCTCGTCAAGCGTAGCGTAACGTCGTCCTTTCATAGGCCTCTTCAGTTTAGGGAACAAGAAAAAGTCACAGGGGGCCAGATCTGGGGAATACGGTGGCTGCGGCATCATTAGTGTGTTGTTTTTGGCCAAAAAGTCGCGCACAAGCAACGCTGTGTTGTGTGAGCAGGGGCGTTATCGTAGTGCAAAAGCCAATTTTTGTTCTTCCACAAATCCGGGCGTTTCTGGCGGATTGCTTCGCGCAAATTGCGCATAACTTGCAGGTAATATTCCTTATTGACCGTTCTACCCTGTGGCAAGAACTCATGATGCACCATGCCCCTGCAATCGAAGAAAACTGTCAGCAAAACTTTCACATTCGACCGAACTTGGCGCGCTTTTTTCGGTCTTGGTTCGTGCGGTAGCTTCCATTGAGATGATTGAGCTTTGGTTTCCACGTCATAACCATAAACCCACGCTTCGTCACCAGTTATGACCCTCTGGAGCAAATTTGAGTCGTTGCGGACAGAGTCCAACATCTCATTAGCAATGTTCATGCGATGCTGTTTTTGGTCGCAATTGAGCAATTTTGGTACGAATTTCGCGGCGACCCGTCTCATGCCCAAATCATTGATAAAAATCGAATGGCACGAGCCAATCGATATGTTTAGGTCCTCAGCAATTTCTCTAACGGTGATTCGACGATTGGCCAATATCATTTTCTACACTTCATTATTTTTTTCGTCTGTTGTTGAAGTGCTCGGGCGTCCGGCACGCTCTTCGTCGTTCACATCTTTTCGGCCTTCTGAGAACATTTTGTACCACCGATAAACGTTGCTTCGGTCCAAGGTAGCTTCTCCGTATGCCACAGTCAACATTCGGAATGCATCCGCGCACTTAATTTCGTTTAACACAAAATTTGATACAGGTTCTTTGATTCATTTTTTTAATAGGTAAAAATCGAAGACGATC